>OZ014458.1:5003840-5214825 GCA_963966035.1 Acleris laterana | reverse complement strand
TTCACTTCGTTAACCTTTTGAACGCATTCACATACAGATGTAGTGCAAAATGATTTTCCTTCGGGAAAACTCGGATCTCAATCGGAATACGATGGCACCCGAACTGTCAATCAATGATTGTATTAAATGAGTGACGTTTTCATGTCCATTAAAATGGAACTTTATTGTTTAGTGTCAAACGACAAATGCTGTCATTTGTCACTTTGTCATTTGACACTAAACAATAAAGTTCCATTTTAATGGACATGAAAACGTCACTCATTTAATACAATCATTGATTGACAGTTCGGGTGCCATCGTATTCCGATTGAGATCCGAGTTTTCCCGAAGGAAAATCATTTTGCACTACATCTGTACCGCTGCTTAAGGCCCGTTCAGACGGACAGCATTTCAACTGCAACCCAGCTGCAAAGTGGCAGTTCCGGGGCTGTTCTGATGCAGTTGGACCAATTGCATCAGAACTGCAAACTCATTGTGCAGTTCGCTTGCAGGTGTCATGCAGTTCTGTCAACCGCACACCAACTGCAATCTGGCTGCACTTTTGTAATGCAGTCGTATTGCAGTTATATTGCAGTTGGAACGACTGCAATATAACATTATGAGCAGTTCTATTGCTGTCGTATTGCAGTTGCTCCAACTGCAATACGACTGCATTACAAAAGTGCAGCCAGATTGCAATTGAAATGCTGTCCATCTGAACGGGCCCTTAAATGCAAAAGTGCCACAAAACAAAAACAGATATAGTTTGATTTAAAACTTAAAGTATATAGCATTCCGAATTTAAATGCAACACAAACACATTTTGATTTGAAGCCCTTTAGTATTTAAGCAACGATACATACCTTAACGCCTGTCTCCCAATGAATGAGAGAGACTATGGAATGCACGTCACACCTGTCTAAATGTACAACCTTCGCATCCTCTACAATGTCTAGGGCGTTCCCTACTGACATCTCCGCTCATTTTTAGCACGCCGCGCCATACCTCTTTCGTGGTCGTCTTTTCAATGCTTTATGTCGAATACAAAATGTGTCACTAACACGAGAAATATGTGTGCTATGCAAATTACAACGTAATTAATTTAATACAAAAAGGTCTCTTTCAATCTTGGAACTTGTGAAGACGTAACGTTCAAAAGGTTTAAACACGAGTGAACAATATTAATTAAGGAAAGAAAAGTGAAGTGTAGTGTTCGGTACGGATAAATAGGTACCACAGATGGATTGTTTGGGTGAATTAAAGTTTACGTGTGTGTAAAATAAATACTCAATTCTAATTCATAATTATTTATCTCAGAAAACAGTTATCCAAAGACAACCAGACACATAAATATATAGACATAACCCGATAATTAATTAATTATAATACAATCTCTATTTGGCTGACCTGAGGAGTGTGTTCCAATGATCCTGGAGGAGCCTTGAAACCTCTATCTGCAATAGAAAATAGAACTCAAGCTGCCCCATAATCAGGGTATCAGGGATATGACTTGTGGAGTTTACCCAGTATAGCAGTAAAGCCATTTGTGTGAGCGTCAGCAAACATCCGAGAAATACTGCTGTTTTGTTACTTAAATTTGGGATGGTAAAAATAATGGCACTTATACAATTACATGTCACATTCTTTTCATTTTTATGAAACGACTTGAGCGCAATCAATATTAAGAAAACGTCGAAATTATGAGTATGTTTCACGTACGAGAAGCGCTCTTTCTAATAAAACAGCATTTAGGTAGGTTGAACGCGTGCCTATTTGGTCATCTTTCTATCATATAAACATTTGCACATTTGTTTTTATTATTAGGGTATATTCCCACGCATACAAAATTCACTTCCGGATACGCACGCCGATTTACTTGTAAGTTGGCTGGAAAGGGTAAAGAAATTGCTAGGTTTTTCGTATTAAAAGTATCCAGTTGGATCGTTGTTCCGTGATAGAAGGACCAACTAGACACTTGCATTTATATTATAAGTAAGGTAAGGACAAAGATTTTAGTGGCAGTATGAAGTAGGTACATTTTAATACAAACAAATCCCTATACCATAAAACGGGGTAAAAACATAACCTAAAATAAGTCATAACTCATAAGTCATATCATAACGAATAAGAACAAGTATAATGGAAAATATAGTTACGTCTATTGTAAATAATTTCAGTCTTATAATTAGTAACTTACCCCTTAATCCCTATGTACCCCGTTTTACTGTACTCCAATCGATATACGATGACGATGATGTCGATGATCCCTATGACAACACATTATAAACACATATGTTTCATGTACTTTTCATAGATACTACATTAAGGGCGCCGGCACATTTACAGTGAAGCGCAGGCGCAGCGCAGATAATTTTTCACTGCCAATCATCCTCTTTGAACTTGTTGGAATAATATCGAAATTGAATAACGCCACATAATCTCCGCTAGGGTCTCCTCGTATTTGTGGTGTTAATTAGTTTCAATCTTATACTAGCGACCTGCCCTCGCTTCGCTTCGGTTTATGTGAGTATGAGCCTTCCTCGATAAATGAGATATCTAACACTGAAAGATTTTTTCAAATCGGTCAAGTAGTTCCTGAGATTAGCGCGTTCAAGCAAACAAACAAACTCTTGAGCTTTATAATATTAGTAAACTGTATAGATACGTCCAAAGACGATGCTTTGGCCGTAGAAAATTATCTGCACTGCACTCGCCGGCCTTTATACAAACCTTGCGATGCAGTCAATTAAATAATCAATCACTTGTTTGTCTCGCTTGTGAGTAGGTAGGTAGTACATTTACACAATTACGGCTATAGCTATTATATTAGTGCTCTTATACCTACACGGCCTAGTGCGAGTAGGACTCGCACACAAAGGGTTCAGTGTAATTCTGAGATATTTTCTTATTATTAAGCTGCAAAATGGATTTCTTGACATACCTACACTTCTTATTCAGGTTATAGTACCTAAAGCTGAACAAAGTATTATTGTATCTGTCATTATTGAATAAATAACTTTACATTATTGTGTATTTCACTGTTTTTTTTTCATTTTCTATCATTAGATCAACGTATATTCAACATTGTCTTTAACCCTATTTTTGTCATGCCGCTCGTACCTATTGTTTGTTAACGTTATTATCATTATTATTTTTTACTTGTCAGTAAAAGCGGAAGAGTACCTACCTAGTTAACAATACGAAAAACTACGGATTTTACAAAACTTCTCTTGTATGGTATGGTGGTATGGTATCAGCCGTTTTTAGGATTCCGTAGCCAAAATCGCAAAAACGGAACCCATATAGTTTCGCCATGTTCGTCCGTCCGTCATTATGCCATAGGCATTTTACTCGAAAACTACATATTATATATGAACACATCTAGGTAGGTACATACATGCATGTACATTGATGAAATTTGGATTATAGGTGTCTTGTAGAAGGCGCTACTTAGTTTAGTAGTTAAATAACGAAAATAAATATATTTTTTTGTCATTTAACTACGAAGAAATCTCATGAATGTAACGAAGATGAAAAATATCAGCATAATGTAGTCTGTCTAATGAAAGCTGAACCTGCAAAAAAGTGTGGCTTTATATTTCGACAGTTCTTCAAAAAACACTATACAGGGTTACTGGTTAAGTCGACCTAGATCCTTTAAGGGGTTATAGTTTCTATAATTTCTGACCACTTTTACTAGAATCACCCTATTCCAAACTTAACCGTTTTCAAGATATTTAACTTTTAAGATAACTATTCTTCAATACCATTTTTTTCCATATTGCATCATTTGTTCTAGAATCCTTGCATTTCATTTGTTTTTTTTACAACAATTATGTAGTAGATAAGTGTCTTCAACATTCTGGGTACCTAAATTACAGTTAAGTGTGCTAACCGAGTCGTATTAGATGAATGATTGCGAAAGAAGGAAATAAATTTCCACGAAATATTTTTTTCTAATAGGAATATTTCAAAAAAACTCTATGGCAGTAATACTGCAAATAATCTAAAAAACATCTACATTTCTTCAGCTATCTAACGAGGTATGGCAATCTTGGCTATTATTAAAAATAAATGAGTTGAGACAAAAAATACTCGACGCAGCAGATGAAATAAGACGGCGTTTAACTACGGGCGTAGTAAAAAGTGGATTGAGAAAAAGGCTGAGGATATGTGTGCGAAACAGAGGCGGACATGTGGAACATGAATTGTAACCGCAAATGTTTAATACATGTAATTTTGTACGTATTTGAATTATTTTATTTAGTTTTCTAGGACCAAAGTCATACATTGATGTTATCAGACCATTGGAACCTTGACCCACCATAGAACTGTGTCACAGAGACGTTATGATTCAAGTCATAAGAAGTGTCAAACAAATTGTTTTATAATGTAACTGTGACACCGTTCTATGGTGGGTCAGGGTTCCATTGGGCTGATACTACTACAGTAAAATTTTACTACTACCTGGCAGACTTTCAACTAAGATATTTCTATTTATTTTTAATAATAGCCAAGATTGCCATGCCTCGTTAGATGGCTGAAGAAATGTAGATGTTTTTTAGATTATCTGCAGTTTTACTGCCATAGAGTTTTTTTTAAATATTCCTATTAGAAAAAAATATTTCGTGGAAATTTCTTTCCTTCTTTCGCAATCATTCATCTAATACGACTCGGTTAGCACACTTAACGGTAATTTAGGTACCCAGAATGTTGAAGACACTTATCTACTACATAATTGTTGTAAAAAAAACAAATGAAATGTAAGGATTCTAAAACAAATGATGCAATATGGAAAAAAATGGTATTTAAGAATAGTTATCTTAAAAGTTAAATATCTTAAAAACGGTTAAGTTTGGAATAGGGTGTTTCAAGTAAAAGTGGTTAGAAATTATGGAAACTATAACCCCTTAAAGGATCTAGGTCGACTTAACCAGTAACCCTGTATAAGCAGTTTTTTGATTAAGTAAATAATTTCGGAAAAAATCGCTCCGAAAATTCTTTCGCTCCCCTTTCTTTATCTTTAAAACCGTATATCCAAAAAATAAAAAATAAAAACTACGAAGGTAAAGCTTTTTTTTTTTAGCCTGTATAGACTTTATTTATAATAACTAATATACAATAAACAATAATAATTATAATAATTAATAACTAATGTAAAATCTATTATCTACTTAAAACTAGAATTATTAAATATATTTGTGTACACAACTACAAAAAGAATACCCCCTCTAATAGCTCCGTTCGCGGCATTGTACCCATGATGCTGGCTGCGTTACCTCTCTGGATAGTTAAACCTATCCTTTGGGAGAGGTAAGCGCCCGCTCTGGGATCCCCGGAGGCGTCAATAAGCTTAGTAGACAGGGTCTTTATAAAAAGTTTCATGTCAGCAGACCAAGGTCCCAGAGTCTCCACTGCAAGCGCCGCAAATTCGTAATCATTAATTAATGATGAATATTTACGACGTTTGAGGGTTTGGGCCTGATCAGCTGCTGCGCCGGCCTGATTTCGGGTTGCTTGTAAGTGAGATAGGGCAAAAGTGTCGACACAAGTTGCGTCCCACACCAGAGCCCTACCAAGCTTCCACGGCACCAATGTTGCTCCGTCTGGGCGCTTCCCATCGTCTCTGATCATACCAGCTGGTTCTAAAACAGCAGGTAGAGAGGCGGTGGCAAGCGAACGACGGATCAAATCATTTATGGCGCCGTGGCGGAACATGCGGCCGGCACTCCTTAAACAAGAAAGACCATGTCTACCAAGCTCATCCACCTCCTTGCCGCAGTTGCAAGAATGAGGCACACAGATCTTGGCTCCAAGCCGCAGGCAGATTGATATTCGCAAGCAGCTTGAGTCCAGGACTGTACCTATATTGCGAGAGGGAAGGGCTTGGAGCCAATGGCCCGACTCATTAGCTGTGACAGCGAGAAGACGGGCGCGATCTGAATCGTCCGGACTATTGTCTAAAAGGGCTGCATGAATTGCCATAAGACGAGGGGTATCCCAAGCTCTTTGAATATGTTTATGCGTTGGCATATCCACTCCAGGGCATGACTCACACCAGGCATCCCTGGCCTCCACCAGGTTCGCTATCTCAACGTCAAGTATCTGTGGGAGATTTAATATAATACTGACGAGAGACATCGAACCATAAGCAGAGGACAGGAACGCCGGTAGAGCTACACTTGATGAGCAACGAATACCCAGTCCACCAAAACGTACTGGGAGAACCGCTTGAGTCCAAGAACTTTTGTCAAAATTGATATTTAATAATTTAGATAGAGTTTCCTGAAGGGAATTATCGATAGCAGCCATGATAGAGGGAAATTTCCAAATTGGGCAACTGCGTAGCAAATACATAAATTTTGGAGTAAAAAGACAAAACCGAATGATGAACATTTCAAACAAAAGACCTGAAGTATTTTTAAAATGATTTAGTTTACAATTTATTACAGGATTAATGGCTTCGTCGAAAATTGGAGAACCTAAAAGAGTCAGAGAGGTATTAGAGTGGACCGAAATGTTGGGCATGACTGCGTTAAATTTTGTGATGATTTCAATTTTTTTTTCTGAAGTAAGGTTATCTTGCAGATAAATTTCGCACTTTGTGAAATTTAATGAAAGACCAATATCTGAAAATTTGTTAATGATAATTTCTAGGTCTTGAAATACTGTTAAGGCATCTCCGCCAAGAGATCCGTCATCAAGGTACCAAAGGTTGAATTTGGAATTTAGATCTGAAATAATCGGATGAATAGCTAAACTGAATATGGCAGGACCAAGGGGGTCTCCCTGTTGGCAACCCATGCATGATGAAATAATTTTGTCCCCAAAAAGTAATTTTGACGGTGCCCCATAACATTGCCACAAATAAGTGTATACTCGTATTTCTGGAAGTTCCTTTTTAATAGCTGCTAGAAGGGCACCACGATTGACCGAATTAAAAGCATTTTTGACGTCGATTTTAAGAAAAACCTCATAGTCCGGACTATTCAAAAAAGAACGCGCTGCGTGAACAGCTGCCTCACATCCTCCCTTGACACCGAAACCTAGCTGTCGAGGCTTAAAAGTGTCTGACAGCCTCTTGTGAAATTTGCGACAGCAAAGCTTCGATGCCAAGCGCCTAAGCGTGCAGCCAACGGCTATCGGACGGATACCACCGTCTTTTTTTGCTAAAGCTACGAGATTAGCGCCATAGAGGAGTGGGACAATTTCGACGTGTACACGACCTGATAGCATTAGATTAACTAGAGCTTACTAAATAATACCTATCAGCGAAAATAATTTAAGACATAAATGACATAATATAAGATATTGATAAGATTCCCACCGTTTTTGAGTTATTGCCTGATAATGATAACTGCACTTCTCAACTCTTGCTGGTGCACTTTTCCACATCGTACTTTTTGAGATAGATTTTTGTGTAATTTTAGTAACGGCTTCGGAACCCTATACTCCGATATGCTCTAGCCCTGCCCGGTTTTTGTTGTAAAAAAAAACTTAAATGTCACCATGTGACGGCAAATCATGTTATTATTTCTTGTACTCATGTCAGCTGTGTATTTCTACGTATCTTACCGATCAATGTGTGTTTTTTGGTTTTAAGTAAGCATTTGAATATGTTACTTTTATCCAAGTGATTATTTTGAAATAACAAAACCAGTTGGCATTTGATCAGAGGATCGTCGCGTCCATTATGTTTAAAAAAAAACAACTGTCAAATTTAGTAAACAGCGATATCAACAGGATTACGTTTATCTTTGGTATCAATGATAAATTCGTTTTATAACTAGACGGGTTAACGTGTGTATAAAGCGCAACATTATGGCTTTACCAACCGCCCAGCCGGCGGAGGTTCTCAGAGCGTGGCAAAAAGATGATCATTATGAGAAACAACTCGCGCAGTCCTTGGCCCGACTTATGCCTTCAAAACAAGCATCTAAAGCCGTTCCACTGTCCTCTGTTCTCTACAAATCGTTCACAACATTAAAGGACTTGCAGACTCTCGGCGAGGAATACTCTGGAATAGTTCAGGTGGACGAAACATACAACAAACTGCCGTCGTTCTGCAATCGACTGTTGAGCATTGCGTTATCAGTCTTTGGTGAAAATTTAACGAGGAGGCTCTTCAACCACGCGGAACATGCCGTTGAGAAAAACTCCACGTTAAAACCTGCGATCCAGAATTATTTTTTAGTATTCCTAAAGGCATTAACAAACACGATTCCACAGATCGAAAATATACATAGAGCTCTGTGCTATATTAATGGAGGACCTATTCAACTTGGAAAGACTGTTGCAGGTATAGATTACGTGCAAGCCAGACCGGCTGCTGCTGCATATTATGCTCATTTGCGACTTTTAGGCATGGTTACATTGCTTCACGCATTTGTGTCATGTGGCCAGAGCTTATATCAAGGGAAAAAATTTATGGACCAAATGCGAGACTTCCCAAATGAAGTGGATACTAATAAATCATGCGTAGCATGCTTGGAAGAGATTATACAACCTTGTGTGTTGCCATGTGGGCATATTTTTTGTATGCAATGCTGCTACGGACCTTTGGAAACTTGTGCATTGTGCCGAACACCCTTTATGAAGAATGTTGTCGTGCCTTTGATGAACTATTATCCATAGCAGTAACCATTTTTTATTATAAAACCACAACTGTTGCTTACTTTTGGTGTTAAAGAGAAAGTAGACTAACTAAAAAAATGGTAATGTTGATCTTTCTAAAATTTTCATTTATTGTTAAATTTTTAAATGGATATTGGGTGCTGGGGCATTGCAGGCGACGTAAAATGTTAAACACAGGTTGTTCAGAGATGAATGCTATGTTGTTCTCGTTTTTTTGTACTGTAGTGTAATAGGACACTGAAGCTCTGAACTGTATAATGGGGCCAATTCAGAACAGTGTTCTCGCATTTAGGTTTACAGAGATTTAAAACTAGGGAACACTGATCCAAAGATGATTGAGGACTACTGAAGCAAACTGAGAAAGCAAGCTAAACAGGAACATGCCCATGTTATTTGATATTGTATTTGGCCTCTATTCTATGACCATTAACAATATTGCTTATGTTTTATGGTATTGTTTTTTAATCGGCTGCTGCTACTGTCAAGTAAATAAGAGCTATCAGAATGTTGACAATACAATAACAGGTCAAAAGCAATATCGTTTAATGTCATACAATAGACGCCCGGGCCTGAGACTCTACATAAGCTACCTTTCTTTGTCTTTCGATATTGGCAACTTTAAGACAGCTCGTCTTGGTAGCAGAGTTAAAATACAATACCATAACGGATACCAAAATATCAGTCAGGTCATGTTTTTGGTCCGTCTTGACATTTGCTAGTTACTATTTTAACCAGGTTCTCCAATAGTCAGATCATTTATTCACCAGATTGCATTTTCCGCTGACATTGTGGTAGCTCTATTGATGTTAAGAGCCGTCATAATGTTAATAGCTTTACTCCACTGTGAAAGTTATATGGACCAAAAGTAAAATAAAGACAGTCTGCTTTAGTGTCATACACTGGAAACAGACTGAATAATAAGTATGAACTAAACACTGCCTGCATTGTCTTAAAATTGTTTACAAGATAGCTTAGGTAACAGAAAATTAATAAATCTATTAATACAGAAAATAAAAAAAAGGTTATCTATAAAGCATTTATTTCAACATCAAATTAACAACAATATAATATAATGTGACTCGCCCTACTCATATTTTTAAACAATCTCAGTAAAAGATTGTCGCAGTTTTGTGCAAGCAGGCATAAGAGAAACAGTTATCCATCTTACACGCTAGAAACATGTGACATAGAATTTTAGTCTTATTTAGAACACATTTTTGTTAAGTTTTCAAATGTTAAAGAATGACAATGTTACATTATGTATAAAAAGCTATCAACTAGAGATTCATTATTAGGTAATGAACATGAACTAATAGTAGCCTGTCACAGCAAAATTAAAACATTAATCTGTAACAACAATAAGTAAAATGCAAACGGCCATTACCAACCTCCCCAAATAGCACAAGTATTATATTTTAAGTAAAATACATAATTACATTAATAACCATGTTTGTAGTAATCTATAGATCTATTGCTCCTTAATCTTTTACCCAGGGACAAACCTCTGAATTAGATGGTAAATCTTGCCCTAAGGGTATTTTTACGAACAATGGTTGGACTAACCATAATCTACATAAGAATAAGTAACACACCAATAAATACTGTTAAATATATAGTTCATTATAAATAAGTGAGTTTCAAACCTGGAGACTGGACTAATTTCACTAAATCATAATATATCATCAATGTATCACACAGCATAGTAGTAATCTGATTGTCAAGTTACTACATTCAGTGGACCAAAATTAATCAGTGGTGTCTCAACTTAGATAACCAAACTTAAGATTTGCCGTCCAAATCAAAAGGGATTACGGACAGGCATAATAAATGTTATGAACAGCAAAATAATGGTATTGTAATAAATTATGTTGGTAGTAAAAGATACTGATGGAGATGGCCCAGGTCCTAGCTCCAGCTTTGAGATGTAAAACATAACATAAATTTGTGGGATATTATTATTCTACACGCAGTAACTCAACATCGAAGATCAACGTGGAATTGGGAGGGATAACTCCAGGATGTCCTCTTGAACCATAGGCAAAGTCCGGTGAACAGGTAAGGACTGCCCTCTCTCCAACTGACATCTGTAGTAGAAAAAAATAAAGATTACACAAATGGCATGAGGGACATGAAAAATACCGTTTTAAAACAGAATCCATACTTCGGCTGATTAGATTATTGTGGGAACACTTATGCATATCGGGTTGTCAAACTTGTCTGTTGAGTAATGGACTTTGGTTTAACAGTGATATAAGAGATATGGAGAATCCAAATTTTTTTTACAACATGGAGAAGGCATTCAAACAACACTGTCCACCTGATGATAAGTCGGATTTGTAACCCATCGATATTTGCAATCTCAAGAGTGCAATTGTGCAAAAATGCAAAGGCAGTAAATGCAGTTCTCTATGATCTCAAATAAATAAGATAATTATCACATAATGATGTAGGTAAAACAATCAATAATAAAAAAAAACAGAACTCAGTTTAAAAAACCATGAGAGCAGTTATCAGTTGAACTTTTTACATGTAGTAGGGGAAACAATCCCATTTCACTTTAAATTAAAGCAATGAATAATCATAATATCATATTAGGGCAATAATTCTACAATAACTGGTATTGGATTAAATGTGCGTTTGCCCTGTATGTGTTAAATTTAGGATCATTTTACTTTACTGAAATTAGTACTTGCCTTAGCTAAACCCTGATCCCATCCTTTGATGACATCCCCTTTGCCAAGGGTAAATTTGAAAGGCTGGCCCCTATCCCTCGACGAGTCGAATTTCTTTCCGTTTTGAAGAGTGCCAGTATAATGCACCACAACGGTTTGTCCCGGCTTCGGATATGTGGTTCCTAAACATTCAAAATTACAAAATAATAATACTATGCCGCATCTTAGGTTATGTTGTGCGAAGAAAAGAAAAACAACAAAATAATACCATTTCCCGGGGAAGTTGTTTCAACATCCACACCCATTTTAAAAAATATGATCTGTAAATTATTGTACACAAGTAGCAGACGTCGCTGTAGGTACCGCAGTTACAAACAAAACAAACAAAAGAAGAATTGGAATTGGACAGGAGAATTTGTCGGAGAAGAATGTGTTTTGAATGAATGATTTCGTTTGTTTTGTTGACTGATTGTCAAATTTCGTTCACTCAAATAGGGATGGTAACACAGAACAATTTTTGGGTTGGGTTGGGAGCTATGGTAGTTTTAAAATGGAAGTGTGCAAAACCGGCTTTTTATAGGTTTAAAAACATAAAGACCATAGAATATAGACACCAATCACGTTACCGTATTTAATAAATATTCAAAATGGCTAACAGTCAATATGGAAACAGACGAAACAGTTGAAGTTGAAACTTCAAACGGAGTTCGGTATTCATATCAAATGTTTTAACCATTTTTGTAAATATTTAGAATCAGATGTTGTAGCCTATTTTGTAATAGTTCTGTGTTAGGAATTGTAACTTTGTCCTACATGCAATGATGGAAGTTGACACGGAAAACGCAAGCACTGGTACCCAAGTCGATGGTGGAAAATTTGCTAATTTGAAGGCTTTTGTGAATGCAGCGCGTGAGTTTGAAGATACACACAGCGAAACTGCAGTCAACTTGATGAACAGATATTTAGGCGTAAGTTCAAAAGATATCCTTCCAACCCAACATTTTTTTATGATAAATAAATTAAGTTTTTGGTCTGATCAACATAATGTCAAATATTTTTTTTAGCTAATTGCATCAGCATGTGATTTATCAATATTTTCACCTGGGAGATCAGAAGTGTGCGCGTTCTTTAGTTCGCTATGGCGCGTTATGTGCGACAGCCGAGGTCCTCACTGGTCCGGTGTTGCGGTGTTGTTGCGCGCCTGCATAGAGCCCAGCGCGAGACACGCTCTTACACATACGTACAAGTAAGGTTCCTTAATATTTCTTTGATCCTGGTACTTTGAAGCCAACTTGGTAACTACCAAGTGAAACTGAGTTCAATCTAACTAGGGGCAAACTCTGTGATTAGTGTGATAGGTAACATTATGGTATCTGTCATCAACATATAAGCAGAAAGATGTCCACTGCTGCGCATGACCCTCCCATAGATATTTCTTCTTGTAATTAAAAGTTCAGTTAAATTTGGTGATATCTAGACTAGATTAATGTGATTCCCTTTTTCGTGTCTAATATGCAGGGGTCGGACAAAACGTGCGGATGACGTCAAACCACTTATAGGATGATTTCAAATAGTGTTTTTGATTTTCATAATCAATCATGGATTTGCAACCTGTCACTAATACACCGGTAAACATCTTAACCTGATTATGCAAAACGTGGTTACAGAATTATCAACAACTTATTTAAGGGTGCTTGGTAATTCTGTAGCTCTGCCTACCCCACTCTGAAGAATGAAGGCGTGAGTTTATGTATGTATGTATAAACAATTATCACTTATCATTTATCAACCTCCTTATTAAACGATATCGCCACTTGAAATGAGTAAGTACGTTTTTGACTGACATTGTCAATCAGATGAACAATAAATTGACTTCGTTATTGTTTAGCTATTGTATATTCACAATTATATTTAGCTAAAATCTATATTTACTAATGTATAAAAAAACGCTGTAAAATGTCATCTTTACTCGAATACTGTGGCAATTTTCCGTTTTTGGAGGTACGTGACAAACACGTATACTGCTCTTGCTGTAATAAAGATATACCAACGAAGGTAAGCAATATTAAAAGACATTTGGAGACAACCAAACATGTCGGAAACGTAGAAAAAAAAGGGCAAAGTGAATTTAATGCGAACCTTACAAGTTTTATGATAGCAGCAAACATACCCTGGGTGCAACTACAAAATCAAAATTTCCGCAATTTTATAAAAAAATGCATTGATGGCGAATATGCAAAAACAGTTACCATACCAACCGAATCAAACCTAAGACTTCGCTATTTGCCAAAAATGTTCAAAAATGCCTTTTCTTCTATACGAAAAGATATCGGGGAATCCTATATTTATGTTACAGTAGATGAGACAAAAGACCGTTTGCAACAAAATATTGCTAATGTCCTCGTTGGTGCTCTTAGAGAGCATAATGCAAGCAGACCACATATAATTGCTTCTAAAGTTCTCGACTGTACAAACAACGTCACCATAAACGATTTAGTTGTCAATTCATTGAACAATTTTTTTGAAAACGAGGTCTATCATGACAGAGTGTTATTATTTTTGACTGATGGGGCTCCCTATATGTTGAAAGCAGGTCGAACGCTAAAAAACTTATTTGGAAATATGATCCACGTGACATGTTTGGCTCATGGGTTAAATCGAGTCGCAGAGACAGTTCGAGGGTTATACGACGATGTCAATGATGTAATCGCAAGCGTTAAATCAGTGTTTTTAAAATCACCATCAAGATTAAAAGTTTTGAACCAGTTATACCCTACTATACCACAGCCTCCTCGGCCGATTATTACTAGATGGAACACTTGGCTTGAGGCTTGCAAATACTACGCGACATACTTGGATGAGATCACGAACGTGTTGAATGCTTTAAATGATCAAAATGCCGCTAAAGTAAGACGTGCGAAGAAAGCAGTAAGTAGACCTCATCTAAAAAGCAACTTGTGTTTTATAAATGAACATTGCAGCATTTTGGTGGAGTCTACTAAACAGTTACAAAGCTCTACACTGACACTAAGTGACTCGTTACAAGTCGTAAAAACAGTCACGGCAAAATTGTCTAAAATTAGTTTGCATGCAAAAGGGAAATATATATATCAAAAGCAAAAAACAGTTCTCAGGAAAAATAAGGAACTACAAACAATGCAAAAACTTGCCGACTTAAATGACAAAAAAGAAATTAGTGTCGATAGAAATGATGGAAACATAGAAAAAATTGACTTGTGGCCATTTTTCAAATACGCCCCAATCACATCAGTGGAGGTCGAAAGGTCGTTTTCGATTTTGAAATGGATTTTTACAAGTACACGTTCTAGAATGATGTCTCAGAATTTAGAACAGATATTAATAATTAATTATGAAAGCAAGTACTTTTAAGGAAATATCTCCGCACCGAATAGCGAGTGTATTAAAATATCGGAAAAAAAATGATTTAGAATGATTTTATATAAGATGGTTAAATGCATTACATTTTTATTTTTTATAGCGTATAAAGTTTGCAATCTTTATTTACTCAATTTCACTTTTACATGGACTGGCCTAAAATAAACGTAACATAAAGACAATAGAAATGACGCTTGACATAAGAAGAAAACAAATGTCTGTGTAGTTTTGGCCCTATACAGCTACGTGTTTGGTACATCACGAAATTAATATTTTAACAAAGAAAGAAAGAAGAAAGATCTTATTCCTGATCTCATTTTCATTGCAATGACATCTAAAAGTACGTATGACTCTTCTTCTTCTTAGCGTGTCGACGGCGAGTCAAATTGAGGCTGACCAATATTGAGCCACGCGAGCAGCACTATCAGTGGCGTACTATACGGAGCTGGTGGTGAGAGATGCACATCAAAAAACGCTCCACGGTGCACCGCAGCTACCACAGTTACCTATATGTATAACTTTTAAAGTGTAATATAGTGCTATTGTGAAATTCAAGTGGTATTATTTTGGAGATCCCTGGGATTTAACATATGACTGATATTTGCGTTTGTAAGTTATAATTTGCGTATTTAAATTCTATTCAAAGTTTTTTTTTATATTGCAGGAAAATGTGTAGATATGGAAAGCCAATCGATCTTACGTGCGTGTGAATATGAATACACGTCCGACGATGAAATCGATATGCCCTGTACTCAAGAGTATTTTATAAAGCTACCGGAGGGTCAAAGTGAACTCAGGAGTAGTGATAGTACACCTGATATTTTAATATCCGTAGGAACGCAGACTACAGGACAAGGCAAAGATATCTCTACACAAACTGAGCAATCAAGTACTGCAATTGTTATGGATACCGCAAAATTGTTGGCTAAATTTTTTTTCCCCGATCAATCGACTGAGGAAAAAAAATTCATTCAGGCATGTAACGACTATTATAGACTTGTTAGAAAAATAGTAATAATTTCATTAAATAATATCAAACTTTATTTTTAATTTTACTAATCTTACCTACTGTATTACCTACCTACTTATCTTTGAGTATTAAATCTAATTATCTGAGGTTCCCACAGATTTGTTCTAATTAATTTTATGAAGATTGACGAAAGAGATATACAGAGCAAAAGTGAGTGGAAGGGTCGGAAGGGGCCGCCCTAGGCGTACTTTTTTGAGTCAAATCGGAGAAATACTGGAAAAGGGCCGAATCTTAAGTACCCGAAACCGACGTGCATGCATGACTCGATGTATGAATGTGGAAGAAGCGAAAGATATTTGTCAGGATCGTAGCAGGTGGAAAGAAGTGGTTTCTGCCTACCCCTCTGGGAAACAGGCGTGATATAATGTATGTATGTATGTAATTTTAAATAATCGTACCTTATGGTAACAAGTTTCGTGAAATTTATTTTATTCACTACATCACCCTACCACCTGTATTATTAAAACTATGGATTTATTTTGTTACTTCATTACTACTTCTTCGTTACTACATGTCACACGGATGTTAAAATACAAACATCATCCTGTGTGCAAGATTAGGTACGTCATTTTTACGTCATCCGCACGTTTTGTCCGACCCCTGCTAATATGTGTGATTTATACTAGTACCCCTAATAGATTGGTTTTATTTTTTTACAGATTTATGCCAATAATGACAAGATTAGTGAGCAACTCAATATCAAATGAAAAAAAAATCAAACTTTTATCTGTTATGCAGGTATGAAATAAGCCTAAAAACTCCAATATTACTTACAGATACATTAGTTTGAAAGAGAGCATGCATTTTGGCCGCATGCATCATTTCCCAAAAAGCTATTTGTATAAAAAAACATTTTTTATCTGTTATATTGAAACCGCTTGTTGTTACATTTGGTTAAGTTAGACTTGTGACTACATAAAAAAAAACGTAACAGGATACAACTTATTGGCATATGAAATTTTGGAAAATGATGCATTCAGGCAAAAACATTTCGCCCAAACAAATATACTCTATTTTGGACATAATTACTCATTTAGAAAGTAAAACAGGGTAAGTAAGTGTCATTATATTCATAATTTTACCACTTAACTTCAGTTTCCCTGTATATATCTGTTACTTTACTGCTTACAGGAGATATCATACGGTATCAAGATCAGTTGGCAGGAGTCCTACCTAACGAGCCTTATGAAACAGTTGACGGATTGGATAACACAACCATTTACGGATTCCCAAGTGCAGTTAATTGCGCATAGATCCCTGACCGTGTTAGTAAATGTATGCTATGGGAATTTGCCTGCCGTATATGCATTGATGAGGACGGTTGATACAAAGAATTTTGTTGTGCATCTTATAAGTCTGAAGGTAAATCATAATTATTTTCTATTTGCTAAATATTTGACACATTACGAGTATTACTCATATAAGTTTTTTTTTAACATAGTTATTTTTAATCTGTAAATGTACATATAAATGCAATACTTTGGAAGACTTGATTTTTTGATATTGCTTATTATAAAAACAAACCTAAACTTAAACTCCATATAGCAATTAAATTATGCCTTTAATATAAAAAAAGCTAAAGCATATTCATAACTTTAAGAAAAGTTTGCATTTTGAGAGGGTTCTGTTTTACCATATATTTTTTTGTTTTTGTTCCAAGTCTCACACAAGCAGATGATACATGACCGTCATACTATGAGTATTAAGATTCTTTTAACCTTGTGAGGCCTACCATACTCAAAACAAGGAGATTATTGTGTGTGGGAATTTAAATCCACTGATAAGGAAATAAAGTTAATTTACCATTGCACTAAAATATCAATTTGAAACCAAGATTAATGAACTTTATCATTGTTACAATATTTTTAATTGAATTGTACTGATTATGTACTTCCTATATGGCACACAGTGCTTCACGAGGTTAAGGTATACTCATATTTAAACTTTAATTATTCTCATTCAGATTTTAAGTTTTCCCAATCCCAGTTACCATCATATTCCTGGTCTTAAAGTGGCCTTTCTAGACTACACAGCTGTAAAATTAACCGTTAAACCTAACACCAAGCAACAGTGTTTGTATTGTTGTGGTTCCTATATATAACTAACAAAAAATACTCCATCCTACTCAGAATTGGCAACCCATTGCAGTGTTGGGACAGCGATTGAACAGTGAGCTTGGTTGACCTTCTCGATGTGTTAAAAAAATGTTTTGCAGGATGGTGGCTACGGCGGCGTGGACGTGTGCCGGCTCCTGCTGTGTCTGTCGGCGGCGACGCGCGGCGCGGGCGCCATGCGGCAGGCCGACGTCAATAGTTATCTCACATGCGCAATGCGGACCTTCTCCCAGGCTGTCATGTGAGTTCCGAACAAACAAAATCTTCAGTTCATTCATCAAATTTCTCGGGGTGAAGCGCCACTATAGCACTGTTGAGGTAGGATCTACTGTGGCTTAGAGGTGGTAATGAAACCCAATTCAGTTGTAAGAAGAAGTGTTTATTCCAAAATCTGTCTTATATATATATGGAAACGAGAGACATAAAACTAAATTATAAGGGTAGTTTGGAATGGGGTGTTTTAGGTCTTACCCTACGCAAAACAATATTTTATAATCGACATACTAAGATTAATAAAAACAGATGTAAAGGGTAGGTAGCAATGGGATGATTTAGATTCACCCTACACAAAAATATCACTATCGGAAAACATGCAAGTACATATAGGTATGCTGCCACAGTGCTCCCCCTCAAGCGAAGCGTACTACTGGTTTTATTATTCTTCCTGAGCGAGTTGTCTTCACATTATGCACGCCAGCGCCGTCGGGTAAATCGTCATTGATGACGTAAGCGGGCTTAAGGCGGTCGATTGATACGTTTACTTGCCGTCCGGGCAGCTGTAACTTGAATACTTTGCCGTCACGGCTTAAAACTGGATATGGCCCTTCATATGGTGGCTTCAATGATTTGTGTCCCGAATCGATGCGCAGGAAAACATTACTGCACGTACTTAGGTCCTTGTGTACGAAAACACTCTTATTTTTTCGTGAATATTCTGCGGCCTTGTAATTGCTTATCGTGCATCGCAGCTTATCAACATAGCTGTAGTCCATCGTATTATTGTTGTCGTTGTTATCTGGGTCGAAAAAATCTCCGGGCAGTCTAATGCTACAGCCATATGTAAGCTGCGCTGCGCTGACGCCCGTGTCGCTCCTCGTAGCTGCGCGTAGTCCCAGTAGTACAGTAGGTAGGGCGTCGAGCCACTTGCTGTTTTCTTTAGCTAGGCTCGCCGTGATAGCGGTTTTCATTGATCGATGCCATCTCTCGATTAATCCGTTGGATTGCGGGTGGTACGGCGTCGTCCTATTTTTCTCGACGCCTAGTAGCTTAGTAAGCGACAAAAACAATTGGCTCTCAAACTGTCGTCCTTGGTCGGTTGTAATTGTGGACGAACAGCCGAATCTTGTTATCCATCCCTTGTATATCTCCTTAGCCACGACCTCCGCTGTTATGCTATGTAGTGGTATAGCTTCAGGCCAACGGGTTTTCCTGTCGATGATGGTGAGCAGGTACTGATGACCTTGATGCGATGGCGGCAAGGGTCCCACAATGTCAACGTGCAGGTTTTTCATTCGCTCAGCTGGTTGAAATGAGCCGTACTCGCTGCTCGTGTGACGATGTGTTTTTGACTGCTGGCAGGGTATACAGGCTCTCGCCCAAGTCGAAATATCAGCGTTCATGGAAGGCCAAAAATATTTTTCTGTTATCATCTTCCGAGTGGTTCTCAAACCGGAATGGCTGAGGTCGTGCACGGCGTTGAAGGCTATGCGTCGATAGTTGGCTGGAAGATACGGCCTTATACTTGAAGTCGAAGTCTCGCAGTATATTTTTTTGCTGGAGTTCGGTAGTGCGATCTTCTTAAATTGCAAGTTGCTTTGCTTTGTAAGTTGCGGTATATCGCTGTCTCTCTCTTGATCTGCTGCTAGCTGTTCATAGTTGATAGTTGAAGGGCAGGCTATGGTCTCAACCCGTGATAAAGAGTCTGCGACTACATTGTCCTTGCCGCTTATGTGACGTATATCGTCGGTGAATTCGCTAATAAATAATAGCTGTCGAGTACGTCGTGGCGTTTCATTGTTCGATGTCGTCTTCTTTAGCGCGAATGTGAGAGGCTTGTGGTCGGTGAAAACAATGAGTGGACGGCCTTCAAACATTCTTCTGAAGTATATCACTGCCATGTATATTGAAAGGAGCTCCCGGTTATAAGTGGAGTACTTCCGCTGGGCACTGGAGAACTTCTGTGAGAAATACCCCAGCGGCTGCCATTTGTCATCAACGTACTGTTGTAACACCGCTCCTGCACAGTGGTCAGATGCGTCACACATACACGCCAGCGGTGCGTCGTGCATCGGGTGAGCTAACATGGCTGCATCTCGTAGACTCATTTTACATTGGTCAAATGCGCTGTCCGCTTCATCTGTCCATGTTATTCGAGTTTTGTCTTTTTTCTTGCTGTTGTGTAAGTAGGCATTCAATGGCATTTGAGTAGCTGCAGCATTAGGGATAGCATCTCTGTAGAAGTTGATGATTCCAAGAAACCTTCGTAGCTCTTCAATGGTATATGGCTTGGGAAAGTTCGTGATAGCTGCGACTTTGTCTTCGGGAGGTTTGATGCCTTGTTGCGACACCGTATAGCCCAGAAACTTGGCTTCTGTTACACCGAACACGCATTTTGAAGGATTGATGGTTATCCCGTAGTCATTCAATCTTCCCAGGACGGCGTGTAGGTGTTCTGTGTGTTCATCTTCATCTCGGGAACTAATTATGACGTCATCAATGAATGGGTAACAAAAGTCGAGCCCTTGAAGTACTTGATGAATGAATCGTTGGAATGTCTGCCCTGCATTCCTTAGGCCTGGGCACATTCGCGGGAATTCGAACAAGCCAAATGGAGTTACAATGGCCGTCTTTTCAATGTGATCGCTAAATACAGGTAGCTGTTGATATGCTCTATTGAGATCGAGCGTGGAGAATATCTTCTTTTTACTTAATTGGTAAGTAAAGTCCTTCAAGCGTGGAACGGGGTACCGATCTGGTATTGTGACTGCATTCAATCGACGATAGTCTCCGCATACTCTTAGCTCTCCATTCTTTTTTGGGACGACGTGCAGTGGACTAGCCCAGGGGCTTTTGCTTGGTCGGCATAAGCCCTGTTCCATCATGACTTCGAATTCTCTCTTCACAGCTGCGTACCGGTGCGGTGGAATCGGCCGCGCCTTACAATGTAACGGCGGCCCGCTCGTCTCGATGTAGTGTTCGACGGAATGCTTCGGTGTTTCTTTCATTGAAGATAAGCGAGTAACGTCGGGATAATCAGCTAGTATTCGGTGAAATTTTTGCTGAACATCAATGCTCCGTATGGTTGGTTCTTGATAATTGCAGATTGGAGTTTGGACGGATAAGCTCGTTAGCTTGTCTATTAGAGTTCGACCGGCAACGTCGACAAGTATTTTGTGATGATTTAAAAAATCTGCGCCGATGATAGGCCTTGTCACTGCGGCGATAATAAACTTCCAGCGAAATGGTCGACGCAGATTTAAATCCAGCTCCATTGTTCTTTCTCCGTAGGTTGGTATAATTGTGTTATTCGCTGCGTACAATTTAAACGTTGTCGGTTGCATTTGTACGTTTTTTCTTTTAGGCAGGACGGAAATATTCGCTCCAGTGTCGATAAGAAAGGAAAGCTTGGATTTCTTGTCGGTGATAAATAGACGGTGTGATTTCTCAGATGCGCTGGATCCCGCCTCGTCCAACGCTGGTTTTAGTTTCCCGAAGATGAAGTTGACGGCTGCTGCATAAATGTACATGGTTGAGTACATTTGAACGCGTCTTGGCCGAATTTCTGGTGAAAATAGCAGAGTGAAGAGTTGGTCGGCGTTACGCTACGGTGTGAGAGGAAACCGCGCCGTTGTGACTGCGACCGGCTTCGAACCCGCTGCCCTGTGCTCGGATCGCGGCGCCCGCGCCAGTTGCGCTGCGGCGAGCGACCGCGCTGGTTGTGCGCCCGCGCAGCGACTAGTTGCGTAATCGCTTCCGTTAATTTATCTATTTTATCTTCCAATGCGCGATGTTTTGAAGCTGACGTCGATGTAGGTGATGACAAATACGGCTGAGTGATGGAATGAACTTCTTGCTGCGGTACAGGTACAGTTGGTGAAAGCGTTGTCTGCTGGATAACGGATACTTCGTGTCGTGTTTGCTGCTCCATCATCTTATCCCCCATTAGCGCTATTTCTTGTAAGCTTGCCTTCTCGCTGAGTGCTAATACCGAGCTGACGTTGATAGGAAGTTGCATCAGCCATTTGCTGCGTAGCGTTGCTTCGGACAAATGCTCGCCGGCTAGATTCTGCATTCTTCTTAATAGTTGCGACGGTTTTAAGTCGCCTAGTTCTAAACCGGATAAAACGCGCTGAACATTTCTCTGCTCCGATTCCTCAAAAACGTCTAATAGACGTTGCTTGATGGCTTGATATTTGTTGCTCTCTGGCGGCCGTAGTAACATGTCGTATATCTCGTCGATGTCTTGCCGTTCTAGCTGTCCAAGAACTAGCTCGTACATTGCTTGATCTCCTTTTCTCTGCGACCTCATAATGGCTTCGAAGTGGGCGAACCAGGCTCGTAGCTTATCGCGCCAGATAGGTGGAATGCGCAAGCCGACTGATACGCCTGATATTTCGGGCTGGATGTGATGAGCCACTGGAATAACCGTCGGTGGCACACTTTGACTTGCTCCCGCTGAAGGTGCAGGCTGGTTCTTCTCGTCTACCATGTTGAGATCACGTCGGGGTCACCACTGTTGAGGTAGGATCTACTGTGGCTTAGAGGTGGTAATGAAACCCAATTCAGTTGTAAGAAGAAGTGTTTATTCCAAAATCTGTCTTATATATATATGGAAACGAGAGACATAAAACTAAATTATAAGGGTAGTTTGGAATGGGGTGTTTTAGGTCTTACCCTACGCAAAACAATATTTTATAATCGACATACTAAGATTAATAAAAACAGATGTAAAGGGTAGTTAGCAATGGGATGATTTAGATTCACCCTACACAAAAATATCACTATCGGAAAACATGCAAGTACATATAGGTATGCTGCCACAAGCACTATTATCTAAGTTAATATTAAACAGTGTAGGTTTTGGGTAAACAATAATAGATTTGGTATTTTCTTCCATGCTGCTCAATGCAACTCTATCATTTGAGACTAGAAAAGGACACACCAGCAATAAACAAGTTGCGGACATCTTGTGCTACACCTCCAGAAATCTAGTTTACTGCAGCCAGTCTTTCTAATATCTTGTACAAAACCGAAACTACATACATACATACATGCATTCAATCACGCCTGTTTCCCAGAGGGGTAGGCAGAGACCACTTCTTTCCACTTGCTACGATCTTGAAAAATTTATTTCGCTTCCACATTCATACATCGAGTCATGCACGCACGTCGGTTTCGGGTACTTAAGATTCGGCCCTTTTCCAGTATGAGCGGCCCCTTCTGACCCGTCCTCTCACTTTCGATCTGTATATCTCTTTCGTCAATCTTCTTTCATACATCCTTTCCAAATGACCGAACCATCGAAGCATGCTCTTTTCAATCTTAGTCACTACATCTTCTTTTATTCCACATTTCATGTAAACCGAAACTATAGATCAGCGATTTCCATAATGTGTTAACAGGGTCTTCCGTTGATCTTATCACTCGCCTCCATTTCTACCTGAATCAGTCACTTAACAATCTGTCACGGATAAAAGAGATCTCTTAGGGATATATTTTCCTTTGTACATCCCTGTTTTATTGTTGTCTATTTTCACTTATTCATTGTATAATAAAGTACATACATAATTACATACATACATTAAATCACGCCTGTTTCGCAGAGGGGTAGGCAGAGACCACTTCTTTCCACTTGCTTGATCTTGACAAATTTCTTCCACTTCTTCCACATTCATACATCGAGTCATGCACGCACGTCGGTTGAATTGGTGACTGAAACAAGGTCCTAAAATGGATATGGGCTCCACAAACGGTCTGTATACCCCCGTAGGTCGCCTCTCTACTCACTGGAAAAGTGGAAAGTCTTATTGTAGATTTTAATCATATCCTTTGTGAAACTAGTATTTGGTTATTCCAGTGACAAGGACTCTACGCAGCTCCTCCACGCGTACACATTCATGAAGGACCTGATTGAAGACAGCAATCTGAAGCCGCTGGTCGTCAGCTACCCTAACTACACCCATGGACTCAAGGAAGCATTGAAGGTTAGTCTAGAACTGCCATGAGATTGGTATTAGCTTTGCGTCCACATCTCGATATGACTAAGTTGCTAATACCACCAGGGGGCCTAATATGGTTGCGTTTATCGCGTGAAGTGACACATGCTTTATCCACAGTTGTCACGCGATATAGACGCAGCCATACTAGGCCCGCTGATCGCTTCGTGGATACATCTCGATCCGACAACGCCGCTTTGTGTCTAGATCGCAATACGGCCAGATCGCTTTACGACTACATCTCAAAAAGTCGCTAAATGACCACATTGTTTTTTCATTTTATGCCTGTCATCAATGCCAACTGAGCCCCGCATGGCGGGGCTCCTATTCTTGGCCAATTTGCCCTTCGGGCATTTGAAGTTACCTTACATACGTAGTAACTGAAACGAACAGCAGCACCTCGGGACTTTTTGAGATATAGTCGCAAAGCGATCTCCTTCACCCATGAAATTTGAATTTGAATGGAATCGATTGGCATTTAAAAAAACTGGTGTTTAATGTGAAAATTATAATAATAAAATAAGTAAATCAATCATGATGATTCCTGGACTCGCTCACTTACTTACTCATTGAATTGGTTATTTATTAATGTGTTTCATTTTAGAATTTAATGGAACTGTGTCACGCGCCCGACGATTCGATGGAACCGGAGCAGGTGGCCGCGTGCGTCCAGAACTCCTTCAAGTTTCTCACTGTGCTAATCGGTTTAGGTAAGAATTGTTGAGGGGTGGCCGAGTGAGTTAGTGTTCAAACCGCGGGTAGATTAGATAACTTAGAGCCGAAACACATAACCGCGTTGCGGCGTCGCGCCGCTATAATTGGCAGTAGCGTCAGCGCCGATTTTAGTGGCGCGGTGCCGCACGGCGGCACATATTTCAGCAACAACTAACCGCGTTGCGATACCGCAACGCTAAAATCGGCAGTGGCGCCAGCGCCGATATTAGCGGCGCGGCGCCGCACCGCGGCGCACATTCCGGCGTTATGACGTTATACTTGTTGACAATGATGCAGTTTGTTTCTATCACTCTTGCAAACAACACGCGTCAACCCGGAAGCAATTTTAAAATGTCTGACGTTGACATTGATTTATTTATATCTTTGGTTCAGGAACGCCCTTGTTTGTGGGATTCTAGTGACGAAACTTATAAAGACAAATTTATAAAACAAGACGCTTGGAAAAGCATTTGTGAAATAATTTATGAAAATTATAACGAAAAAGACGCTGCCGAAAAATCTAAATTGGGTAAGTAGTGTAGTCTTTTCTTTTGAAATAATCAATTAAAGAAAAGGGCTGTTATTTGCCTCACGCTCACACTTATGCTTGTGTGAGCGAGAAACAAATAACAGCGTCGCCATTTTCAGTCCCTTTCTTTAAAAATCCGGGTTATAAATAAAAATATTTAATGGTACACAGAGAATTAATCATTCGTTTAACAATCATAGAACACAGGACTAGTACTTTGTTTATTAAAAAATATGGTGCTCTAATCCTAAAAGGTAAACAAATACTATAAATAAAATCCTAAATTGCTATTTAAATTGTTTATTCGCAGTTTACAATAGACTGAATGAAATAAAGTATTATTTATTTTTTAAATGAGAATAGGAAGGTTCATATTTTTTTTAATTGCCAACTAAGGGTACCCACATCACTAGAAAAGTAATTACAATATGTATTTCTTATTAAATGTGGGCTCATACTATTTTCATTAGTTGTCGGCGAATGCAACATTTGAAGATCAGAATCATTAACGATAATGTCATCAGTCGTTTGTACTCCATCTCGATTCAAAACAAAGTTGTGTAGTACACAACATGCCTTAATAATGTCTGTAGCAAATTCATATTGCACATTCATAGCTCGGTGTAATATGCGCCATTTATTGGCTAGGATGCCGAAAGCGCACTCCACATATCTTCGGGCACGACTCAACCGATAATTGAATATTCTTTGTTGTACCGACAAATGCTTCCCTGAGTAAGGGCGCATGACGTTATTCGAGATTGCGAATGCTTCATCTGCCACAAAAACAAATGGAGTTGCATTTTGATTACCTGGTAAGGGCTTTGGTGCTGGAATAGGTAATTTATGTGTCATAATCAATTCATAAAGTTTCGAGTTCTGGAAAACGGTGGAGTCACATTCCTTTCCATATGCTCCTATATCGACAAAAATGAATCTATATCTAGAATCAACAAGAGCTAATAAAACTATTGAATTATAGCCCTTATAATTGTAAAATAGTGATCCACTGTGCGCAGGACACCAAATACGGACATGTTTACCATCGAGAGCTCCTATGCAGTTAGGAAAATTCGCTTTCTTGTCAAACTCAATAGCGACATCTTCTAGAAGCTGTTTTGTTATAGGAGGTATATTTTGACTTGATAGATGTTTCCATATGGCGCGACAAACAGTCCTCACAATTTTCGATATTGTACTTGCTCCTCGGTAGTAATTTTTATGCATGATTTTGAAGTCACTGCCGGTTGCTAGAAATCTGAAATGAAATAATAATTAGTAGGCATGTAATAAAATAATAAAAATGTAGGTATACTAATACAAGGTGCTAATAATTTATCTACGCAAACTGCTACAGGTGATTAGTATTGCTAAAGTTGAATTACTTTTCCAAAGACACATGTACTAAAAAAATAATTTACATTTTGCTTGTTCAAGGCAAAGTCAATCAGATTTTACTTACCTAAATCAGGAACAAGCAGTTTGTTTTTTTTTTAAAGTTATTCAGTTTCAACAACATTTTCACCTGTGAAAGTTTGCGTACCTACATCATTTTTAAAGCTCCTTATTTATTTGGTAAACTATTATTTATGTATTAATCTTCATTACTATTTTTCATTTGTAATGCTTTCTGTTTCAGGTAATGAACTAGTTAAGAAGTGGAAGGCCTTAAAGGATAATTTTAGTAAATATCAAAAAAAAGTAAAAAATGCTAATCGGTCTGGAGCTGGAGCTGCAAAATTTAAAGAATATCACTTGAATAAACAATTACAGTTTTTGAAAAAGGTTTCACAAAATGCAACTGATTCCAGTATAAACGTAGTGGAAGGAGATAGTGACACTCAAAGTGAAATAACAGCATTGCCTCGTTACCAAAGTCAATCACGAAAACGAAAGGCAAATGAGAGGGATGACTTTGAAGAAAATATTCTTGAAATATTAAAAACACCGGAGAATAGACATTTGCATTTTTTCAAAGGGATTTTACCATCTCTTCAAACATTGAATGAACATCAAACATTGATATTCCAAAGTCGGGTGCTTCATTTCTTTTTTTTCAAAATACTAACGGACATTCTTCGGCCTTCAATTCAGCAATATACACCTCACGGCTATTCTCAAGGTTATCAGCATCAAGGATATTTAACTCGGAGAGATGATAATACTTTTCAGAGTGGCTACCACACTTCTACTCCTGGAGGTTCGAATCCTGCAACGAGGACTGCCACATCCTCACAGATACATTCCGAGCAATCAAACCAACAACGTCCAATAAATTCACCATTTACCCTGGACGAAACGTCAGGTACACAATCCTATGGTACACAAGACGATGAGTTTGATTTTTCTTAAATTAATCATTGTATTTTTGAAAGACATTAAGTATTCTAAGTATAAGTAGTTAAGTAAGTATAATGCAAAATCCTTAATTTGATTCCTAGTACCATAAATATCAATAAAAAAAAATAAAAAACGTATTTGTTTTACTTTACCTTACTGTCAAGCCCAGCATTTCCAAAGCAGTAACAGGTTTCCTTCCTTTAATATTTTTTTTCTGTATATATTCTGATAACCCGCTTAATAGCTCTTTAAATGATGATACACTCATTCTAAAGTAGGCGAAAAACTTTTTTTCGTCTATCTTTAATGCTTCGTATTTTCGAAAAAAGTACTCGCCATCGGGATTTATAGCCTTATTAAATGGATGTATCCAATATCTTCGTTGTCGTTTATTTAAAACAGCGTAATGTCTTCTTAATAACAAATAAGCAATAACTTTCTTACGACGCTCCATGGCAGAGAGACACGTCTATCCACAATCAAAACCCACGAGGAACTGGTTACCCTACCACACAATAAAACGCTCTTTTTCGCGACGCCACAACGCAAATTTACCGATTTTAGCGTTGCGGTGCCGCAACGCGGTGAATTATGTGCCGCCGTGCGGCACCGCGCCACTAAAATCGGCGCTGACGCTACTGCCAATTATAGCGGCGCGACGCCGCAACGCGGTTGTGTTTCGGCTCTTAGAGTAAAATTTTGACATTCTCCACATACCAAATGTGTCACATTTCAATTGGGAACGAACATTAGTGGGGTTAGAGTGTAGAGTCTTGATTGCAAAGTACCAATTTCTAATTCTAGCCCCAGCGGTCGCAATGCTAATAGGTTGTTTCTTAAATTAGCAAATAAATGGTGCTATAGCTGTATACCGATAATGTAAAGTTTTCAATATTTCCACTAAATGCTTTATGATAAAGAAGATACACGTTACACTTAAGGGTAACATTCCTATATCTTACTCTCACCTTGCCACTGTCACAAAAAAGACTGACCGCTGAGCTACTAGCGTCGCTTCTTAAAATTAGTCTGTAGGTACCTTTACTATGAGTTTCTGTGATTACTCTACCACTCGCTACCTACGTAGACATTTTAGAGTGCCTACACGATCTAATTACAACATAGTTTTATTCCCAGTGTTTCCTTAAAAAATAAAGGCTGGTAGTACTGTTAGGCGATGGGCTTGCAACCTGTCACTAATACACTGGTAAACATCTTAGCCTAATTGTGCAAAATGTAGTTACTGAATTAACAGTAAGTTTTTAGAGGTTGTTGGTTATTCTGTAGGGCTGCCTACCCTACTCTGGGGATAACGGCGTGAGTTTATGTATGTATGTATAAAACGACCTACTTACTACTTACCTTATTAAAATAATAAATGCATAACTTGTTACATTTCAGATCTGTTCGCATTGCGCAAGTTCCACTGCCAGATGCTCTGTCTCTGTTTGATAGCGCACCGACTCTGTCTGCCCGAGTCATTAGAGCTGTTCGCGTCTGTTGTGTCACAATATAAAGGTAAGAATGAAATGAAGCTTATATGTGGCCGTCAAATTCAAAAGAGTGTTTACGTAACACCTGGCCATAATGTGAGTTTTATCGCACGCTGCGCGCACGGTAAAACTCGCATTGTGGCCAGGTGAAGACGTAAAATTGTGTACTCATCACGGGCAGTAAAAAAGAAAGCCCTCTATCGCATATTTACAACCCTCGCCAACGGCTCGGGTCTCAAATACCTGCGATTTCGGGCTTTCTTTCTTTTACAGCCCTTGTTAAGTAATGTACTATTATAATTCCGAATGCATTTTTTTGATATAAGACTTACATTTTTGATATCGCTTATAAATAAAACCTTACCTAACCTTCGTAAAGCAATTCAATTATGCATAAAATAGCAGCAGCATAACATACATAGCTTTCGGAAAAATGCAAAAAAAAATAAATGCAATGAATTTTAAGGTGCTCCCCATGCAGACGTATACTAAACATTTTACTAATTTAAGTGCATCATTATTCCAGAGGAAGGCCAGTTACCTCAGGAGCTGATTGTTATAATCGGCGACGGCCTGACTGGACTCCTGGTACCGCCGGCGCTGGAGCCCGGCAAGGCTGGTTTACAATGGGTAAGAATGCACCAGCTGGTGACTCATAATCTCCTGGTACCACAGACTAATTCCTGTCTTAATGCTTGCAAAAAAGCCGCTACGAAAAAGGTATGAAAGGAACCCTCATGGTGCGACTCCGTTCGTCTGTCTATTTGTGTGTCACAGCGCCCCGGCGGTTATAAGTTTTCCGTGACTATCTACGAAGCTAATGGTCCCGGGTTCAAATCCCGTTTCGGGCAGATATTTGTGTGATGAGCGGAAGTATTTGTTCCTGGGTCTTGGATGTTTTCTATGTTTCTCTATATAAGTAAGTTTATCGTTGTAATAAAGCTACTCGGGTCGGAAATCTGTTGGGCTGTTGTGAGTTGTCAGGGGCCCTAGTTTGAAAATCGAAGAGCGAAGGTACGTTAACTCTATCCCTTTTTCTCTGTTTAATCTCGAATGATGAGTGAGAGGGATGGGGCATCCGAAGTTTCGAATTTAGCGATTCGTTGTAGCCACCTCTGAAGTTGGGGTCGCCGTTATTTTAGGGGTGTTTTTATCTGTTAGATAGTTGACCGGGGTTATTTACATTTTCAGTTGCAAGTGGTCGGCGCGCTCTGCTCAACCGGCGCTACTCAAGAGCGCGTGTTGCTGACCGTCTCCCCGGACTCGTACGAAGATACGTTGTACAGTGTACTCCAGTATACTATACAGGTGAAATATATTTACACGAGCGGAGCTCATAGTTACAAAAAACATTTTTTCTTGATTTCATTTGTGTCAGTTCTATGTTTTCCTGGTGTATATTTTTTCGGAAGGGCTCCTAATTTCCTTAAAATCGCGCTTTAGCTTAGTTGGCTATATCGTTAACGTAATATTGACAAAATCACTGCACTAAATCCTGACGGACTTTAAGTGCCTACAGAATTAAAGATCTTAATTTAAAATTTTATTTACATCGTTTGTTCTAGAACGGTCAAGTAGGCATCGAGCAAGCTCAGCAAGCGGTTGTAATCGGCTGCAGTACAGCGCTGCTCCTCGCCGCACTCTCGCCGCCCTGGGACGCGGCGCTAAAGAGATTCCTCTCGCATCAACTGGTAACTCATAATTTCCTGGTACTTCGATGTAGCGGTAGGTATCGGGGGGGCTGAGTAAGTGGTATTAATTGGGTAGAAAGCGGAAACAGTGTTTAGCTTGGGACGCGGCGCTAAGGAGATTCACTCTGGCATCAACTGGTTACTCATAATATCCTGGTAATTTGATCTCATGTAGCGGTAGGCAACCTTAGTTATTGGAATTAATTGGGTATGTTGGCAACAGTGCTCGCCTTCGAACGCAGCGCTAAAGAGATTCCTTTCGCATCAACTGTTAAGCCATAATGTCCTGGTACTTCGTGTATGTGATGTAGCGAAGCAACAAGCAGGCCTATTATAGTCGCGTGGATAAAAAGGGTAGATAAAAACAGACTTTCTGATAAGTATTTAAGTGCGAGAGTGACAGATGCTTTATCCAGCTTTATCTACGGCAATAAATGCATATTAAGCGGTAATAGTCGCCTGCAGTACGGAAGTTGCAGATCTCGATCTAAAGAAACTGTATTCATTGTCTCCTGGTACTCACTTTATGTATTACATCGTATTTTTTTTATTTCTCATACATGCATTAACAAGTACCTAAGCCAAATAAATCCCATGTTTGACAGGATCTAACTTTGAAAGATTTTGTTATGAAAATTTGTATTCGCAACGCTACTAACTAGATAAAAATGTAAACAAACAGCTAGTGATGACAATGATCATAAACAAATTATTGCATTTTACTCTTATACGTGTAAAGTGTATTTTTTCTGTCCCAAGGTCAATCATGTTTTGTTCTTATAGGTCAAAAAGATGCTCTGTGCGGGTCTTTCAAACAGCGATGGGGCGAGACGGAAAGAAATTTTGCAGATTGTCAAACACCACTGCTTTCCTTCGAATCTAATGGAAGAGGTAATTACTGGTGTCCTTGTAGTCGGATAACGATTGTCATAAGTTTTACGAAAGTTCGTCGTCGAAGATATCTGTCTCCGGCAATAAAGGTCCCTTGATTGACAGAAATATGAATATGATGATAGATAAGAGTCTCCCCACATCTTAGACCCGCTCTATACGATGCTCCATCATTGTCAACGTAAGGGACGGAGTAATGCGTGAGGAGGAAACAATCGTTAGGACACTATTTGTTAGACTATGCGACGGGTTTCCCATTTGATTTTATATTTGTATCCACATTACAATTCGATTGCCAGTTTAGTCAAATTGATCTTAAAATACTTGTTTGAAGGTATTCGGCGAAACTCAGAGCTCAGTCCCGGACAGCGGGGGCCCCCGCGCGCCCACGGAGGGCGAGGGCGAGGGCTGGGACGCGCCGCGCCTGTCCCCCGCGCAGGAGCAGGCCGTCGACGCGCTCGTGCGCGACATGAGCGCCGCGCTGCGCGAGAACAAGGTACCAGGGCCGCAGAATACCTGAGGAGACCGGGTTTCCCACCGGTTTTTACTGTCATACTTTTACAGTTATTATTCTCACTAATAAAATAACTAATGTCTAACGGCCTAGTCCCAACTAAACTTTACGCTTGTACTCGATATAAGGATAAACAATTATGCAGGGAAATAAGGTGCACAATACTCTCGCTCATCACACAAATATTTGCCCATATCTTAGTAGATAGAGTCACTACCAACTAGTGATGTGCCGTTACCGGTAACTTACTCGAAGCGGGTATTTTACCAGTAACGCTACCAGAAACATTACCAAAAAGCGGTAATATACGGTAACATTCAAATTTCGTAAATATGACCTATGTTTTAAATACATGTTTATACTATTTTAGCACCAGACGGACCCTTTTAAACTAATAATGTTAAATCATAAATCATAAATCATAAATCATAAATTTTATTGTGTATGGAAGTTGGGTATACATGGGTTGTTACAATTACTTAATTAGTGTCACCAAGTTCTATCTTTACAGATGTACACACAATTTACTTACTTATGTTACTAAATAAGCAAAACAATAAAATAGTAGTAGTATGTCACAATAAAAAACTTAAATACGTAAACCAAATGAAAATAAAATACAGTTTACATTAACTCCATTACATTGCGTCATTAATAATAATTAAAATCTAGTCAGGTTTATATTCCATGTATTCTTTAACGCTGTAGAAACATTTTTCCACGAGCCACAATTTGAGTTGATTTCCAAATATATTTATTTTATTTGATTTAAAACTATCCGGCAAATTATTGAAAATGCTAATACACATAATGTAGCAATTTTTTGTTGTTAATTTTAGTTTAGCACCAGGCTTGTACAATTTATGCAAATATTGTGACCGTACAGTTCTAGCGGATAATGCCTGCACTTGTTGGAAGCATTGTTGGTTTTTAAACACGAACATACAAACTTCCATGATGTAAAGGCACGGTACAGTTAATATACAATGTTTTATAAAATATTGTTGGCATGAGTCATCGGGTTTGAGCCCAAATACAGCTCGAATGCAACGCTTTTGTATTAAAAATACGTCATCTTTATCCGAAGAATTACCCCATATAACAATACCGTAACGTAGAGCTGAATCCACATAACCACTGTAAGCTGTTAATGCTGCTTTCATAGAAACCAATTGACGAATTCTTCTCAGAGCATAAATAAATCTATTAATTTTAGAACATAATCCATGTACATGCAGCTTCCAGTTACATGTAGTGTCTAAATTTATACCCAAAAAGATTATAAGATGGGTTTAGTAGTTTAGTATATTACCAATGTTACTAGTTAAATACTTAATATTTCCGAGTATTTTACCAATGTTACCGGGAATATTACTCCCTCATATTTATACTTCATTAGGGTTTGCAATATTCGTTCAATTTTAGTATTCGAATAATACGAATATTTAGATTTCCAACATTCGAATATTCGAATATTTCGATTAATTCGAATATTTTTGAAAATTAAACAAAATAATGATTCTAAGTTGTGTAATTGTAAAATATGTGATGTTAATTTAAAATGTAATGACCTTACAATTAAAAAAAACATTTATGGTATCTTCTCCAGATACCTAGCATGTAGCCGAACTTGCTAGCTCCCTAGCTCGCTACCCTTTTACCAATTACGGTACGGTATTTAGTTCTTTTTAGGGAGTTTGATTTTGGCAAGGATAAAGCAAAATAGGTAATATATTGTTTGTCTTACATTTGTAGTTATTTTTAATATTTAAATCTATTTCCACGAACTCGTTAATATGGAGGATAATTAATCCTGGCATTTTGTTAATGTTTTGCTAAGGTAAATAATTACAGACAAATTTGTGCACTATTCGAAATATTCGTTTTATTCGAATAATGAATATTGTCGAATTCGAATAACATTTATGGCGAATAATTCGAATAATCGAATATTCGAATATTCGAATTGCAAACCCTAACTTCATACATATCCATACATACATACATACATACATACATCACACCTGTTTCCCAGAGGGGTAGGCAGAGACCACTTCTTTCCACTTGCTACGATCTTGACAAATTTCTTTCGCTTCTTCCACATTCATACATCGAGTCATGCACGCACGTCGGTTTCGGGTACTTAAGATTCGGCCCTTTTCCAGTATTTCACCGATTTGACTCGAAAAAGTACGCCTAGGGCGGCCCCTTCCAACCCGTCCACTCACTCGATCTGTATATCTCTTTCGTCAATCTCCTTTCATCCATCCTTTCCAAATGACCGAACCATCGCATGCCCTTTTCAATCTTAGTCAGTACATCTTCTTTTATTTCACATTTCTCTCTGACTTTTTCATTCCTTACTCTATCAATCAGTTTCACACCACACATACTACGCAAAGCGCATTTCAACGGCATTTACACGACTTTTATGCTTGTCCTGCCACACCCAACATTCACTACCATACATCAGGGTAGGGGCCAGCACTCCATTGTGAACAGCCAGTCGGGCTTTTTGTGAAATGCCCTGTCTGCTCACAAAGGAGTACAGGGCCCCATTAATTTGATTCCCCGCATTCACCCTCCTCTCGATATCCTTCTCACACTTACCATCTCTTGTAAACACACTTCCCAGGTACACAAATTCGCTCACTTGTTCTACTAATTCACCATTTATATTTATCACGCACTCAGTCATCTCCTCGTCCTTCTCTATCACCATGACCTTGGTCTTGGCAACATATTCTATAACATATTCATACATATCTATCACGTGAAAACCGGATACTTACGAATAAAATAAAAGAACAATCAAGTTTTAAAATTATACACAGCGTTACAATAATTACACTTGAAACTAGATGAAAAACAAACATGGGGTTCACTTAGTATGGAGAAAGTAACTTTGCATGATTACACAAAAAGTTGAGGGGAAAAAAATGGCAAGTAGCTTTAAAAACATTCTAAGTTCATAATAATTGTATACATGTAAGAAACCACTGAAAAAATATTGAAATACTACATCAAATTAATGAGTTTTTGTAACATGGACACAAGGAAAATTACAAAAAATCCGACTAAAATGATCAATATCTCCGAAAGTACTAAAAATCGCTGAACATACATGGGGGTGTTTTTGGTAGCCCTGGGTCTGAGCTATTATTTTTTTTCATTTGGACCACTAGTGATCCGACACCATGGATTTAATAAATGAATAAAGAAAGGAAACAGAAATACACGATCTCTATGTCCGCTTCTGGTAATATTACCGGTAGCATTGGTAATTTACTGAGTATTTTACCAAATGGTATTATACTGGTAACGAGTAAGTTACCGCCGGCACATCACTACTACCAACTTAGCTAAACGTTCGTCGGGGCTGACCCCGGCGCAACATTTGTGCGAGAGGTCGAACAAGATACCAGGGCGGCATAATACACGAGTAGTGTGGATGTCCCCGGCGCTACATCACGCGGTCAACGCACTTGTGCGATCGAGGCGTATTGAGGCGTTCCGGCAGAACAAGTACCAGGGGGGCAGGATACGTGAGGAGTTTAATTCTTCTAGATGGGAGGATACCCAATGAATGCCGCATGACGCAGGAATATGCGGTCAAGGTACTTGTGCGCGACGAGGTGACTGGAGCAACTAGATATCAGGGCGGCAGAATGTATGAGGAAAACTGACACGAGGCGCGGATGTTCAATGACGTTATGTTTTGTAATCAGTGCACTGGCCGGAATTGAGCACGCCGTGCGCAATAATGGGATGACTAGGTACTAGGCTATCATGAGACGCGAAGTGGTTTTAACATTTATATAAAAGCTTATGGTAAAGATGATTCAAATGTGCATTATAGGATTTATAGGCGTTAGTCGTGTCAGATACAATGATTATGTATTACGAGGGCTGCTACTTAGGTAACCGGAATCCAGGATTCCAACATTTTTAAACGCTATATCTGACCTCCATGGTAAAATTTGAACTTTTTTTAATACTGGCCGCTATATATTTTTTTTCTTATGTACGCTAGTCTTTTGTTTTTGGTGGGTTTAAATTTTAATCTCGCTGCAAGAATGGAACTCACTCGTGAAAATATTCGTGCTATGATTTATTACGATTTTCGGCGTGGTTTAACGCAACAACAGTGCATAGATCAACTAACTTCGACTTTTGGTGATGAAGCTCCATCCAAAACTACTGTGTATCACTGGTTTAGTGAGTTCAATCGTGGACGTAGTATGCTCAGGGACGAAGTTAAGGATGGTCGCCCGAAATCGGTCGTTGTACCACAAAATATTGAAGCTGTGCGAAAACTTATAATGCATGACCGTCATGTTACGTATCGCGAGATAGAGGCGACTATAGGCATATGTATGACGAGCATTAATAAGATATTACATGAACACTTAGCTGTGAAAAAAATTTGTTCGCGTTGGATCCCGCACAACTTAACTAAGGATCAAAAAGAGGCTCGCGTCGAATGGTGCAAGGAAATGTTGAAAAAATATAACCGTGGTGACTCAAAAGCTGTTTATAATATCTACACAGGTGACGAATCCTGGATCTATGCGTATGATCCCGAAACTAAACAACAATCAACGGTGTGGGTGTTTCAAAATGAGCCGAACCCTACGAAAGTAACTCGTGCAAAAAGCACCTTGAAGCAAATGGTGGCCTGCTTTTTTGGTATTAATGGCCATGTGGCTACAGTGCCCCTAGAGAATCGTAAAACGGTTAATTCGGAGTGGTACACGACCATTTGTTTGCCGGAAGTATTTGAAAAAATACGGAAAAACAACCAGCGACGGAGAATCATTCTGCACCATGATAACGCCAGCTGTCATACATCACGTGAAACGACTCGATTTTTGGAAGGTCAAAATATAGAATTAACGGGTCATCCACCTTACAGCCCTGATTTGGCACCCAATGATTTCTATTTATTTCCAAATGTAAAGAATAAATTACGTGGTCAACGATTTTCGACCCGTGAAGATGCCGTCGACGCGTTCAGACAGCACGTTTTGGAGATACCTCAGTCAGAGTGGAAAAAGTGCTTTATAAATTGGTTTCAACGTATGCAAAAGTGCATCGATTATCACGGAGAATACTTCGAAAAACAATAAAACCATATTTAGCCATGTACGTTTGTTTATTTTTTCTATTCCGGTTACATAAGTAGCAGCCCTCGTATAATTAACTTTTGTACATTTTATTACCAGATATCAGACATCGCGACGTCCAGCGTAATGGAGCTGTACGGATACAAAATGACATGTTTGGAACAAAGGCTGCATTCGCACTCGGTCGCGTTACAGGTAATCCAAGTTATACTATCTCCCCTCATGTGCTATTTATGGATATATCTGCACAACTGTTTCAACGCCAACAAGGTATAACTTGTACGATACCAAACCTAAGTAAAGTAAATCAAAGGTGAGGATGGAATTCGCGATGCTATGATTGGCAAATGAAATTTGGGCCTGTACCAAATCTTGATCGGCGAATTACACTTAAAACACTTATGCCTTGTGCAAACATTTCTTCAAACAGCTGTGTTGGTTGACACATGGACAATTATTTTTTGATTCTGTAACGGAAATAGGATATTAAAGAATGGTTTAATTTTAACTTAAAACGTTTACAGTCCCCATACAAAATGTTTCAACTTCCTCGTAAGTACAGCACGTCGTATGTGCGTATTTGGTGGTTTCGTAATGGCACGGACTTGTGGATATAGTTCGTCGTGACCCATATATGGGACACTGAACTGTGAATTTGTTAAATGCTATACAAATATAAAAAAAACACATTGCAAAATATAGTTGATTCCCCCAAAATGACGTAATGTTTGTTCAGGGTGCGAGCGAGCACATGGCAGCGTTACAACACTCGCTAGCGCTCCTGCAAGCGACCAACTCTTCTCAGCAGGATGTCCTGTATACCACGCAGATGCACAATGAAAAGTGAGTGACTTTATTACTATATTCTCTAAATTATAAACTGCATCAAAATCTATCGCGTAGTCTAAAAGATCTAAACGGATTCTATATTATTTATAGAATTATAGCCAGTCCGCGTATATTTAAAAAAAAGTAAGGCGCCACATCTACAAGTTATCTTGTGTCTACATTATGTAAGTTTGTAAATGTGAGTTTATCAAACTATGCCAGGTTTTAAATAATCGTTGTAGCGTCTTATCTTTAAATTTCAAATGTTCGATTTATGTCTTTCGTTCTTACAATCGGGCTGTGTATGTTTTATTGAATTATTTGAAGCTACAGAACACAAATTTCAACACTGCAAGCATGAGCATCGGTGGTTCAGTGGTAGAATGCTCGCCTGCCACGCGGGCGGCCCGGGTTCGATTCCCGGCCGATGCATATCTTTTTGTATTTTTTTACATGCTGGAAAAATATTTCTTAATTATTTAGAAGTGATTTGAGTATGTAAAAAAATATATTAAAATTAATTAATGTTGTTTTTTGTTTATACAGGGTTATTGGTAATTCGACGTATTCCCGTTAGGAGGTGATAGGGGTGACTATTTGCGATAATTTTAACCCCCATATGCATTATGCAAAAGTTATCCATTTTTGAGTTATCATGGTTTTTAGCTTTTTTTAAAATATGTCAAAAATGCAGCATCAAAAATTTATTTAAAAAAAAGTATCAATTTTAATCTATTTTTTTCTTCTGATTTATAAAAACGATAAAACTCTGGTTATTTATCAATATTAAAACAACAATTATCGGTCCAAATTTAAAAATGCGAGACTAAAAACGATATTATTTCTAGATTTTTTAGATATCTTTTTCCACTAAAAGGCCTTAAAAACAAAAAAATTGTTATGAAACTAGGCTTGCAGATTAATTTAAAAACATAACCGTTTTCTTAGCTCTCCAAAAGTGCATAATAACTAGGAACATATTTCAAATAAACTGAAAAAAAAATGATCACAAAGGAAGCAGGCGGAAATTTGTATCCGAACTAAACTTAAAATCACTGTTTGAATATCTTGCAAATAGTTTTTTCACTTCTCATGCTCGTAAAGTCCTTCTTTATGCTGGGTATAGGCTGCATAAAATCGCATTTTATGCACTAGTGCATAAATGGTTGTCGTCATCTAGACTAAGACAATTAAGCCCTACAGCCAGACAGACGAGGTGACTGCATTAAATAAACTTGTTATTTAAATAAATTTACTTTAATTTTATTTATTTTATTTATATTTGCATCGTAGTACCTATCTAACAAAAAAAAAATTTAAAACTATTAAAAACAAGCATTACTTGGCAGTATTGCGTTCGACCTAAGTCAAAAATCGCAAACAGAAAATAAATAAAAAAATTAGACAGAAATACAGTGGCGGGAAAGAGGTTTTGGACTATTAATTAGTTATTTTCTTGGCAAAACTTGTTGCGTTATGGAATTTAATTAAAATGTCGTCTAGTGAAGAGAAAATAATGCTCACACCTAACACACTCATGGAAAAAAATGCAAAAGAACTTATTGAACAGACATTGCCGCCTAAATCCATACTGTAAATATGCCCGAAAAACCATAACATACTCGTATAATATACAGAATTGTTCAAATTTCAATTTATATTTTAATTGAAGTTTTTTTACATTATCACTGTTTTATTTCCTCGTAATCGAAGTGAAAAGCAGAGTGTATAACTCGGTCTTAAAACCCATTTTATCCTCGACTTAATTATCCAACCTCGCCTGCCGGCTCGGTAGGATACCATAAGTCTCGGAAAAAATGGTTTGTTTTATGCCCTTGTTGTACAATCTACTATTATGCGTACCTAAGCTAATGCCGGTAGCAAACTGGCAGGTTAAGAAAAAAAATAACAAAGTTTTCAAAGAGTTTTTTTTCAAAAACTTTTCACACGTGCATTGGTTTTGTTATACAAATTGGGGCCGTGTTTTTTGGAGTAAATACACTCACGACTGTAGTTTAATTTTTAATTTGAATTAAAATATGGAAGAGCTTGATCAAAATGAACAACGGATGTTTCATAATTACACAAATGAAGAATACGCCGATGTAATGTTTTGTTACGGCTTTTGCAACGGTAACAGTGAAGCTGCTCGTCATGATTATTCGCGTCGGCGTCGGTTTCCCAATCGCCGGTTACCCCATGTATCCGTTTTTAATGGAGTGTATAGGCGAATCCGAGAAACTGGTTGTGTTCAGAGAAGACAAATTAATGCCGGAAGACCCCCAGTCAATGTTGTTAATTACGAAGAGGATATTCTGCAAGAATTTATCGATGAACCAACAATTTCGACAAACACCGTCGCCACACGACTCTCTGTAACACAATGGAAAGCGTGGTCTACAGTGCATAATGCAGGATTCTATCCTTACCATTATACTCCTGTGCAAGTTATTCACGAAGAGGACCCTGAAAGGAGAGTTGCTTTCTGTAGATTCATGTTAAATGCGGATTTAGAAGACGCGTCTTTTTTGAATAAAATCCTATGGACCGACGAATCCAGATTCGATCAAGATGGGATTACTAACTACCATAATGAACATTATCGGAGTGAGAAAGTGCACAAGAATCCTAATAAAAAGAGGCCAAAAGGGTCGCAACGCCGTTTTTCGGTCAATGTGTGGATGGGAATAGTTGACGACAATTTAATCGGACCACATTTTTTACCGAGCAATCTAAATGCTGCAGCTTACGAACATTTTTTGAGAAATGAAATGTTTGACCTCCTCGAAGACGTGCCTTTGGCTACAAGGCAAAACATGATATACCAGTAAAACGGATGTCCTGCACATTTTGGTGTCAATGTTAGGCGATGGCTCGATAGCCATTTTCCTAATCGTTGGATAGGGCGAGGAGGACCCATTCCGTGGCCCGCGAGAAGTCCGGATTTAACGCCGGTTGATTTCTATGTCTGGGGTCACATGAAATCCATAGTTTACGACCTCTCGCCTGTGTCATCCGCGGAAGAACTCAAGACGAGAATTATAAATGCAGCAAATGCAATGCGTAATAATTTGACTACTTCGGTAGTTACGTCACAACTAAGAAAAAGAATGCGACTTTGCGTACGCAATAGGGGAAGTCACTTCGAGCAAGAACTTTAAATTAAAAAATGTGTTAATTGTTACTATTATTAATTGTTAATTGTTATTACTATTAAACTGTTACTGGTTATTATTTTAAAATTGTTTTTTTGTTTTATTGACATTGGGTATTGTTTTTAATTAATTTTATGGGATTTTTTAAAGAACTACCTTGTGTTTAGTTCGAATCCAAATTTCCGCCTGCTTCTTTTGTGATCATTTTTTTTTCAGTTTCTTTGAAATAAGTTCCTATTTGTTATGCATTTTTGGAGAGCTAAGAAAACGGTTATGTTTTTAAATTAATCTGCAAGCCAAGTTTCATAACGATTTTTTTGTTTTTAAGGCATTTTAGTGGCAAAAGATATCTAAAAAATCTAGAAATAATATCGTTTTTAGTCTCGCATTTTTAAATTTGGACCGATAATTGTTGTTTTAATATTGATAAATAACCAGAATTTTATCGTTTTTATAAATCAGAAGAAAAAAAATGATTTAAATTGATACTTTTTTTTAAATAAATTTTTGATGCTGCATTTTTGACTTATTTTGAAAAAAGCTAAAAAACATGATAACTCAAAAATGGTTCACTTTTGCATAATGCATATGGGGGTTAAAATTACCGCAAATAGTCACCCCTATTACCTCCTAACGGGAATACGTCGAATTACCAATAACCCTGTATACATTTCGTCTGACAAAATTTTTAAAACGTTTTATTTTGACTTATTCATTTTGACTCATTTATATTTTATCGTACAAAATCGTCGTAAGTATATGTATAAGTTTATATACTATTTGTCATCGGTACTTTTTGTACGTGCACTTGATAATTTATTGTTGTGAATGGATGGATAGTTGGACATGTGGATCTATAGTTATCTGTTTAGTTATGGTTATTTGAAATGATTATGTAAATACGCCATACGATTAAATAAATAAATTTATTGTCCACGCACGCAATACTACAGTTTGTTATAGTTACTGCGTTTTTGCTTAGGACGACGGCACAATGGCGGCTGACGTCAAAACAATACCTTAGTTCAAAGACGGTAATGGTTTTTAGCACATAGAATACCGGCTTGAACATCTGTTTAATAGAACATGTTACATATTAAGACTGCGCCGAGCGTACGCCGGATGTACAGTGGCGCCCTCATTACTTTTATTGTGTTTTCTAATAAACTAAAGTATTTTCTTGAAATTGGACGGTGTGTTTTTGTACTACAAATGAAAATACAACTTACAGGGTGTATCATATAGTTTAATAACAATTCACCTTCGAGTTATCAACTTAACGGAAAAAAGTGGCCGCCTTTTCCCGTTTAGCTGAAATCTCAAAGGGTAATTGTTATTAAAGTTTGTTATGTATCCCATAAATTGTGTTTTTACTTGCACTACAAAAATGCATCTTCTGATTCCAAGGAAATTCTTTAGTTAATTAGAAAACACGATAATAGTAACGAGGGCGCCACTGGACGCTGGGCGTTTGCTCGGCGCAGTCTTAAGAATTTTATTAATTTTCGTTTGGATATAGTCAAGTTCAGTTCTTTTGGTCTGGCAGATGATTTAATAGTTTTGCAGCCATTACCTAAATACTCTTGTTATAATATCTATAAACATATTGTTTGACTCAGTGATTTATCAATACAGACAACTCAAAATATTGAATATTGCTGTATGAGACACTAGCAGCTCGTGTATTTGACCGAATTGTATATTCTAGGTTTAAAAAAACGATAGAGAGTCTACACAAGCAATTGGACGATGGCGAGACGGCGATCCGGGCGTTCCGCGCGAAAGTGGTCGCCGAGAAACTCGACAAGGAGAAGCAGAAGGAGCTGCTGCAGAACGAGTTGAAGCACAAACTTAACGTGAGCTCTATTGTTTGTCCTTGTTTTCGTTTATCATAAACATAATAATCAGACCTAGAAAAATTCGGGGCAAAATTAAATGACAGCTAGGGATTGCCTAGGTATATCGATAAACTCAATTATCGATGCTTTTCCCATTATACTAGTGATCGCTCCAAGTTTTGATTGTAAAAATAAAATTTGATTGAAAGTATGCAATGAAACAAAATAGCAAAATAATTCTGGTTATTCTTTATTTTAAAAGGATTTTTTAACCGTCACTCATCATCATCATATATTTTTTCCGTATTGTGAATTTCAGAATGACTGTCCCATTTACTATTGTTAAAATAAACGACTAGAATTTGTTAGGAGTAAAAACCATATGACGATGATGAGTGAAGGTTATAAATCCTTTTAAAATAAAGAATGACCAGAATTGTGTTGCTGTTTTGTTTAATTTGCATACTTTAAAAAATAAACTATTTTTACAATCAAAATTTGGAGCGATCACTAGTATATGGGAAAAGCATCGATAATTGAGTTTATCGATATAGGCAATCCCTAGCTGTCATTTAGTTTTGCCCGTATATTCCTAGGTCTGATAATAATGCATTTTTTTTATTAATTGTTGATTTTATTTTCAGTGTATAGAAGCTGATATGAAGGCCATGGAAAGTGAGAGCCAAGAGAAACTAAATAAAGCTGAACAGGAAACGAAAGCTGTTCAAAAGTTGCTGGAGCAAGAGGTAAGCCTGGATACATTGGTCGCAAGTTTTATTCATGGTATCTATAGGTGTAATAAAAAGCCTCTTCACTAAAAACATCGCTTGAACTCGCATTGCGCTAGAGGGCAGTGACTTCGAGAATGCGACATTTTCTGATATAACTTTATTAAATATCTCACTTAATAGCATATACTGCTTTTTTTAACATTGATATGTTAGAAGAGCAAAGAAAATCCTCTCAAATATGACTTGAAGGTAGTTTTTTTCTAAAAAGTCAAGTCATTCTACTGTTTCAAACCATATTACTTTTGCAATGTTATCCTATTGTCAAAGTTACGATTGCCCTTATTAACTTGACAGTAATGGCGTCAGAAGGACTTTACCCGGTAGAATAGACAAAATCGTCGTATCGTTGGCTTACCCCATATGGAGACAGGCGTAAGGCCCTACTTTACCTACCCTATACCCTTTGAGTCTCCCAATATTTGTATGCATATATTATTATCTACAGTCGGAATACGGAATGAAAAGGTTGACCACCATTAGATCTATTTTTGCTTGCGTGTGTTTCAGTATAACGTTGCTTAAATACTAAGGGATCATCATAAATCAAAACGTGTTTGTGTTGCATTTAAATTCGGAATGCTATATACTTCAAGTTTTAAATCAAACTGTTTTTGTTTTGTGGCGCTTTAGTATTTAAGCAGCGATAAGTTATCAGATCAGTGGGCCTAGTATGGCTGCGTCTATATCGCGTGTCAACTATGGATACAGCATCCGTCACGTTTTGACACGTGTACTTATTTACCTGTCAGAAGGTGACGGATGCCTTGTCCAAAATTTATCACGAGATAATCGCAGCCATATTAGGCCCCCTCTGTATCTGCTTATCGACAGAGTATGACACATTCCGTCATTATGAATGTCATTTCACTACATGGTGCAGATACATGGTTACCATGGTCACGTATAAACAACAGCCACTTTTGGTTCAAACTGAACTTAGTCTTTATTGGTCGTTACAAAAGAGTTGCTATGGTCACGTGTAAACCACAGCCACTATTGGTTCAATATTATTTCTCTAGTCTGTTACACAGTTTAAAAAGGTAACATGTGCTTGCAACCCGTAACTTGCGACTGTACCTACAAGCATAAAGTATCTATAGTTTGAAGCTAGGTCAATTTGTGTGAGACTCTCCTCTGACATTTTATTAAAATCATATGAACGACATAAATACAAACATCTTCGAAGCGTAGTCAATGACTTCCTTATCCATCAGCATTGAGTAGACTCCGTCAGATAAGTCAGTTTAAAAAGGTAACATGCGCTTGCAACGCGTATATGTTTTTTTTTGAAAACTGGTCAACCTTTTCGTTCCGCGACTGTACGTATTTATCAACCGACGACGTGGCTAAGGGTGCGGAAAACCGATAGATGCAAACGGCGCAGGACCGGTCCTTGTGGCAAACCTTGGGGGAGGCCTATGTCTAGCCGTGGACGTCTTTCAGCTGAAATTATGATGATGGTCTTTGTTCGCTTTTACTAAAGGGCTTATTACCCCCGTCTACATACACCTGAAAACATTGGGGTAAGGCTAATTTAAAAAACATCCTCAGACAAATAAAAACAACGAGTTGGCGACAGTCCTGATCAAGTTTGAAGAGAGGGTGCAGCAACACAAGAGGGACACGGAGGACGCTGCCGCGGTCGAGCGCTCGCTCCGGAAGGAGATGGAGATGAAAGAGTTGGTGAGTTGAGACATGATTCATATATCTTTGTACTTATTAAAAAAACCGGTCCAGTGCGAGACGGAATCACGCACTGAGGGTTCCATATTTAAGATATTATGGTTTGTTATGAATTTTATTTTGTATACAATAAGGTTAATTTTGACTTGCCTCATTTTTAATACAGATATTTAAAGTTCTTTGCGTTTTTTCCAAAACTGTAAAGTTTGATGGGTAACTTTATTTTATTTTTCACGCAAAATATAAATGATTATCTTTACGTCAAGAAGACCTTAAAAAAGTGACAACACGTAACAACCACCAACTAAAACATCAAAACAACACTAAGTTAAATTTAGGCGGAATTTGCTTTCGGATCAACGATAATTAGACTAACCACGCACTAATTCCGGTGCTAATATTCTAATTGAGGATACGGTTAAAGATTAACATTTGCCAAACTGCAAAATGTATTTGTGTTTTTATATCCTAGCCAATTCATATTTGTATTTGCTTTATTTTGATTCCTCTTGTCAGTGTTTAGGGTTTCCTTTATAATGATAGGTTTTAGGTTATTAGTTATCTACATGCATTTAGTAATTTAAGGTTCTAAAATGTTTTACTATGATGCATGACATGTTGAGATTACACTTTTTTTTGAAGCGAAGAAATTTTAGTTGGATATAAGACAGGGCAACTTCGTAAAACCAACAATATATCTTAAAAATTATATGATTTGTCGCTCTTACCCCGTCGACGCACTTGTACCACGTGACCTTAATCGAACTTTAATCGATATTTTACATCCGATATGTGTCAGCCGTACCAAGCTATATTGCAAGAACTATAGTACAGACTGAATTTACTGAACATGTCCACAGATAATTAAAAACCATGAGAAGACGATTCTCGAGCGCGAGAACCGATTGTACCAGCTCAACACGCAGCTGGAGGAGATGAAGCGGGTCCAGGAGATGGTCGCCAAGCTCATGGCCAAGAGCGCCTCCTCGCCCAGCAAATAATTCTAGCATCAGGTCAGTGTGGGTTTTACATACATTTGATCACGCCTGTTTCCCAGAGGTACCCGTCCCTACCGGCAGAGAACACATTTTTCCACCTGCTACGATCAAGACAAATCTCTTTCGATTCTTCCACATTCATGCATGCATATCGGTTTTGGGGGTACTTATTTATCTTTCGCTCTTTCGTCAATCTTCTTTCATCCATCCTTTCCAAATAACCAAACCATCGTAGCTAGAGATGCTCCTTTTGTATGGAGAATATCGAGAATTCTCGAGAACGGCACATCACTCGAAGCATGCCCTTTTCAATCTTAGTCACTACATATTCTTTTATTCCACATTTCTCTCTGATCATTTCATGAGTAATATTTCTATTAAAATATTCGCCAATCTGTTACACAGTTTGTTGGCGAGTGAAGCGCTCAAACTTGTAAAATTTCGCTCTGTACGTCTCTTTTGTCGATTTTCTTTCATCCATCCTTTCCAAATGACCGAACCATCGAAGCATGCCCTTTTCAATTTTAGTCACTTCATATTCTTTTATTCCACATTTCTCTCTGATCATTTCATGAGTTATATTTCTATTAAAATATTCGCCTAACTGTTACACAGTGGCGAGTGAAGCGCTCCAACTTGTAAGCTAATCATGCGCCTGGGCATAGTAACTACGCGAATAATCTTTTCCCATCGTTAACATACACATACATAAACTCTCAGCTTCATTCCCAGAGTGAAGTAGGCAAAAAAATTGTTTATAATTCTGTAACCTTTGCATTAACATTCCCTCTCTAACCCTCCTAGAGTTATATTTATTAAAAAGTCGTTTTTATGATTGTAGAAGTATTCTAAATAAATTAGACGGGCCATATATCGCTAACTTGGGCTATATTAAAAAGTCAATGTTCGATGTAACATTACCTCCATCCCTTTCTACCGATTTGTCTCGAATGACGAGTGGAACTACGAACTTTCGAAATTAGTTGTTTATTATTAAACCAACCTGCGCAAGACAAGATGATCTTTGCGAGCGTTGGTGCCCACCGAAATCAAAAATAATAGCGGTTATAAATATCAATTTTATACATATTGACATTTTCCGTCGTAAACTATCTTAGAATGCTATTTGTGTCACCATAACAATAACCGTTTCGATTTATTATTCATTTGGTTACAGGTAAACGAGATGGATCTCAACAGTAAGGTGAAACATTTCCAATATTTCTATGTGAAATGACCTCAAAGCATTGTTAACAAAATCGTGATAGTTTTTTTGTATATTTTTACAAATACTTTTATATTGAGTATATGACGAGGCAGGTATGAATGAATATTGTGTATTAAGAATGATTTAAATGGACATTGTATAAAAATATTTTTAACGATTCTGGTAGATAAATTATGTAATGAATGCAGTTTTGGTTTTATTTATGTCCTTAAAAAAGGTTCCGACGAATTGAGAAACTCCTCCTTGTCAAATAAAGTCGAGCAAAAGAGATGAGCTGTTGGTAACAATGTGTAACCCCTATTAAACTCCTAATTATTGGGTTATCCTAGGGTTTTTGGGTTTTGGTGGCATATCGTGGTTCTAGAATCCGTGGAGTCGCTATTTCCTAATTATTATAAACATACCACCTTGATTATTACCTTCAGTATTGTAATAATATTTTAAAATGCATTCATTCGTTAAATCACTCTACTAGTTTAGTAAAGAGGTCATCTCCGCTGTTTATGTCTTATACCTGGATGGCCGAATTTAGCTCGGTATTTCTTTGGTATGTTTTTAAAAAATGAAACCTAGCTAGATCGATTTATCGCCCCTGAAACCCCCTGCATACTAAATTTCATGAAAATCGATGGAGCCGTTTCCGTGATTCAGATTATATATGTACAAGAAATGCGCGTTTAAAGGTACTTATTAGATTTTGAATTATGACAATGCTGAAGACCAATATCAAAGTCGTAGGTAGCTTTATAATGATTAGGAAATAGCGACTCCATGTATTCTAGAACCTCGACCGAAAGTCCTAACCCTAGATTACCCAATTAATCAGGCAAATAAATACCTCGTTTTTCATCCATTAGGTGGATACGGCACGAACTTAACAAAATAAAGTCCGTGACGGTACAAATTGGTACCACTTTGGGCAATTTCACCTTTCCCTGGGTACAAGGTCGACCATCGGTCGCGCGGAACACAGCTTGCGTGCATGTTGCACTAGGGTGGTCCACGTTTGTATGGGAAAAAATCAAAATGCAGTTAAAAGTCACGGCACCCACTTATTTGGTTACTTATGTTTTAAAACGCATCTATGTGAACTTTCAGTTCTCTATGTCAAGGATAAAGCGGTGCTTGACGACCTCAAAGTTTGCACATCTGGATTGTGAAGTGAATATTCAAAAACCGATGTATCCAAAAATTTGTTACTGAACATTTTCGTGTGATTGAATATTATCTATTATAATATTTAATATAAATAACTTCGAAATACTAGTTTTTTTCATGTAAGAAACTTACTCCTCTCTTGAAACTTACTCACTAGAACTTAAACTTAAAAATGTTTTAGAGATTTTTTATTCAATTTATGTTTGGAACAAAAAAATTACCTGTAAAAAAAAAATTTTTTGATAATTATGTAATCCAAATTTTAATAAAAATGATTTCCTTTGAGCACCGTTTTGCACTTCTAGAAAGCTATATTTTGGGCCTAGTAATAAGGTAGTAGGAAGTAATAAATTACCGGGGTGGCCCGGTCAAAAAACAACAAGAATTATTTTTGGACCACCTTAATGTAGCACTGACTGTTTTTATATCTCCAACGAAACAAACAAAACTAGGTATACAGGGTGAAATCTAAGTCGTGAATCGAATCATCACATCTGTGAACTTACCCTGAAATCACGAAATAAAATCAGTTGCTTCATACGTTTTGGTCGAGTACGTATTGAACTTTTCTATGAAACAGCTGATTTTTTTTTCCTGATTTCAGAGTTGATCCCATTGTGAAAGTTGTTCATATTCGTGGATGGAGTACAGAGGTGATCATTTGATTCACGACTTAAGGTTTGTTTCAATAGAACTTGCCAACAATGTAAACAAACCTTGTATTCAAAATGTCTTTAATTTCCATTCTACATCATCAAATACTGCTAAATCCATGTGTTATTTAATCAATTCTTTCCACATCATTAACCTAAACCACTAAAAGAATAAAATAGTGCTAGAATATGGATATCTCATTGAATGTTTTGTTTACATTGTTGGCAAGTTCTATTGAAACAAAACTTAGATTACAACCTGTATAAAACGTATCGTATCGTTTTTTCGATGATCAAGTCAAAAGCAATATGGTTTTACAGAGTATAACTGAGCCCCTTATCCCACCTGCATCACTTGTTATTTCAAAAAACATTCCTCGCATGAAAGTTCAAAGTATAACGCTCACAAATACCTTTGGTAGAAACTCCAATTTTCACGTACCAATTTGACAAGGTCGTTGTGAAGAGGCAACAGTATATAACAAGTCGTTTAAGCCGAGTTAAGTTGTTATTCTTTGTAGAAACACGTTGAAATAATAAACTACCTCTGTCCCTGGTTCTTTATAACACATTCAAATTCGAGATCAAGATGACTCGCAGCCATAAAATTGACGCAACATTCACAAATTTTGGATTTCAAGTTATTAGGTCGTTATAATTAATAATTTATTACACTGGTGTAATACTTCCCTTCTAAATAAAAAAGGACCGTATGTGAAATTTTCAAAGCTAATTGAACCCCTCTGTCTTAAGAAATAAGGTCACTAATTTATCCGCGGTTCTGTGAGACATACGTCCTTTTTTTAATGAGGGCAGAATAGATAACTTGATGCAACTACGGATCGGTAGGCTTAACTAACCGTTATCCCGGGGTTGCTCCTGGTTCGATTCCCGGTATGGGCACGTATTTGTGGGATGTTTTTTTATGTATTTTAGTATTTATATCTCTATAAAAGTACCTATTTATATTGTTGTATGGTAAAGTCACGAGATTTAATTTGGTACCCACCTTATGTCCAGTCTTTCTGACATTCTACAACAATAAGGTTCAGTTTCCTAAAAGTTACACATAACTTGACATCTTTAATGACATTGACGACTTCAAGCATATTTTTCTTGAAATGGGTCTTAAATTAACGCTCGTGACCGTACCAGCCAAGAGCTTAATTTGGGGGCTTGGTTAATTTTTGTGAGATAGTCTCGTGATACTTATTTATTTATTTATTTTTGATACATGTAGTTCTAATTTTAAACAGTTTCTAAAAATCCCTGTTTCAATAACATATGTAGTAAATCTACGTCGCTTAGGGAATAACCTGGTTGTTTCCACTCGAATGGCAGCAAAGGATTACAACTCGCTCGCGCCTTTTACGATATACCTAGTTTAGTGTAACGTAGGCGGATTAAAGTTGGGTCCGCTGTTAAATAAACCGGATGTTTTTTTCTTAGAAATCTCGTCGCTGACTGTCATTTATGCACGATAGTCATAACTTGAAGCACTTTGTAAGGGATTATTCGTAGTAGTTCCTTTTTACAAACTTCTATTTAACTTGCAATGTATGTACAGATGTAGTGAATAATCCTTGCCCATCGTTTTTCGTCGGATTAGTTCGTATTTATCTAGCTTTCTCAATTAGCTTCAGTACCCATCAATAAGCCAACTGAGAAAGCAAGATAAATATGAAGTTATCCGACCAAAAACGATGAGAAAGGATTATTCACTACATCTGTATATATGTACGGGTCAAAACTTGCAAGTTCAATTTGACTCACATCCAGTTAACAGATGGACTTTAATTTGGATCACATATGAAAACTCGATGACAATGTACTTAATATGCTATCTCAGAGGTGATCTCATGATAGAGTCGGAAGGTGGCGATAGGATCTCCGCTATATTTCCTTCCGGAGCTGTGGTCCATCTGCTCTGTCCAATTAACCAATGATTTATATTTAAATATCAGAAAACAGAGTCGACAGAGCGCCGCCTTCGCGGAGCTCTTATTTCTGAGTGGTTTAGCCCTTTGTATGTATCCTAAACGCACCTCACATTTATGATAGTTTGGTTAGTTGGACAGAGCAGTTGAACCACTGCCCTGACACTCTATTTAACGTAGACGAATCGAAAAGAATATAAATAAATTTACTTAATGAAAATAATTACACAATACATTACATATTATGACACAGCAAAGTAAAAGGAATGACTAATACGAAGTATAATAACAGTATCAAATAAGTATAGTGTCATATACGACACTGGCTTTGAGTGGTCTCTTTGTAATGCAAAATATACTTGTTTACTCCAAAAAGTTTTAGTTAAATATCTTAAAAGGACCGACCAGCAACGCCTATCTCTCTTCTATTTATCTTTTTATAACAAAACAAAGGGCATACAATTATTTCTGGAAGCATTTCAATTTGGAAAAGTAAAATTAGTGAAGTGAGACTACCGACGAGCGCGAGCCTAAAATGGGCGCCCCTGAACTTTGCGAGCCAGACTGATCTAGTCGTACGGACAGCAAAACAATCTCAACGCTTGACTGTACTATTAAACTGTTTGATTTCAAAATGCATCAGAGATGATATTATGACTTATAGGTACAGTCACGAGATTTAATTAGGTACCCACCTTAGGTCCAAAGTCAATCTGACATTCTACAACAATAAGGTTGAGTTTCCTAAAAGTTACAAATGACTTGACATCTCTAATGACATTGACAACTTCAAGCATATTTTTCTTGAAATGGGTCCCAAATTAACGCTCGTGACCGTACTGTAAAACCAGAGTATTAATAGTACCTACACGGCATTCCATCGCTTTCCCACTCTTCCAAGCATAACAAATATAATGACAGATGCCATAAACTCTGTTTTTTTTTCATGGCACGGAGAAGGCAAACGAGCACACAGGCCACCTGAAGGCAAAGTGGGATCTGTGACCTTTTTGCATTCTCTAAAATACGATCATAGGTCTGCAAGTAATTTTACAGTTGATATTTAGTTGTGTTGTTTCCACACCTTAACTGATGCTGCTTGGGGTTGGTTAAAGGATAAGATAGTGGTAGCGAACCTGACAGACCCCACACAAGATCTTACCACCACTAAAAGGTTTAACCAGGTTTTACTGTACTTTGACGTGACTTTATACGTTAACTCACTCAAAAACATTTAATTTTCACCTTACTATTTTATTTTACGTACATTTCAGTAACATTAGTAACATTACAAATCAAATCGTATCAGCTGTATAGGTACCAAGATGTCACTGTGACAGCTTATGGTGGGTTAGGGTTCCATTTTGCCTATAGCACATTATGTATTGTAAATTTGAGTGAGCATTAAACCTAGGATGACTTCATGAAATGAAAACACTATTTGAACTTAATCTTACTTTTTTTTTTACCTAAACGAAAATTACATACAAAATTACATGCGTCCTAACGTTCAAGTAACTAAGGTGACATGTTCATTCCGTGTAGGTACGCTTCACTTCTAAACGGAAAAGTGTGTTGGATGTGTTTGATTTTCGCTGAGATTTTCACATGACTTGTTTTGCCAACCATACCATGTTTAGATAGTTTCCTCTGGCATATGAGACTCGTCTCGTTTGGTTATTCTGAGATGTGTCAAGGGCGTCGAATGTTGCAGACGTCACAGTTCAAGGCTGGAGCTCGAGTGGAGGCTTTGTTTTCGGGTGCTTTCCACCGGATGCGCAATAGCTAAAGCGCTTCGGCTTTGTTAGGTATTTCTTGTGTACCTATGTAAACAAATGAACATAGATAGTTAAAATAAGAATAACGTTATTGACATTAACTGCATTCAAAAAAGTCCACTGTAGGACTAATTATAAAGTTGGAAATTAATGCGTGCTGTTCGGGTGAAATATTTTGGTCGAATTTTCGTTTCCCCAAAAGCAAATTGTTTTTTTTTCTAAAGCTCGCGCTCTTACTGCGGCGTTCGTAGCGTAAGCGTTATTTTTTTACTGTTACATACATATCTTTTTCTACAAGCTTAAAAAATAAACTACAAAGCAATTAGGTTAGTTCTTTCTGGCAGTTTGTAAATCGACAGCAACCACAGAGACTATGGCTTCAACATCATACAGCCTTGTTGATTTACGTATAGGTACATATATTATTTATCGTGGCTTTATGTTCCTAATACAGTCGAGTTATAGGTACGGCTACAACTTTTGTAAGAGTTCTCGTATTGAGTCGAAATTTGCGTGACATATTCACCAGACTTTTATCTTTAAATACTGATACGAATGTATTCCAAGCAACTAAAGATCCGCTTATACTCCGGTCAATCTTCATGTCTCATTAAATTGACCTCACGATTTCACATCAATTTGCAGAAATACGAAAACAGACCAACTTTCGTGCTTCATAAGCTGGTTTTTAAGTGTCGTTAAGATAATAATGCTGGTCTCTGAACATACCCAGAGATGAGAAGCTTCATAATATTAAATAGAAAATTTTCCTGGTTAACAAAGACTAATCTTTAAAGCGTTTTCAAAAAGTGACATTTTTAGAAAACTCGTGCGTGTTTTAATCGGTGCCGGCCGTGAATGTTAAAATATCGTATCGGAAATTGAGGCGACTATGTGGAATGATGATGATTAGTTCATAAAAATTTACTTTAATTAAGCTTTTAAATTTAATTTATTTTAAAATTAAAAAATAAATAAAAAATTGTTTTATTTGACTAAACCTTTGTGACAGAACTTAAGGACCGACTATGTATATTTAATGTCATGTTTCAACTTCCATATAATATGAATTCTCACGTCGATTAAAGTGACAAGGTACTAAAGTGTACACATTTTTATGAACTCGACTGTACATATATAACGCTCTGTGTAAACCTTATTACTATATTGTTTTGGAGACCTAACCTCGGCACTCGTACCTTAAGAAGCTTCATTATGTACCAGTTTCATAATCATAAATAACTATGTTTTGATAGTGATATATTATATTAAGTAAATAGTCCACATGAGGGCTCTTTTACACGTCGGTAATATAGAGTGAATCTACCAGCGCTTCGGACAAGACCATCATTGCGGAGAAGAAGCGCATGCGAAAAGCTAGATCACTTTCCGAACAAATTGATGCATTTTATTAGGTTCGACTTATGATCGTGAGAAACACTCTTTCGTCTAAAACGGAGCATATGCAGTTGGCAAAAAAAAGATTTGCCGACTGTCGTGTTCAAAAGGTTCGTTATTGTAAATCAAACAACACAATTTATGATATCTATTTATTGATTTCGTAATACAATAGATAATAGTCTCGACAAGTGATTGAAGTATGATTTAACAGTAAATAAAATTTGTAGCGATAACAGCGTAGATACTTAGAAGGTAATGATTTAATTATACTTAAAGTATTATGTGTTTTATCTAAGAGTGCAGCCCTCAAACAGTTTAACAACTTACAGTTGAATAAAGGAGATGGCGTAGGTCGACGTCAAAAATATGTTTACATTTTTGGATCTTATTTCAATGGAATGAGGTGAAAAGGTACATATCTTTGACGTCGACTGTACCCAAACGACTTTTCATACTAACTCGGTGCAATATTTCTTTTAGTGGTACAAAATCAATATTTTCGATATATGTCCCTTTATTTTCTCTTTAATTAATGCGTCTAAGTAAAAATCAATAAATTAAGTGACTTTTTAATTTTTTTATTTAATTTACCATACAATTAAGTAGACGGCGCTATTTGTAAAGAAACAGGCGAAATATTATTACCATTATAAAAAAAAACCTTTTATGGAAAAGCGTTGCCCATCCCGTCGTCTTAACAAGTTTGAACTACTCTTATTATTACTTGTATGACAGAAAGGCACAAAAAGCAATAAAATTTAATAAAAAGTATTGTATTTATATACTCATATTTTGTAACGTAAATCGTCTTGGCCTATCTAATCCACTACTGTCTCCTGTATGTTATTTATCACAATATTTCAAATTAACTTTGATGTAAAACGGTAAAACCCTATCGCGAAGACTACTAGCACATTTTACAAAGTGAATCGGTTTAGGCGCCGGGCGTTGACAGATAGATCAACAGACAGCATAAATAAGGCTAATAAACTCCCTGTTTTGTGCTGTGCGAGAAACATATTTTAGACCGATTTCGTAACGTAAAAAATCGACGGCCGGCTCAGTAGTCGTACAAATCCGTCTAAATTTACAAAATATACTTTTAATTTGTTATAATTTTTACGAGAAAGAAGAAGAAATACACGAATATCAGACCTAGAATTATTTCAAAAGGGAAAGGACAAGATTCTCTTAAGACTGCGCCGAGCGTACGGCGGATGTACAGTGGCGCCCTCATTACTTTTATTGTGTTTTCTAAAAAAGTAAAGTATTTTCTTCAAATTGGACGAAATGTTTTTGTACTACAAATGAAAACACAACTCATAGGGTATATCACATAGTTTAATGACAATTCACCTTCGAGTTATTAATTTAACAGAAAAAAGTGACCACCTTTTCCCGTTAAGCTGACTACTCAAAGGGTAATTGTTATTGAACTTTGTTACGTATCCCATAAATTGTGTTTTTCCTTGCGCTACAAAAACATTTCGTCTGATTCCAAGGAAATTCTTTAGTTAATTAGAAAAAACAATAATATTAATGAGGGCGCCACTGGACGCTCGGGGTTTGCTCGGCGCAGTCTTAACTAATTAATATCTAAAACGAATGTCTATTAAGTTGTAATAACCGTTTGTTGCCTCTAAACTGGCTTAGCCTTGTATAACTTGTTTCGATTACTCAGCCGAAACTCGCGTGACTCGACTGTTCTCGGCCTAGGCAAATACCGCCGGCAATTAATTTGACGGTGACTTATTACGTAAACAGAAAGTGGTATTCTCTAACAGCTGAAATAATAGAAATGAAACAAAATGTACTTTTAATGGACAGAGTTTTTTTTTGTTTTTCTTGCCGTAGGACGTAGATTTTATCGACGATCAGGCGAACTCACGCAGAAGATGCCTATTCACCCTAGCTATAAATACGTACAGATTGTATGCACTTGGAAACACAGGCCTTAAATTTCGACGTAAACTTAATAATATTCCTGGTTTAAAGATCGTTACCAAAGTAAAAGACCTTACGTTACGTTACGATAAGATTACTCAATGGGTCAATAAACTTACTAAAGGTTTATTTTAACCTTTTTAACGTATTTGTCACACATGGATATTACCATATATTCACCTGCATAGGTACAAATATCAGTAAGGTTAAAACTAGCGTTGGTTTTCAATTGTTATTGACGTGTTAGATAGTGTCGATTTTGTATAAATGGCGGTGAAAGGTTAAAAGAAACCTTATAGTAAGTTCTTGAATATATTGTTATATCCTTGAAGATTGTACTTGCTACAAGCTTTATAAAACTCAGCACGATATAGAATATGGTTGCTACTCGATTAAGGTCAACTAAGGTTAAGTTCAATTAGGTAACAATGCCGTATTTATTGCATAACCGTTTGACGCAATAATTGCTATGCTAATAAAACTCATTTTACGATTGTATCGCGCTTAATCATTTAAATTCAAGAAGTTTCCCTCGTACGCTTAAACACGGATTTGGTATAATTTATAGTTCATTTTTTTGGACTTTATAATAATTCAAAGACATTGTAACTTAATGTAATTTTGTATGGTATTTTATCTTTGCTCTATATCTTTTGTAGTGTCTTCGAACTCGACGCTATTATGTAAATACTTAACGTGAATTTAACGATTTCTATAAACTAAATAAAATTTAAATATCCATTTACCTTTATTAAAAAAAAACCTTAAATAAAGAAGCGTCTAGTGCTGTAACCAATAAAACACAAACGATATATTTTAGCAATAGCGATATCCTTTGCCGTTACATAACACAAACTTGAGGGCTGCACCCCAAGTATACTTAGCAACAATACAAAATAACGGTTAATAATATACTCCGAGACAACAAGCTTAACCTAAGGAAACTAAAACTTAGCGTGTTTGTTTTACAAAACCAAAGCAAAGGAGACTTGAAAACTTACTTAAATTTAAATTAAGAGTTATAGGAAAGGTACATATGTAAGAAAGTTTTATTGTGAATCTTACCCTGAACTTATAGTTAAGAAAACTTGATTATTCTGATGGAAACAGTGGTAACTAATACTCTTAGAATCTTTTCATTAGGGGACTGAGGCCATGCCGAGATGCATTACGCTAACTAGCGTTTCTATTCGTTTAGTTTAAACGACCGCTTACTATGACGAGTGAGATGTCCTTCTCAAGACGCGTTATCATAGTTAATTTTAAGATACTAACCTATAATATATAAATAAACGTGATCTGATTGTTGAAAAATGCGACGTAAATAGAAGGTTTCGGGGCAGTGTCCGGTTGTATCAACAGTCGACGCGGGCAATAACTAGGTCACGATAATGACAGCCGTTCTCCCTTCTCGTAGAAAAAACGACGCATTTGGCATTAAGTCACTGAAGCAAATTTAATCTTACATTTCATGTACATTGAAATGTAGAATATATATTTTTCAGACTTATCTCGACACACTGCCGTGTGGGTACATTTACGACTCTGACTAGACTTACGAAAAGATGCGCCGTTTTTTTCTATAGAAGGAAGTATCCAACTTTACGTCTTTTAAATTAAGAATATAAGCAGGCCTTGTTGCAATGGTTTTGATACATTATAATGAAGAATTTAAAAGTTTAATGCATTAACCGTATTGATGTCATGTAGTCTTAGTATCAACAATAAAATCTACATTTGAGTGTCATTTGTATATAAAATCAGTTGGATACCTTAAACATGTCCAGTGCGTCTAGTATGAGAGATCAGGACCACAAGGTTTAAAAGTTCAACAGTTTCACCGCACTCACAATGCACCGCCTGCATATTTATGGAATGCATGCACTGTTTTGAATGCAGATGCATTTACTCTTGTTGACACGTATGCTAACGGTCTGTTTGACGGACGGCTCTAGCTTGTATGTGTAAAATAACCAACCATATTAACTCGGAAATACATAAAAGGTACTAGGAGTTCAGAAGCATCATGTGGTAACACTACAAAGTCTACTATCATTTATAATTTCTTTCCCGTTGTCTTTTTATCCGTATTCATTGTCATTCGTTTTAACAAGAAAGGCGATGAGTGATTAGGGCCGTATCAATAAACTGTTCTTAGTTAAGATGTGAGTCTCAAGATGCGTCAGATATGACACTTTTCTTTGAGTTGACATTTACTTTGTCATATCTTGAGATGGGTATTTCAGCTTGTTATCGCATCGCATCTCAAAAAACATATTCCGAATAAATGGTTGACGTATTATATTAGTAGTGGCGGTCCCACAAAATGTAAAGCTCCAAACGAACTTAAAACTTGGAAGTTACTGACCTATTATCTTGACATAGGTACTCATCGTTGATTGCCTGGCGATGTATGCAATGTAAAATGTTGTCCTTATCTCATATAGTGAGATTTACATCGGGCAGAAAGTGACAAAGCATACTTTAACTAAAGAAGGTTTTAGTGCGTTTATGAATAAAGGGGTTCTTTCATTATACATGGGGCCAAACAAAATGGCGCCCGCATTTAAGTCAACAAGCGCTAAGTGCTTGCTTTTCAAAGTTCTAACAATACGGTGAAACAAAAGACTTTGTAGGTTCTCTTTGGTAGAAAGTTTCTGTTAGATAGCTTGTCTGTGTCTACCTTTATGTTGTTAGCTATCTCGCTCTACCGACGGTCTCTTTCTCTCTTACGTCATGGCCGCCGCCCGACACACACGTCGACTCTTACCTTGTATCCTAATTATCCTATAATATTAATAAAGTCTGATTATATTAAATAGTTGTGTCATTCAACACCAAGAGATATATAACATGGTGTCAGAAGAAACTTAAGTATCGACAAGTAAGTAAAACGAAGATGAGCGTCGATTCAGATGAAACGATTCCGCCTCGCATGCGTGATGGCGTGCAATCACATCAACATATAAACTTTGGGACAGGGATGCTTGGACCACTAGACACAAGCAATTCCAATATGGCATTAACGTGGAAACATTGGATCACGCAACTAAAAATATACATACGGGCTAGCAACCTGGAGGCCGAAGAAGATAAACGTAAAGTAGCTATCCTTCTACATTACATTGGAGCCGAAGCACTTACGATATTCTATTCGTTTGACATCGATATGGACAAAATTTCATTCAATACTTTGATAGAGAAATTTGAACGGCATTTTACACCGCAGACCAATATAACAATGGAAAGGCACAAACTTTTCAATAGACGCCAGGGAGCGGACGAGTCTATTGATGACTATGTCACAGACCTCAAGAATATTGGGAGACAGTGCGAATTCGATACACTGCAAGACAGCCTTCTACGCGATGTGTTTAGTTGGAACCTGCATCACAAGAACCATCATGTCAAAGAAACCATCTTAGTCAAGAAGCCTAAAACTCTTCAAGATGCCATAGAATTGGCCAAGTCAATTGAGACCTCCAAAATACAGGCAAAGTCATTAGATGATACATTCATAGGTAGAGTCCAGTCATCAAATAGTCAACAGAGACACTCGAGACCTCCCAACAGTCAGCAGTCAACTACTTCAAGATTTAGACCCAGGAGTTCAACACCATTCGCTGCCAAGCAAGATGTATGTGGTCGCTGTGGTCAAGTCCATAGATACAAGTGCCCAGCCAAGGGAGTCAAATGCAAAAAATGTGGAAAATACAACCATTTTGCTTTAGTATGTCGCAATTCAAAGGTACAAGTTGTTTTAAATTCTGAAAATAATGAACCTTATTTTCTAGGCACTGTACACATAAATAATGTAACGTCAGACTCATGGAGAGCTGATGTAAATATAAACAATGTCAAAGTTAACTTCCTTTTAGATACAGGAGCTGATACCAATGTCATGTCAATAAAAACGTTCAACAAACTTGAATTGGACCAAGATATAATTTCCAAGAGTAGTCACAAATTGTCGACATACAGTGGTGACAACATACCCACTGTGGGTCAATGTACTTTGCCAATATGTCATAAAAATGTCACTTATAGTGTAACTTTTCATATTGTAGATGTCAATGGTCAAGATATATTAGGTCGAGATTCATGTAAGACATTGAAGCTTATTAAAAGGGTTCATAATGTTAAATTGAATATATGTGATCATTTAATGTCTGATTACAGTGACCTCTTCCAAGGTATAGGTTGTCTCAAGGATTTCAGTTGTGACCTGACCTTGAAACCTGACGCAGTCCCATCCATAGATGCATGTCGCCGTGTGCCATTTAATATAAAAAACTCTTTAAAGGCAGAGTTAGACGAGCTAGAGAAGAACAATATAATTCGTCGTGTTGACGAACCTACAGAGTGGGTGAGTTCACTTGTCTTAACCACTAAAAAAGACGGTAAGCTTCGTCTATGCATAGATCCTCGTAAACTCAACAAGGCAGTTATGAGATCTCATTATCAGTTTCCTACTCTGGACGAAATAAAGTCAGACCTAGCAGGTGCAAAATTTTTCACTACCTTAGATGCTAACAAAGGTTTTTGGATGCTCAGTCTGTCAGAGAATTCATCTAAACTGTGCACGTTCATAACTCCTTTTGGACGTTATAGATTTGTCAGGTTACCCTTTGGTATAAACGCAGCACCAGAAATTTTCCATAGGGAAATGGTGAATAGGTTTAGTGACATAGATAATGTAAAAATTATGATGGATGATTTTTTAATTTATGGCAATTCTCTAGAGGAGCACAACGAGACTCTACAAAAAGTCTTAGACAGAGCTCGTGAAATAAATATTAAATTCAATAAAGATAAGACTGTAATCTGTGCCCCAGAAGTTAAATATTTAGGTCATATTTTCAGCCAGGAAGGAGTACAAGTCGACCAAAATAAAGTTAAAGCCATCTGTGACATGCCCAGTCCAACTTGCGTCAATGATCTCCAAAGATTCATGGGCATGGTCAACTATCTTAGTCCCTTCATTCCCAATTTGTCAAAAGAGAATAGTCTCTTAAGAACACTTTTGTCAAAACAAATAGACTGGTCATGGTCGGAACAACATGAGGCTGAGTTCAATCACATTAAAAAGTTAATTAGTTCTGCACCAGTACTCACTTACTATGATTCCAATAAAGAAATAATTATGTCAGTTGATGCTTCAAAAGATGCTCTTGGAGCTGTCATCTCACATGAGAAGCAGCCTATAGCATATGCCTCAGCTTCACTTACAAAATGTCAACAAAACTATTCCCAAATAGAGAAAGAACTTATGTCAATACTATTTGGATGCACTAAATTCCATCAATATGTATATGGCAAGTCAATTATAGTAGAAACAGACCATAAGCCACTAATTACATTAGTTAAAAGGGCCTTATATGACATTCCAGCCAGATTACAGAGAATTATGCTCCGTCTTCAGCCATATGATCTTAATGTTGTATATAAACCTGGTCGTTTTCTATATATTGCTGATACTTTGTCCAGAGCAGCGTTGAATGAATCTGCTTTACTCGACCTCGAAAATGATATAGACTTACATGTGAACTTTGTCATATCAAATTTGTCTGTTAGTTCAGAAAAATTAAGTGAAATTAAAATGCTAACTAGTCAAGATCCTGTTTTGAGCCAAGTTATTCAATATTGTCAATGTGGATGGCCAGAACATAAAAAGTCTGTTGGTCATTCTATAAAGCCTTATTTCTCATTAAAAGACAAATTAAGTGTCATAGATAGCTTACTTTTTATGTCTGATAAAATTGTCATACCAGAGTCTATGAGAGAATATGTATTAAAATTGTCACATGAAGGTCACCAAGGTATCAATAGCTGTATACGTCTAGCCAAGTCAACTGTATATTGGCCAAATATCAATAATGATATAGAAAAAATTGTGAGCAATTGTCCTACTTGTCTGACGTACTCTAGAAATAACAGTAAAGAGCCAATTATTCACCATGAATATAAATTACTGCCATGGAATAAAGTCGGTATTGATTTATTTGATTTTGACAATGACAAATACCTTATCGTGGTGGACTACTATTCTAAGTATGTAGAACTAGCACTATTGAACAATAATTCAAACGCAAAAACTATTATTGCTCAATTAAAGTCCATATTTTCAAGACATGGAATACCAGAAGTCATAGTGTCTGACAATGGTCCTCCATTTTCCAGTAAAGAATTTAAAACTTTTACTAAAGAGTGGAATATTCATTTCACTACTTCAAGTCCTTATTTAAGCAGATCAAATGGCTTGGTGGAAAGAAGTGTAGGCTCAATCAAACAAATGCTAAGAAAATGTAAATCAGACAACACTGATCCCTACTACGCATTATTAATGTATAGAAATACTCCTAAGAATACTACAGGTTATTCACCAGCACAACTATCTATGTCAAGGTACTTACGATCCAAAATTCCAGTCTGTGATTCACAACTGTCACCTAAACTAGTTGATAATAAATTGTTGAAAGATAATATAGATAAACAAAAGTCATATTCAACGCTTTATTATAATAAACATTCAAAGTCGTTACCAGAAGTTTGCAAGGGTGATACAGTGTATTTCAAACATAAACCACATAGTGTTTGGGTTCCTGGTATGATTTCGGAAGCTTGTAGCGAGCCGCGCAGCTTTATTATAAAATCCCCGCACGGAGAATTTCGTCGTAATCGTCAGCATATTCTTAAACACTCATCTCAGGCATCCGAGGTTGTACCTGAAAACAAAGGAAATGTTAGTAACACAATTGCTAATCAAAATGTTAATGTCCCTGTCGTTCCTAACAATATGTCACGAACGTCGCGTAGTGGCAGATTAATTAGAGCGCCAGCACGTTATTTAGAATAAGTGTGTATTTTCATTATATAATGTAAACGATGTTAACTTGTAAAATTAAAATAGTTACTCGTCTGTCTTAGGTTATATTGTCAATATGTCATACGTCATGTCAGTCTGACAGTTACGTTTCGTTTTGTAAAAGGTTTCATGGTCTTACAATTTTAGCCGATAAATGTAAATGTCACTTACCTTAAAACCCTGAAATCTTCGTCTTCTAAAAAAGGGAAGATGTTAGATAGCTTGTCTGTGTCTACCTTTATGTTGTTAGCTATCTCGCTCTACCGACGGTCTCTTTCTCTCTTACGTCATGGCCGCCGCCCGACACACACGTCGACTCTTACCTTGTATCCTAATTATCCTATAATATTAATAAAGTCTGATTATATTAAATAGTTGTGTCATTCAACACCAAGAGATATATAACAGTTTCTTTGGAATTTATTAGTGTCGTTTAAATTGAAAAGTAAAACAATATTTTAAATGTTAAAGTAAATATCTGCCATTTTATATCTCGAATAACGAAACATGCTTTTCAATTTGAATTTGTTCTACCTGTCTTAGAGGGATGCCATACGAGCGTTGCTTCCTCGCAAGTGTTTTAACGCATCTGTAGAACAACGAAGCGGCGATGACGCAACGGATAGGAAACGCACGTGAGGCTTCCCTCTGACTATACCCTGTCCACGATAAAGAGCTATTATACCGGTCTCTCTTTTGCACTTTTGTATGTAGATGAAAGGGACAAAAGAGGAGAGTGGGCGTGAACTATGGCACCTCACTGTCATGCTCGGCTTCCCGTTTAGTTAAATAATAAAGGATTCAATAAGTATTTACTTTTGTATTCATTTATTCAAACTATTAAACAATAATGAAAAGAAGAATTGGTGGACTTTACCGGTACAAATTGAAAGGAGAGCACTATAACGCGTCCGCACTGTGCAGGAGACAGATGTTGACTGGACTTCGACCGCCATGTAAACTCACCCGGTGCACGTGCATCGCCCTTATCGCTGACCAATCACGTGCTGTCCAAGTTTTCTAGTACTAGCTCTTTATCGTGGACAGGGTATAGTAAGGATGCTATTTAAAAATTGGTAAAACATAATTCAAGACACAATTAGAGCGTATTCATATCGTATTAAATTCAAATTAGGGAAAAAAGAGAATTTGTATAGCGACGACGCGACGCGACGGCACGAAATTCACTTTAGGCGCAGCTTAATTGGACGCGGTGCCAAACGACCTTTGATATTATACTATTGTGTTTTGAATTCACGAAGACATGCCCGAACAATTAATTGGACATTGCACAATTGCGTAAAGATACGTAAAACTGGATAATAGAGCGCGGCTCCGTGGATTGAAAATAATAAATAGGGTTAAAGTAAACAAGACATACTTAGCAGCAATCGTAAGTATATTTAGCCCTTAATTTGGCAAAAATAAAAAAAAGTCGGGAATTCAAACCCTTTTTGATTTTAAATCAGCACAAAAAAAAAACAAAATCCAAACAAAAAAAGTGGTCATTATGGTATGTTCGCTGTGACCAAATTAAGGGTGCATAGATTTAGTATAAGTTTTTTTTATTTTTATTATTTCTGTTTTGGGTAATCTAAAAAGACTAACTTGATATTTTGTCACCTCTCGCATATGAGGAGTTAATAGCCAATCTAACCAGCCAGTCCACTCCATAAGTTTTCAAACTACGAACCAATGTATCTTACGTTTCACTTTTGATGTCCTAAGGGCCGGTTCAGACGGACAGCGTTTAAATTGCAATGCAGTTGACGTAACTGCATCAAAACCGCAAACCGACCTGCAGCTAGCTTGCTGTCGGTGTGCGGTCGACAGGACTGCACGGCAACTGCAAGTGGACTGGGTGTCGGTTTGCAGTTTTGATGCACTTACGTCAACTGCACTCGAACTGCCATTTTGCAGCTGTGTTGCAGTTCAAATGCGGTCCGTCTGGACCGGCCCTGTTGCGTCACAAAAATAAACCAATAAAGTACCTTTTCCCTACGGCCTTATTGGTTTTCGAACAAAGTTTGACTTTTCTTTTTCAATAAACGGAACTTTTACTTTCGGTTAATATTTCCTCGATTATCTAAAGGTTGATGTTAAAAGAGTATTAAGTAATCTTTGCACTTATGTAAGTAACTAAGTAAATATACATTTATATACAATTATAAATAGATTGGACCTATTGATTGTGTCACATGCAGTACAGAATATACAATTACATACTCAAGTTAGAATTGAATTTATTGCATAATATAAGCTATGGACACAGCAATCGCGGATCGCGCGCGCAGCGATTCTTACAGCTATCGGAAATTGAGCGAGTTTAAACTTATACATATAAAATGAATCTGTGGTAAATAGATTCTAACCTAAAAGTTGCCATTGTACAAATTAAACAATAATAACTTTTAAACACAAAGCTGGCTTTGTGCGACATAACTTCAAATATATATTGCCAGTAAAGCAGTAGGATGTAAGGTTATTTTTTTACCGACGTCAAATAAAGAACGAGGTTCTAAGCCTGTTTTTGTGATTTATTCTCGATTTCTCCTTTAATGATTCTTCTTTTCATTAGAAGGGTATATCACAGGGGTGTGGTTTACCCAATATTTTGTCGAGATCTGGTCGTGAAATTCATGGAAGGTCAACGAAACTCCTTATTTTTATCAAGTCGGTTAATTACTTTTGAACATTTAATTTAGTCGTCTAACGTAACCTTTGTTCATCTTATAAGGAACATGTTAGCATGACAAACATGTCTCACCGCGCACGCTCCACGATTCTTGTGTTGAGAGCTTTACAGAATCGGCTTAGCTGTGAAATAGTAAACAATAACAGCATGTTCGCCTCATAACAAGCATAGTTTAATTCTTGTTGACAAAGTTAATCCTCATACTAAATAAGTTTTGTATTTAAATTAAAACACAAGTAAACCTAGCATTAGTGATATTGATGTATTGATGAAATACTTATGAATATTTAAAATTAAAATTACATTACCTACTACACACATTAAAATTGTCTTCGCAAAACGTTTCTTTTATTTAGATACTTTGAAATGTATCGCGAGTAGGTACATTGTAAAGTAACGCAAGCATATTGGACATTTTTAATGTGTGTAGATTTTAAAAAGTTTAACACGTCTCGTGCAGTGTTATAAAACTGACTTAACAAAAATAATTTATTACAATATAAATTTACAACATCGACGTCAATAAAGGACTAGAACAAAAAACAATCAACTTAAAAAATAACTGTACAAAAACACTTAAAACTTAATAACTGTCATCGACTTTCTAAGAAATACGGAATTCCACTGTAGCGCAGGCAACGCATGCAAACGTGGGTATAAATTCGCTTTGTATCAAAAATGTCCTTGTTTGCCTCTGTTCCCGGCGGTATAAACGATATTATATTTGAGATTTGACCTGTTAAGGTACGGTTTTGACGTCAGCCGCCATTATTACCAAGTAAATAAGAGCTATCAGAACATTGACAATACTATAACAGACGATATAGTTTTTAGCGCCTAGAATACCGGCCCAGGTGATCTAGGTACACATCTCTACCAATGAAGGTCAAGAATTGCCGAGAGTGTCAAAGTCCAATAATCGTACTGTATGGGTGAATTGCAAAAATATTGGACATAGTTAAGGGCTCAATTAAAAAACCCTTAACAATCCTTAACTTTTTCCTTTGTGTAACGAAGATTAGTCATATAATCATATGCATAACTTTCGTTACACAAAGGAAAAACAATGGAAGAAAGTTAACGTTGCCTCAATTAAGCCCTTAACTATTTACAATATTTTTGCAATTCACCCGTATCAATGACGTCATCTCGTGCTCGTATGACACTGTAAATTATTATCTACCCACATTTTGACACAGAGCGAATTTTTAACCACGTGCGCTTTTGCATGCGCAGTGGGGTTCCGGCTTTAACCTCGTAAGGCCCACGTCGAATTTCGTTATTTTAAATAAGAACGTGTTGGTCAACTTAAATCGAAAGTCAATTTGACAAATCGCTCATTGAGTGCAAAACGGACACATTCCAAAATAATTTGCTCTTGCATTAAAAATCTTATAAGAACAGCTTCTAATTTTTAAATGCAACACTGACTCATTTTGGAATGTGTCCGTCTTGTATTCAATGAACGAAATGTCCTAAAAGGACGTTAGACTTACGAAGTTAGGTGATCGACAACCGATTGCTAACGAAACTACTGTACACTAGAAAATAGTTAGCTACGAATTGACAAACGCAAGAGACAACAAACACTTATAAGGCATGATTTTCACTATCTGTGCGCTTCTCGTAATACTATTATCAAGGGGAAGCCATTAAGGTCCTTAATTACACATTGAAACTTACCATAAAACAATGTAGTGATTTTTTAATAAATCAAGCAATATATGTGTGAAGAGCTACGGCGTAGCGCTTGTAGACGTTCGCAGCGTCTACGTGATGATGTCAATGTGTTATACTGAATTGATGTGTTAAAGAATCGAATCAAAGACAGTAACTTCGATTTTAGACTTTTGTATCAATATCAAAAAACGCTGCATTCGGGTTGAACAAAATAGTAACCGCGTACACATAACTATCTCTGTCTCTCACTTGAATTCCTTATGCCCAAATGTATGTAAGATGTATGTGAGTGTTATAATGTAAATAAAAAGCTCCTGAACGCAACGAGTCTTGATATTAGTACAAAGACGTATATAAGTTTTTTACCGTAACAAATTGTCTCAATCTAGGATCAATCTTAAACTTTTAAAAGGTCCTACGAAGGTGTTTAAATAAGTTCATTAACAATTTTTATTCAATACCCTAATTATGATCCTTATCAACAAGAATAACGACATATTTGGCACTTAGGTCATCGTTTCCCAGCTTTTCCGAAGTTTCATAGTTCCCGACTGACTGCCCAAGGAAGGTATAAAAAAACACGTTAAGTGATTGAAAAACATCCTAGTTTTATTCTCAGAAGGAAAATGGTAGCGCACGAAATTCTTCATAGGTCACAGTGAAAGATTTTTTTTAGGGTTCCTTTATGAGTCATATCTTTAGTGGATTAAAAGACACGGAAATAGTTGATACTGACTTTTTAAGCAATATTTTTGGTGTAAGTCTTAATAAGACACTTATTAACACTCATTATACTGAAAGAAATTATATGTCAATAAAACATAACATAACGGACCAATTAAAGCCCCAAAGGGAGTTTAATAAATTCAAAATAGAACTGAATTTTATTCAAACTTGTGTGATTTTGCCTTTTAACATGCGATTGTTGCTTGCCTGCAAAACGGGAATGCGGCCGAGTCGAAGTTTGTTCGGTGTTTTTGTTCGGAGTTTCGATTTTTTGCGAGAGTTCTCAACAAACCTCCACGCTTTAAATTCGGATTGAATTTTTAACTTTTCGACCCTTTTTCCGTGAGCAGTCAGCCCCGTAAATGGGCACAAATTACAAGATGCGGTTTTCTTATTGCTCTCAATTCCCCAAATCGTATTGGCTGTTTTGCGTTCGTGTGTGTGTTAAATTAAATTGTAAAAATAAATGACAATCGCAACTGATATTCACGTGTGTGCACCATAGTGTCCCCACCGATGTTGTGGTCTTTACCACTAAACAGTGACAATTAGTCAAACAAACTCATCAATATTAAACGTCGGTTTTGATTTACGTTAATTTATTACATTAGTCTACTCATAGTCAACCATCATCATCATCATTATCATCATCGTCATCGTCATCGTCATTGTCATCATCATCGTCATCATCCTCATAATTTTTATCATGATCATTATCCTCTCCCAATGTGCTTTTGTGATCCATAACTATACCGGGATAGTACTCGTAACTAAGTGTACTCAACCAGATAGCTTTAGAAAATCCACTTGGGACCACCAACTCTTACGGGAATCGGGTTGCATTGTCTAGATTGTACAGGATGCCTTGTACTTACAGTCATCAGTCATTATGACTTATCTGTGCAATTCATTTTACAATACATTTTGCAATCCATTTTCATTTCATAGTCCTTTATGGTCAATGTAAAATGAACTGCATAGTTATGTCATAATAACCCCCTAGGTCATCTATCACGGAACCAATCAATATCTCTCGTGGCTTTTGTAACGTGAATTCGTACCTACGCACCTAAACTTTCGAGATATATTCAGATAGATTTTAGACCTAAGAAAAGAGCAGAAACTTTTTTAACCAACATTAAAATTCAACCACTTATCCCATTTCAGACTTGAAGAATAACAACTTACATCAAACGACCCCTCGTTACTTATTCCCTTAAAAAGTTCTGGTTAATTAGAAAATTATATAACTCCTCCAGTAGTGGCCAAAACATCTTGTAATTTGTGCCTTACTTCAGCCAAACGATCGTTCTTTTACAAGATTCTAAAAACTTAAACAAGCCGTTATAAATATTTATTATAATGCAAGTGCTTTATTGGAAAAGTGCTCACTTATTTAAGAGGTAATTTTCTTATCATATTATTGCTATCATTAGTCACATTACGATTTTAAAACATTCTAAAAGTATGAATGCACAAAGTTTCTAATTTAATACTCTCAACTAGATTATAGATTAAAATTGTATTTTTTAACTATTGGTCATTAATAAAATTTCATTAAAATACTAGTTTATTGAAATGACTAGAAACATGCAAACTTGAAAGATGAATGAGCAATTTTCTTGTTTAAGATCAAATACATGAAAATGTGTCTTGCTAAATGAGACTTCACGAAACTACAGATTACCATGTCAGCTGTGCTTGACAAATTAAACTCGCTGTGTTAGTTGAAATTAAATTGTCAACTGACTTAACATTGTCAAAGTTAAAACAACAGCCATTGTCAACGGTTAAATAAATAACTTCTTAGTTATGGTTTTAGGTAAACAAATGAAGAATTCGGTCTAACCAGAATTACTTAGGGCTTGTTTACGGACACGCGGGGCGTCGGGCGTTTTATTCATTTTACAGAGAGCGGCGCATGCAGCGGCCTGCGTCATTACATGCACATACGCAAATACAATCATATATCAATTAATGTCGTTTATGAAGATGCGGGGCGTGACGTGGCACGTGGTGCGGGGCGTAGAGAGTGGCGGGTACTGCCGGTACTGATGCGTGCGACCCTGCGTGCAACGCGGTAATGCCATCCGCGGGCTCCGCCGCAAGTAACACTGTATTTTAAGCACACGCATGTAAAGTCACCTCTTTCATATAACGCCATATGGTTGAATTTAGTGCTGATCGCGCCGCCCAACGTTACGCAGCGCATCTCCGTAAACAAACCCTAGAAATATGTGTACAAAATAAATCAATGTGCGAAGTCACACAAAATATAGAGCCAGCTATATTATCTCCGCACTGAATTTACTTCATACATTCTAAAAGTCACATTTGGCAAGACACTCAAAGCGAATGATTTTTAATATCTAATACTGTACAATTATTTGTCATTTAGAAATTACACTTTACCAATTTACTCATACGCAAAAACGATTTCCAAATGTATTGTATTAGGATACATTTTTAAAGCTTTCTATGTGATGACAAGGACTTATGTTATATTCTCTTAAACCTTTTAACCTTTCCAAAATAAATGACAGCTAAAAATCATCGCCTCTTAAACTTACATTAACCAACCGAGATATATTTTGTGCTGTCAACCGAGACTTTTAAAACTCAACATTTCGCTTTTTCCAGATCATTTCCCACTCAAAATGTTAACAACCACAAAAATCTTCAATAAATAAAGTTGTATGCACAACGTTTTCACACAAACGTCAGTTTGAATAATACATCCAATATTTCAAATTCACAATTCAAATATAATCCACAATAGAATATGTGCTCCCGCCGGGGGTCTGCAAACAACGCTTTGCTGTGGGGAATATTGTTATATCCTAAACCAATACAGTATTATACCGCGGCATCCAATGCGGCATCGCTAAATGACGCTCGTGGAAGTGAGATGGTCATACTACAGTAAAGATGAAGGGAATTAAAGTATTCAAACTAATAGAGAAATTGCTGTTACAAAATTGATTCTACTCTGGATTAGGATTCAGATTCTTAGCCGCAGTCACTCGATCGACAAAATAACCATCGTAACTAAGAGACCGTGGTCACAGTATAAACGGTAGTTCGCCTTCAAACAAAGGGATATCGTGCAGCTTGCGTGTGTGCGTATCTCGACCGTACGCGCCGCGAGGCACCACAAGCAAGCTCAACAGGACGCACCAAGCCGGTTTAGTCGGGCCATCAGAGCGATAATAGGTGGGTGGTGCGATAAGTAACCAAAGTTAGTCATATAAACTATATGGGTATCTTTCATTACACAAAGGAATCAATTAAGTTTTGTTTTAATTGAAACCCTTAACTGTGTACAATTTTATTGAAAACGACCCTGTTAATTCGTGTCTATTCCCGACGTGTCTATTTTTCGTGTCCGGCACTCCTTTTTTACCAACATTGGTTCAAACAACATGGCTGACAAATAAAAACCTTTTTATATGATACATCCTCGACATAAATCCTTGTCATCATTCAAAGCCGAGTGCCTTCGCGTCCGCGACGATCTATATCTAAATATAACGATTTAACTACTAAGATCACAAAACTCATTGACTAAAGAGCTACTATCAATTCCTTTATTAGTCACTAGCGGAAATATATTGCGTTGAATCTCTCTCGAGGACAGGTACCAAAATTTTGGGACTTTATTCAGTCCTGAACATTTTCCAAACACTTGCTTATTGTCGAAATGACAGTCAAGTCTGTCAGTATTGACGTAACATTAAATGTGACATTTAAGTCAACTATGTCAGTGTCAAAAAATAATTTCGTTAAGTAATTGTTTGAAATATATGTAGCTTAAATGTTCAAGACGCAAATAAAGAGCCGTAAGAAAATTCGCGAATATATTACATGCAAAAGAATATGTTGAAATTTAATTTCAAGAATAAAAATACTTTGAGTAATATTTTTTTAACGTAAAATATCAAAACTGCTAATTTTAAAATTGTAGTAAATAATGTTTGGTGAACATCCGCTATATTAGCGAGGTGTATCGTGCTTCCACAGACCACTTACCCTATAGACTCCGCATACAAAGGCGCCCCCGTAAGCCATGCTTATGCTCACAGAACACTAATTGGTTGCCATGGTTCTATTGGCGCGCACCACGACGCGCACACTTGATTATTCGTTGACTTTGAACTAGCCAATCACGGTGCACTTTCCGCCCCCTGCGCCCCGCCATTTTGGCTTAATGAGATACTAGACAAACTGTTCCGAAGCGGAGTCTATAGGGTAAGTGATCTGTGCGTGCTTCGAACATCTCAACGTCCAGTAAACACTCACACATTTGCATCACGCGTGCACACAACCATATTAACTCGTAGTCATCAACGCTACGACATTCACAGTCTGTTCACATTTTTAACAATAACATTTTTGAAATCATAATTTTCGTCCGTTGATTTAAGGCAATTTCGCACTTTATTGACAGGGTTTTTACTCGTATTATATAATACGATAAAAACGTCTTTAATTCTAATGCATATCACATACATGATTATGTGTTAAGAGTAGTCCACTCTTTGGCAGTAGACGTTGCGTTTGGGGTCAGGATATGGAATTGTTGTACTACAGGTTAATTGGATAGGGTTCCTACGATGTGCCGACGACTCCGTTTATTATCTGTAACAAACAAAATATGTATTCAAATATTCAAAAAAGCACTAGATGGTCAGATTGGTTAGGCTATCTGAAAATAGCTGGATAGCAAACTTTGAAAACACGACTGACTGCATGCAACCCGTTTATTAATGATACTATATTCGTGTATATTTGAGATGGTCACATTAAGACCTTTCAAATGATACTATGTTGTAATAATGAGAAGAAATTTTTTTTTTACATAAATAATTTTAATTTTGCCCTTGTTGTTATTTCAATTTGAACAGTTTAGGTATCCTATGTCATGAGGTCATGACGACAGGACAGGATTCACCGTACAACGTTGTTTATATATACTTGACATTGGCAAATTACGTTATTATGTAGACGCCATTAAATAAATAAATAATAATAAGTCATCCGGGATGGTGAAAGGATTCTAACGATAACACATTTAAATCGGCTCAGGCGTTTAGAAGTTTTGGTGGAAAAAGGGCTTGATGGTCAGATTGGCTAGGCTATCTGAAAATATCTAGATGAGTTACGCGCAAAGCAGATTGATGCGAGTAAGAGAGACGTACTTTGCAATGGGACAAAGTGGGCTGATTAAACGGAAAAGGGGGGTAGATTACCAAGAGTACAACTCTTCGTCCCGCCACGAGTCTCAGTCAAGGTTGCCGCCGTTCCGGAGCCCCGCCTTGGTCTCAGGGGGCACCTGTTTGCGGAAGCAGTCGTCCAGGAAGGCCGACATGGTGCGGAACAGGTGCCGCCGGACCCCGGACAGGCTGTGACCCTCATCCGGGTAGATCTGCGCAGGGAATACCAGGTTATGATATGGTAAAAACTGCTAAAAGCCATGGTAAGACAGGACTCGATATTATTTAATGTTAAAGTCGGATTAGTACAAATATTTTATTTTGGACCTTTGTAAACGAAAGGTTGTCATCGCTCTGTCATGTTCCTATGTCACATCTATAACACTGCACCTGCTCCCGAAATATGATGCCCTGGTCAGTCAACAACGCGTATCGTCATGCTGTTTTCTCGTTCGCACTATCATGTTCATGTATGTATTAACAACAGTATTTCTCTCTAGACTACTAGGAGCTGTACCTGTTGTCTAAACATGCTGCCCTGGTCCGCCAGCGATCTCGCGAGCGCCATCGTTTGCTGCACATGCACGTTGTCGTCCGCTGTCCCGTGGACTAGCAACAGCATTTTATCGTGCAGCGCTGCTGCTTGCTTGGTCACGTCGGCGTCGGCATACCCACGGTAATTGCCTGTTGCGTTTGGGAAGCCCATGTAGCGCTCCGCGTAGGCTGACGCTGTAGGACAATCATACATTATCAATATCAAGTTCTGATGTCTTAGTACACTAAGTGTAAAATTAGATTATTTGGAAAGATCAACTGGGCCAGACAGGGCCCGTAAAAGCCTTAATTAAAGCGGTGGACAGAGCATCAGTCACTCTCACACTCTCATACTAGTCAGAAAGTGACAGAAGTTTTATACACATCGATATACACGACCATACGGGGCCCGCAGGAGATAACCCGCTATACAGTCCGTCTCGACCAAGCCGTCATCATCCGTGGGACGGTCGTTTTTTGAATTTACTTGTTCAATTATGTTTCCATCAACGTATTTAGAGCAAAATTATCGTTGCTCAGGTACCACAGACCACTTACCCTATAGACTCCGCATACAAAGGCGCCCCCGTAAGCCATGCTTATGCTCACAGAACACTAATTGGTTGCCATGGTTCTATTGGCGCGCACTACGACGCGCACACTTGATTATTCGTTGACTTTGAACTAGCCAATCACGGTGCACTTTCCGCCCCCCGCGCCCCGCCGTTTTGGCTTAATGAGATACTAGACAAACTGTTCCGAAGCGGAGTCTATAGGGTAAGTGGTCTGTGTCAGGTACTGTTGTGTCACCCTTTTTACAAAATATAAACAACTATTATCGCTCAGTATTTTTTGTTACAAAAGCACTTTAGGGCATAAGGGACTAGGCAGGTGCGTAATCAAAAGCAATTCTTACAAAAAGCTGCGTTGTTTTTTTGGGAAACAGCCTGTCTTCTTATCAGTGTCAAGTGTGATCCTCGCGTGAGATAGAAACTCAAGTAGATACTTGTGTACTTACTGTATATTGAGTGATTCGCAAGGATTGGAAATAGATACGATACGCGTCGTAAAATAAATTCAAGTTAAATTTTTTATTAAGTACATCAGTTATTTTGTTAAGTTATCAGCCGTGAGAACCGTTTTTGTAGTAATTACTGTAATTAGTATTATGAATTCGATTATTAGTATTATTTATAATTCTAGTTTCAAAATACTGAAAAGTGGTTACAAAACATGCCAAATCTATTACTTTGATATAGGAAAGAGGATTGAATCAATATATCTCAGCAAACGTACATAAGTTTTGTCATTTGGTACATAAATAAACCTTGCATTTCTCATTTTCTTAATACAGAATTCTATCACTTAGGTTCAAGTCCAATACGTTGCTATCATACCATAATATCTCCAACGAACGATGGGCGTGATGGCTATCCCGCAATGGAACACGTCCAACGGGCTGGCCAGCGCCAGCGCGGCCAAGAACCCGCCGTGCGCGCGGCCCCACACCGCCACGCGCCGCGAGTCGATGAAGTGAAGCGAGTCGCGGAGGTACCTGCGACGAGGAAGCTGTTAGAGTGTTATGAGGTCCTGGTAGTTTGATGATGATTTGGTCAAGTCGATTTATTATTTTCAAGTAAGGCTTTTCTGATAGGCACTGTAGGCATAGGAACCCATACTTAAGACAAGGTAACTTAGTAAAATACTTATATAAAGTAAATGCACCTGAAGCTGAAAAGATACTCTTATCAGAAGCTCTCGCAATGGCCACCACTGATATCACTGACAGGGGCCCGTTTCACAAAAAGTATTAGTCTAATAATATTAGTGTTTTGTCTCATTTTTTAGTTGTATTTATGATATAAAACACTAATGTTATTAGGCTAATACGCTTTGAGAAACGGGCCCCAGGAGGATCCCCAGTAGTTACGAGTATGTAAATGATTCTGCAAGTTGATCTATTTAACTGGATGTACCCAACTTTTGGTTATCACCTACAAAGTGTTATCATTATTAAATTGTTACTTACTAAAACGCGCTTAACTACATTTAGCTGATTGATAGAAATCGTGGTCTACCGCACGCCTTGCCTTGCCAAGGTTGAGTTTTCATACAGTTACTAATATTCACCACTCCTGGTACCTAGCTTGTGTATACAACTCGCTTAGCTACCCCGTGTTCCTCGTCAGGAGCAGCTTCTGTCTCAAGTTCGTGTTTTATGCATTCCTGGTACTTAGCTAGGTATAGGTAGCTATTTTATAAAACCCTTGTTTTTTTATACTCACTCAGCAACTTCCAGCTGGTCAGCCAGCTCCACAGTCCCTAACCGGCGATGCAGCGCGTGGTGCGCGCCGAGTCCGCGCCCCCCCGCGCCGCGCGCGTCCACCGCCGCGAGCACCGCGCCCGCACCCGCCGCCAGGGAGCCCCAGTCGAAAGACCAGCGCTCCGTCACTAGCTGCGTCCCTGGTGCCCCGTGTCTAAATACCAAACCACCAAGCATAAGAAGCACATTTGAATAGACTAAAACTCCTTTGCGAACACCTGACAAAGATTTAGGCAGTGATAAAACGAAGGAAGGGAATACCTTTGTGCCTGAAGCTTGACAAGTTCAACAAAACTGTATTCTAAATCCAAGTAACCCTGTGGCGGTCAAATCACAGACAAACAGATAGCGAAATCAAGCTTTAATTTCATTCAACCAGTGAGCGTACGGCAAACCCAAGTTCTCCTCTTTCTTACCCCTCTTTCCTTATCTTCCCACTCATTTCTTTAAAGCTGGCAACCAAGGCAACAGCAATTGCTTACAAGTAAAAGAGCAGCACTTAGTAAATTGTTTTTCTCAAACATGCTATGTGTCGGCGTTATGTTAGTTATTTTAGGCTTCAAAGTGCCACGTTCCCGACGGAACAACTCGAGAGAACTGTAAAGGAATTTCATACAAAATTGAAGGCCTAGGCCGGGAAGTATTTTTTTTTAAATTTTAATATGGCCATGACAGCTGGTTTTATGAACAGGCTGAATACATTATATTTAAAAAAAAAATGAGAAAATGTTATAACGTCAAATACTAGGAGTGCATAAACGTTTGGGAGACATCCGCGCTGTGTCGTGTGCGCCCGCAGCCCGCCCGCCGGTTGCCCGCACCGCCTGAGATCTAAGGTGCGCTATGCCTGATATACCTCCTAATTACCGCTGCGCTCCTGGTACTTTATTTTAACACCCAATTACTTTTCTTCCCTAGGGTGGACATTTATCAATTTACTTTTTTGAGTGATGTCTTTTTTTATTTCATTGCATATGTTTGAGAAAAGCACTATACATACCTCGCCGTGAAAAGGGGTTGCCAGCCTCGTAACTATCCGACCTTGCTTCGCTCGGCCGTCTATATGAACTCGGCCTGCAACCACCTACTTCCCGGCGTCTGTAGTAATGTACTATATGGCAGAAGTATTGAAGGTTTCTTACACTTTCATCACGAGAGGGTACTTGGTGACCTCGTCTTCCCTGAGTCCCGGAGGCAGCAGCAGCCGCACCCTCGCCGCGTGCCCGCTCGAGAGCTGCACGGAAAACGTGCGCGGCGTCGGGATGGCTAACGACGACAACCGCTCCTGTTCGACAATGTAATACATCCGTGAGTACTCAAAATGTAATTGGGTCCAATAGAATGTCTGTTCTAGTAGTAGTAGGTGCCATACGAGTACATTCCGAGCGATAGAATGGAAAAACAGTTGTAGCTTTTGCATCTTACGGCCATGTCTTAGGTTTCTATTCCACTTTGATAAGCCCCATGTGGCTTTTAGTAAGGATGACTATAAGATCAACGATATAATTACGATAAATAAGCAAGACTGATTTAAAAAAATTGGAATAGCCCACAGCATTCATTGAATGTGCAGCAGGGGGGAGAGTTCCGGTAAAATTCATCTAAATTTGACATGACTTGACTTGAAAAAAAAACTTATCTGTGACACGGTGATAGCCTTCACAATACATGATACATCATCTTTTGGATTTTGACTATGGCCCCAGATTACTTATTACGTCAGTAGTTCTAGCTCTTTGTCCTTTTTCTGGCCCTACCTTGACCGCGGTATTATTCTCCAAGTGCATGAGCATCCTGGGCTCGGGTAGCAGCGTCTTGTGCAGGCTGGACGTGGGCACGCCGGGGCCCAGGCACTCCAGCACGAAGTAGCCCGACGAGGGGCTGAAGTGCGCCTCGTGGTACAAGCAGGGCAGGTTCCTTACGATGTGTTCTGGGTGAAGAAAATAACCAGGTTACTAAGGGAACAGACTGGAGTTTCACTGACACATGTTATGTAAATGTCAGATTCTTTAATAAGCTGAACTCGATTTTAGTGCTCGTCTCAAGATGCGTCAAAAATTATAGTTGTCTATGGTTGGACGACGGGCATCTCAGGGCGTAAGAAAGATGAAAGCTGAAAGTGTTAGTTTAGCTTAACCTCAAACAGCCTAAGCATGACTATACCTACGTAGTTCAACAATTTGACGATAGGGTGCATTATAAAAAAAACCTTGTTTTATCACTACATAGTATATTAAACAAAGTCGCTTCCCGCTGTCTGTCTGTCCCTATGTATGCTTAGGTCTTTAAAACTACGCAGCGGATTTTGATACAGTTTTTTTAATAGATAGAGTGATTCAAGAGGAAGGTTTTTATGTATAATAAACTCTGTTTTATGTACGGGTGTTACAGAAAACTCACATAAACCGAAGCAAAGCGAGGGCGGGTCGCTAGTTATTAATAATACCCACATACAGGATTTTTTGAAATTAGTGATAAGCTTAAATGTTATCTCATTGCGACATATTTAAGGAAGGTGTTATTTAATTATGAATCATTTTCTTGTCTACACTTAGTACCATAAAACGGGATGAGTAGGGATTAAGGGGACAACCTAAAATGAAGCATATATTATATTACTAATTATAAGACTGAAATCATTTCCAATAGTCGTAACGTTATTGTCCATTTAATAATAGTTCTTATTTGTAACAAGTTATGACTTATTTTAGGTTATGTCCCTACTCACCCTTTAATCCCTACTTATGTTACCCGTTTTATGGTACCTAATTATTTAACAGCAAAATGTTTTAACTTTGAAAATTAGAGACGTCTACTGTTCATCTCTTCACCGCGTGTTACTTGACAGATCCTTGCTTTGTCATGGTTGCCTAGTAGGTAGTTGATGAACAAGTACTGTCAGTGAACCATTATGTTATAATAGCGACCCGCCCTCGCTTCGCTTCTGTGTGGTTTATGTGTATGATAAGCCTATAGCCTTCCTCGATAAATGGGCTATCTAACACTGAAATAATTTTTCAAATCGGACCAGTAGTTCCTGAGATTCAAACAAACAAACTCTTCAGCTTTATAATATTAGTATAGATGACGGCGCGACGTTGCAATTGTAGATTAAAAACAACTTGAAACCATATTATTATCGTCTTTCACCTGTTATCGTATAGACAACGTTTTGATGGCTCTTATATACTTGACAGTTATGACAGCCGAGTTAAAAACGATATGGTTTTCGCCGCCAAAAATACAGGCCAAGGAGGAACTAATAAAGTACTCCATTTCTAGCTTCATTCAATATGTATTTAATCAGGATACAGCGAGCGATTGATGACCAGTCGCTTTGTAAAGTGACTCTTCCGGATGGTTTGTCCGTCATTCTGTTCACGGTAGAGTGAGCTCCATCGTTGAGATACTGTCTAATATTTATGTATAAGGTTAGACAGAGCACGAGGAAAACACTTTATTCTACCCAATATTCCATAGCAAGTGAAGCAAAAAGAAATATCTAGTTTCTCTTCGCTTGGTTGTGGAGGTACACAGCTTCTTAATGGAGTAGCTTTTAGCGAACAAAATCAACAAAAGTGTCGGAGTGTATAATCCTACTTCCCTAAAATAACGGAGCGGCGGAACAAATTAACATTTCCAGTTTATACGACTACATGTAAATGACTTGATGGAAGCAGTTTTTTACCCGAATACCCAAGAGGGAAGATGTTTTTCGTGATGTATCTATGTTTCTCTGTCTGATCGAATGTCATTATTCAAAACGCGGGTAGATAAGGTCACTTAAAATTAAAATTGGACACGGTTTTTTTTTATTCAGAACGCGTACAGTCATAAGCTCATAAGGGTAATTCTACGATAATGTAACGAAAGCTACCATTTCTATGCGAGTTTTTTTTAACTTTTAATGCGAATATTTTTCTAGATATAAATTAATAACTATAAACACAATTAGAAGGCTAGGAATTGGTAACTTACGTTACTCTCTGCCATGGAATTGCCCTAATTATATACAAATGTGATATAGAAGTACGTTGTACTAAAAAGTATAAGCAGCAGAATCACGTGGATGTTCATTAAAGAATACACAATACATAAGAAATGGGAAGGATCGCTAAATGATCGCATGAGATGTAACGTACGTAAACAAAACATAATCCTATACTTAAATAAATTAAAATATTTTCCTAGCTATTTAAGGCTATCCAGTGAACTTTGGAAAGGATCACTGTTACACAAAAATACTTTTAATAATATTTACGAGTAGGAACTCGTCTAAACAAGGTATGCCGAGAGAAATTTGTTAAAATTTAACTTGATATTACTTAATCTCTCCGCGGTTTGAGAAGAACATCTTATGAATCTACCATTGCTCTAAACTCAAAACCATAGCCTGTTCTAGATTAAAGGTTAATCAATGTTTTAGCGGTTGGCAAGATTTCCTAGAACTTATCCAAAGTATTTGGCAACTTGCTACCAGGAAAACAGGGATTATAGGAGTTTTAATGGCGTCTTAATGCGGCTAAGAATATTATAATTATCTAACGATATTAAGAACAATGTTTTGTGAATTTAGATAAGAAGATATCGTGTCAAAAGCTTTAATAAAGAGTGGCGCTAAAACGTATGCTTTTTGACAATATCAATACTATTCCATACTAATATTATTTGAGTCCCGGAGAAGGACATGAAATAGTTTTTATCCCGAAAATCATCCCCTAAGGAGGTGAAAATTTGTATGGAGCTAGAATAAACGAGTTCCACGCGGACGGAGTCGCAGGCAGAAGCTAGTCAATAATAAACCTCTATAATGATTGTACGAGGGGCGGCTGAAAAGTTCTAAGCCTAAGGTATTTTGAGGTTGCATATGCGTTACCGATACTGGCCACTAAAAAGACCATTTAAAAAGTTAATAAATAAAAGAAAAAAATGTCGTCTATTGTTTATTACATCTCGAGATATCCGACGCTGAAGGTCATCATGTGTGAATTATCAACGCATATCACGAAAATTGAGCACCGTGCAGTCATTAAGTTCCTCACGAAAAGTGACAAATCGCCGAAAAGAATTTTTGAAGAAATGTCTAGTATTTACGGTGAATCTGGCCCTTCTCATGCCACTGTTAAAAAATGGAGTCGACTTTTTAAACTTGGACGGGAGTCGATCGAAGACGATCCTCGCTCAGGAAGGCCAATATTGGTTGTGACTGAAGAAAATACTGAAAAAGTCAAAAAGTTAGTATTAAAGGATCGGAGAATTAAGGTTTGGCAAATAGCTGAAGCCTTAGGTATTAGTAAGGAAAGAGTTGGAGAGATTTTGCATCAACATTTGCATATGACAAAAGTAAGTGCTCGTTGGGTGCCGAAAATGCTCACAGCTTTCGATAGAGAACGTCGTGTTCAAACTTCTCAGGCATTTTTAGAATTATGTGAAGAAGGTTTAGATGAAGTTTGTTCCCGCATAGTAACTGTTGATGAAACATGGATCAGACAGTATGATCCAGAGTCGAAGTCTGAATCTATGCAGTGGATCGAAAAGGGTGAAAGGCCGCCAAAGAAATTCAAGGTTCAAAGATCGGCGTCTAAGCTAATGGCCACCGTGTTCTGGGATTGCGATGGCATTCTTTTAATAGACTATTTGGCGAAAGGCTCTACAATAAATGCAGTTTATTATGCTGAGCTATTAAGAAAAGTGCGACAAGCCATAGTCGAGAAACGAAGGGGCAAACTGAGCAAAGGCATTTTGTTTTTGCAAGACAACGCCCCCGTTTACACCGCTCGTGTTGCCAAGCTTGCTCTGAAGGAAACTGGCTTCGAGGAAATTGATCATCCACCTTACAGTCCAGATCTGGCCCCTAGTGATTATTTTCTATTCAGCAATTTGAAGAAAGATTTAAGGGGAAAGCGATTTGGCAGTGATGAAGAGATGAAGGCGGCTGTACAGGAACATTTCGACAGCCAAAATAAAACTTATTTTTTTAACGGTCTAAAAGCATTATTTAAAAAATTTAATAAATGCATTGAATTAGAGGGAAATTATATTGAAAAATAAAAATAGTATAAAAAATCTGAACATTTTTTTTCTACCTTAGGCTTAGAACTTTTCAGCCGCCCCTCGTATAAGGTTCCATAAATCACATATGTATAAGAAATGTATTCGGATACTAACTACATAGGACAAGCCGAAACTTGTAAACCTCACTTTAAAACATTAATTTTAACGCCTAGGACGTATCAAACTCTGTAGCTGTGTTTAAAAGAAATCCTAATACCTATATTAGGTTCGGAGATGAGATGATGATAATATGAGATGGAGAGAAGTGACCTCTTTAAAACTGAATATAATTTAACTTTACAATGTGCCTAGTCTGATATGTTCATGAATCAAACGTTTTAAAATTTGGACAAAGTAGGTTGGACGTACAACGATGGAAATTCACGGTTGTATTGGGACATCCTGTTGAACAACAGGAACAAGAACATTGTGATAGAGAACAGACAGGATAATCAGTCGTCAATTTTGATCCGAATAATTTTTGTGTTGACTTTGCCATCACACCCAAGAATGATATCCCTAAAATACACACCAGTCAAAGTATCCTCGAAAAATCCTTGCCTTTGGTTTGGGCTGATGAATGCCGCAGTACACATAGCTTGTTTTTGCCCATGTTGTACAATTATATTGGTCGACTTGACATTTCTTTACTATCATGGTTCTATTTATGGTAGCTCATAAATTCAAGTCAGCGTTACCTGGTCGCTTCTTCTTCTTTTTTCTGCTGCTGGGCGTGGGCGAGGTGGCGGACAGTTCCTCGTCCCAGTCGCTGTCCCAGGAGTCCCCTGATGACGCCAGGTTGCCGTAGTACTCCAAGTTGATAGACGGCGATGGCTGTGGTTAAATATCATACCCAATGTATCTCACTAGAAGTAATAAGTTCTTAGATAGGTTCCCCTACGGAAACCCTAATCATTTGTCCTCATGTCAGACCCACCAATACCCCTAGCCATACCCCTAGGGGTATGGTGGGTCTGCACCCCATTTTGACAGCTGTTAGCGCTCTAATCGTCTGTTAAGTGGTTAACATCGTTTGGTGAAATTGGTACATAAATAACGGTCCGTCAAAATTGACGCCATTTAACTACTATGACCCATTTTTTTGCTAACGAATCGTCACCGTATTTTCCGAGTCGGTGTGGCTGATCCTTTACTTTATGTTATTCATATCTCGAACAAGATGGCGTTAGTTTCTTGGAGAGCGATATTTGAGAGTATTTTCAAGCAACGCAATCTTATTTACATAGACACGTTTGAGTAACTTAATTTGCTGCTAAATTACACCCGTCATATAACATTCCTAGATCTACCATGTAGTATACAGTACATACACGATGTAACAACCCAGTAAACACATCAACACACAGAGGCACAAACTGTTCTATTATTAAGTAGTGATGCGCCGAATATTCGTTTCGTATTCGGTATTCGGCGTATTCGGCATCTTTTTCAATATTTGTATTCGGCCGAATTATTCGGTTTTGGTGCCGAATATGTTCTGTTTGAGTATTTCTATTTTCTTGGCCAATACACGGTTTAGAACAAAAAGACATAATTTCGTGTGTAAGATTCATGTTATATTATAAGTCAAAAAAATCCTATGAAGAATGTGTTAATAAAACTAACAAAATAGAAATAACAACAATTTTATTGTAATACTACAATACAATCGTATCTACAATTCAAAGTTAAAAACTAAACTTTATACTAAACTTTTACAAAATAGAGCATTTGTGCGATGTTTTGAAGCATAGTGACAGCGCAGAGTGGCGGGCGGTGAGGTGCGGCTCGCTCGTCATCTAGCCAGCAGCGACACGTAGCGTACATGTTAGATCCTGTTTACGCGGCGAAACGATGAATTGGTAAACCGAATAATTCGGCCGAATATCCGGTTCGGTAAAAGTTAAACCGAATAGTATTCGGCTATTCGGTGAAACCACTATTCGGCGCATCTCTATTATTAAGCTAATTCCTGCTATCTACACGATTACCTCCGAGCTCGCCCGATCAAAATTCATGAGGAGGCGAGAACAGAAACAAATACGGTGCGGATGTGTTGACGCAGCATCAGGCGGGTAAACAGTCGCGGATTATCTCCCAGAGGTTTGCCAAGTTCCAGGGAGAGAAAGAGATGGAGCTATATAACTGGTATAACTTTGTCGCTTTCACTGTTTCGAACTTGGCAGGTTTGGATAGCTTATAATAAGGACTTAGATACCGATTATATTGTGTCTGTGATATGTAGGTGAAGTCAGTACTAGCGCTGATAAACTCAGGGACAAATTTAGACGTACGCTAAAAAAACAAGTTGACTATGTTACGATATTTTATAGTTGATTTTAATTGTTTCCCGACACTTCATTTGTTTTTCTTTTGGGTTCAATTTCATGCGATATTTTTGTTCATTTAAGTAATTTAACTTGCAATGTATGTATGTATGTATGTACGGGTCAAATCTTGCAAGTTAAATTTGACCCACTTCCCAGTTTCCGATGAAGCTGAAAAGTTGCATACGCCTTTAGTTCTGGTGAAAATTTAATAATATAGTACCATCGAGCTGGTCTGATGATGGGGATTCAGGGTGGCCATAGGAACTAAATTACACATCATAAACCCGTCGTGTTAGGGCTTGTTAGAATCGTCTTGACAAGTAGATGGTGACTAGGCAAAACAAGTACAGTCAGCAATAAAAGCTTGTCCCAAAAATGAATTTTATGACAGAAACTTATTTAATAAACAATTTTATGGTCATGGCTAGTCGTTGGTAATGAATATTTTAAAGACAATAAAAAAACTCATATTATTTTAGAAACCAACGTCAAGATTAAAAAAAACACGACATATTTAAAGGCATAGTCATTTGTTTCTATTTAACTTAAACGATTTAAAACAAAAACTTTTATTAAACAGCACTATTAAGTTTTTTTATTGTTACTTCTTTCCGTTACAATTACTTTATCCCCGAGTCTATTTACCAAGGAGTACGGTAACATTACCGCAAGGTTAATGCTCGTTTTGTCAATTTTGTCGAGTTATATCCCTGTGGAATAGGCTCATAAAGCCATAAAAAGATGTATATGATACTGTTCAAAGTGCCTCAGGTAAGAAAGGCCAATAATGTTCATGATGATTGATCGAATGTATGTTTCGTAAATGGGAAATAAAATTCCTTTTTATCCATCACATTATTCTAATATAGACTTCAAGTGATACGAAGTTTCATTGGCTAACTGTTATTTATTTGCCAATATTTTATCAAGAGTACTTTTTTTTAAATTGATTTAGTTAGAATTGAATTAGTTAATAACGTAGTCTTATTGATTCGATTACAGCGCCCTTACAGGGTTTATGTTTGAACTAAATATATTTTTAAGATCTTGTATACACGTACAGTTAACAGCATAATAAGTGATCATTTATGTACCTTGTCACTTTAACGTCGTGTTTGAAATGTTATACAAAATTGTGAAACGATTGAAAGCGACAAGGTACAGAACTGATTTATGCTGTTGACTGTACCTAATGCAATAAATAAATGAGTAATGAAGTAATGTAATATGATCACCTATAGGACTTTTAGGTAAGTTAATTTACATACGTACATACATACATTAAATCATGCCTGTTTCCTAGAGGGGTAGGCAGAGACCACTCCTTTCCACCTGCTACGATCCTGACAAATCTCTTTCGCTTCTTTTACATTCATACATCGAGTCATGCACGCATCGGTTTCGGGTACTTAAGATTCGGCTCTTTTCCAGTATGTATTCATTATTATTTCTGGGTTAAGCTAGTTTTTGAACAATCCTGAAAAGAAAAGTAAAAAAAAAAGAGTAAAAATTCAAAAATAAGTCATTCATTTGGACGAAAGCTGTTCGTAACAGTAACTAAACTAGGGACGGTCACAAAAAGGGACCTTTCGCGGACAACGCGGCTGTTTAATCATGTGAACTATTTTTCCCCCTGGTATGTTTACCTTTAGTGTAAAACAGCCGTTGGAATTTCCCAAAAAGGGACACAGTGGCAAAAGTAACCTTTCTATAAATACAGGTTGAATTTTAATTAAACCCTAAAAGAGTAACTGGAAAAGCTGATTAGTTACACGACTTTGCTGTTAGGAGGATGTAATGTAAAAATAATTTGGCCACAAACGTTTTAAGGCTCGACCTTTGTTGTTCTGTGAAAAAAGGGTTCGAAAGACTTTTTAGGTTTAAAATAAATGAGAGGTGAAACAGGATTGAAGCCTGTAATGGGTTTATCTAATCCCGCAATGTTTATTTTAAATACAGATAACCAGTCTTTTGTTTCAATTATAGCTAATGTTCCCCGAATACTATTGTGAACGCTTTCGAATTCCCCATTGATTACTGGTCACCCTCCGGTAACTGGCCACTTTGCAATAAAATGTGTAAAGCAAGAGATTTGCACATATTTTTGCGATTAAACTAGAATACCTAGATCCTGAGTTATTACCCGGAGTACTGTCAAAGTATTTACTAATACAGTCAGTAAGAAATTTGATGACTAGTGACTAAATGACACTTTCTAAAGTGGCCAGTTATTGACGATTTACCCTATTGATTTTTTAAACGGTTTAATTGATAGTCTTTAATGTAGATTGTTTAGAACAAAATAAATAAACGTGCAGGAACTTTATGAAAGACTAGCTGTCGCCCGCGACTCTGTCCGCGCAGAAAAATAAAACAAGTCATCACATCAGGTAGGATTCTAATGGTGAAAGTATTTACGAATCGGTCCAGTAGTTTCAGACCGTATTCAATTCAAACAAACCAACAAATAATCAAATCTTTCATCTTTATAATATTAAAAAAAATACCTAGTTATTATTTAAAGTATGAAACGAACTACCAGGCTCTCATAAAAGAGGGCACATGTACCTGCGTTTTACATGTGACGCAGTAGGGCAGCTTCTGCGGCGAGCCGGGCCGCGGAGCCTCGGACGATACCATGTACAGGTGCTGCTGTCCTGGTTTACCTTCCGGTATACCCAGGTAGTAACTATGGACAAAAGGTTAACAAATACAGAATAACTTGATCTAGTAATACAATTAATTTACGGGTAATATTGTGTGCTGCGACTAGGCATCATGATGTTATACCTATATATTTAGAAACAATGCAAATCATTTAGATTTTAAAATCCATCGATCCTTAAATCAATCAATTTATTTAATTGTAAAAGTGGGTAAGTATTACAAAGTAAGTAAGTGGATAAGTTTCGCGCATACATTAGAACTTAACAAAGGATAGATTGAATACCAGTTACCTTTAATGAATCTACTTAATCTTATTATCAAAAAAGATCTTTAAAACACCAACATTTTAAATGAAAATCGACGTCGATACCTTGGTCAACTGTAGCCTAGCTTACTGCATAATAATTTATTCAGTCTGATATTTATGAATTCCTTCAGCTGTGTCGGTCAGCGCGAATTCATTCCAAAAGGGCGAAATACGGTTATCGATTGGTCAATTAATTGTAACTGGTTGTGTTGACAGAGGCAAGGAACCGGAAAGTTTTCGACTTGATTTACGTTCCACCCCAACTGAATCAATCCAAATGGATTTTGGTTACTTTGCAACTAAACTAACTAAGCAGAACTAATAATCCACTCAGCGTTGATTGTTTGTTGTAATCTAATTTTAATTTATATCAGCTTAAACATAAGTTTTAAATTGAATTATAGATTTATTTAGATTTCTATGGTGATAAACATCATCAATTGGCCAAAGCGGTGCAAAATATTTGGATGCCATTATTAAGTGCTGTCTTTGGCACCGTTTAACTGAGGTACTAAACAAATATCTACTAGGCGTTCATAAACTCACATGTGTTGATTGACATGGTCCCACGCCAGCAACTTCACCACGTCAAAGCTGCCGTGTGTGAGCGGCAACGCCCTCGGGCCGTGGGCGTTGTGCTCCGCCCGCACGATGTGCCGGAACAGACCGGCCGGGCCATCCCTGATGGGTGCTAGAGTGACCAGGGCGCCACCGCCGGCCGACCAGAGCGGGGCGGGGGCAGACTCCACCCAGCTATCCATGCCTGATGTTATCCTATATACCTACAGAGTTTTCAAGGGTTATTGACTCATCTTTTTTGCCATGGAGAAGGTAATCTCAAAATTGTAAATGCCCAGCTAATCTAGAGGAATTAGATAGCAAGCTAGTAGTCACTTGAAACCCGTCTTACCCCACAGCGGAACGCTACTTACGAGCACTACTTGACTCTTTAAATATTCAAGACGGGAGTGTGGAGATAAGGAGGTAAACTAAGCCCTCACTTTAGGTTTAAATTTAATACATTTCCGAGAAGTTGCAAGTCGAGGTAACCAAGTATATTCAGTGTATTGAGAACTAGCTGTTGCCCGCGACTCCGTGCGCGCAGAAAAGTAAAATATAGCCTATGTTCATCAGGGATAATGTAGAATTCTCATTAGAATTTTTCAATCGGTCTAACAAACAATCAATCAAATATTTCCTCTTTATAATATTAGTGTAGATTAGTGTAAACTGGCAGAAGTCGATCTGAGCACTGGGTTAACATCTGAATTAGGATTAATTCGATTTTTTTTCACCCTTCTATCCCATTCTACTAGTAGAATATACCAACGTCAGCAGCGCTTACGTACCAGGCCATCATAACCACACGTACCTCCTGGCAGTACCACATGGGGCTCTTGCACACCGACACGACGGACAGGTTCTGAGTGCGCGTGAGCCACACCACGCACACCTCCGTCAGGGACACCCACTGCGCGCTCGTGAAGTAGTAGTCACTAGAAAGAAGACTATGGTTAGACTGTCTCTTAGATAGCACAGTGACTATTTAATAATTACAAGTGAAAGTAAACAAAAAATCGACTGGATACATTGTATTGCAAATTTTGCCGATCTTCCCCAACAGAGCGCAGACTTGGTCTTTGAAATATATTCAGCAGTCAGCTATTATTAGCCTATTAGGTTTTTTTGAGAGCTATGGAGCGTTGTATTTTGTGAGTTTAATTCAAATAGCGGATAAACTCAATTAGCGGATGTATTAGCCCACGGTTTGTGCATGTCTGTCGCTTGCCTGAGGAATTGTAGGTTAAAGTGTGTAAGAATAAGGTCCCACACAATAAAATGCTACCACTGCTATCGTGGCAGACGAATGCCACGTTAGTGTGATGAGGCCATTATCGGTAACGGTGGGAAATTGCAGGCTGTTAAAAATAAATTAATACATAATACTCGTACTCCTACCTACCGCTACCTTGAGGCAGCTATTGATAGCTACCATTATTTAACCGCTAGATTAAGGTTTTTATTCATTTTTTTTTTACTTTTATCTTATCTTGAGCAAGAACTAGGTAACATGAAAACTAGCGTCATTTCTGATTCATTTGACGTGAAAAGAAACACAATATGCATAAAGTTCCCTGACTATTATATTTCTAGATACTTGACGTACCAGGTAATCAGAAGTAACCAGGAACTAATCCTTGATATTAGTTCTCATATGCAAAACAAGTGGGAACTGGAAACTACGAGTAAATCTGTCCCCTTGTATAAATCACGGGCCTTGGCATTTATCTTTGGCTACCGCAAGCCTCGACCGCCTTAGCCGGCTCTATTTGTCAGGCTTACACTGGATTTGGGCATCTATTTCTATATAACAACACCAGTGGTAAAATAAGAATAAATACTGACAGCTGTCAACGCTTTTATCTAGCGAGTGTACCACACCATCGGACTTGATAAAAGCGCGAGAAGCTAAGCCCAAATCCTTCTGTTTAGTTCACCAGAGTAAATACCCTCTAACCCAACAATTGTCCTAGCGTATGTCTAAAATTTTACACGAGTACACCTTGTAAAAACTAGGAGTGAAAGCCATTAATTAAAAAACAGAAAGTGCCATCCGACTGTCGTCGTTAAATTCAAATAAAGTGCCGTCTTAACTACTTTGTTCAGGACTACGACTTCGTACGCGTATAATTAGTTTCCCAAACCACCCCCTATTTCATCCAGTCGGGGGTTGGATTTCAAAGAATCCTTTCTTAGTGCACCCCTAGGGTAGCCACATTTTCCTCTACAAATTTCAATTCTCTAGTTCCAGCGGTTAAGGCTGTGCGTTGTCATTGTCCGTTGTCAGTTAGTCACGGAAGAGTTTAGTATGTTGTAGACTAACTACTCTCCGTGACTTTGTCCACGTAGAATTATTTGTGTTAATGTAATACTACAATACAATCGTATCTACAATTCAAAGTTAAAAACTAAACTTATTTTAATTAAAATAAAACTAAGTGTGTTAATTCATTCAATAACCTATGCATTCTATTTTTGTTCCAAATCCGTCATTCCTTTTTAGCGTGAAGGAGTAACTAAGGAACTAAAATAAAATTCATTCACACACACTCATAAACGTGTGGTTGCCGGGTTAGAATGGTGCCACTCCATATCTTCCCGTGGATGTCGTAAGAGACGGCTAAGGGAATAAAGGCGTATAGTACTGTTAGGCGATGGGCTTGCAACCTGTCACTAATACACTGGTAAACATCTTGGCCTAAAAGTGCAAAATGTGGTTACAGAATTATTAACAAGTTTTTAGAGTTGTTGGTAATTCTGTAGCTCTGCCTACCCCACTCAGGGAATAAAGGCGTGAGTTTATGTATGTATGTATGTACACACTCATAAACTACGCATTTACAATTGTAATGTTTCTTCTCGTTAAAATTTGCAACATGTTCGATTCCGTTATATTAAAGAGTTCAGATTCGAATTTATGTTGTTAAAAAATACTTCGATAAAACATTGTACATAGTAACATGTTGTTGCATGTATTGTTAGCATGTTTCGGTAGGAATGCAATACGAGCGTTGCATCGTCGCCGCTGCGTTGTTCTTCATATAAATAAAGGCGACATACCACACGATACACTGAAACACTTGTGTCGCTGTAAGTTTTTGCAGCGACACAACGCACCCACAGCGCTTCGTGTGGCATCCCTCTAACCAAATCTTTGACCACAATCTTTGTTCACTCTCATAACTATTTACCCTAGTAAATTCGGCAAACCGTCTTAGTCTCACCTTTTAGTTTCTCGACATTACAGGGACCAAAATGGAACCGGCGGGGATCACGTGTATTGTCAGAGAGCAAAGTCAGAGGTCACTAGGTCTGCCGTATTCTCGGACATTTCCCGCGGGGAAAAAGTTGTGCCCCGGTCACTAATACGACTAGACTCAGGAAAAGTTACCTAAACAAGATATGCCACATGATATATTTAGAGATTACAAATAAATACGATGGTGACTAAGGACTTAAAACCAATACCATAACATGTAAAAGGTAATATGGTTTTAGAGAGTAGAATTGAGTCTTTGGGATTTAATTTGAATTGTTTTATAACTATTGTTTTCGTATTTCTTTTAACCCGGCCGCCATTACTGTCAAAATAAGAGCTATCGTAACGTTTGTTGCTAATACGATAACACGTCAAAAGCTATATGGTTTTACGCTGCAGAATAGAGCTCCAGTATCTACTGTTGTTGTCATTAGGGCACCATAGACTAACAGGTTGCCTGCAGTCTCAGTCTGTCAGTCTGACAGTCCATAATCAATGGACGCGCTCACATTGGGTATATAAGTATTATTTTATCGAAACATTAACGAATGTATAATTACAAAAAAAAACAACGCAACTTAGCCCAGCAACATGCTGAGCTGGTTGGCCTTTTCGGCATTAGTATTTGCACATTTGTTTTATTTTTGTTTTAGAAATAGTTTATTGTTTTTTCTATTTAATTGTACCTTTATAATCTTGCACTATAGCCGAATAAATATTATTTCATTTCTCATTTGATTGAAAAGCATTTCCCGTTGCATGAGTTTATTTTTTTGCTAGTCACAAGTCTAACCTGACGTAAATTACGTATTAAACGTGTTAAATATCCTGAAAACATTATTATTTCAGTAGAAAATAGCGTTCGATGAAATGATTTAATCGTGAAGTGATATTCAATAATATGATGGGTTACCGCACATAAATGCCTGCCGGCAATATCCGTATACGGCCGATGGACTGAAAGGTCAATATCGGGCAGCGTACTGCAGATAGACTATTAGTGTTACGACTTTGTGTGGGCTTTTAGGTTTTGCCACTGCTGCCTGAATAAGCGATTACCTATCGACTATTTACTCTCTCAAGAAACGAATTAAAGATATACACGGTGATTTTTTTTTGGTGATCAGGAACCGATTTTTCTAATTCAGTTATTAATGGCGATCACGTTTAAGTCGCAGTTACATGAAACAAAACAAATTTGTTTACGTAAAAAAATTGTTTGAAACAAACTTTTAATTGAAATTAATTGTTACCCTACTAATTGTTCAGTCTATGAGTTAACAACACTTAACTGATAACTTTATTGACGTAATCTGTCAAATTTCCCGCTAAAGCGATGGCACTTGACGTATCTACTTCACTTCAATAATTAATGTAGGATGTCCATGTATCCAGTGGTGATTGGTTTTAACAATATCATTAACTTAAATAAATTAAACAGTGAGTTAATTGTTTGAGACATCAACCACTAAATTCCATTTTTGTTGCTTATTAATAATTTTCAACTCCTGATCACCGATAAAAAATCACAGTGTAGATCCCGTGTCAATAAAAGAGACATAATATTAATAGTTGATTGCTGGCTCTAATCGCTTCCCGCTTATTGTCAGCGGTAGGACTCGTGCCTTACCCCCTAACTGCCGCCCAACATTGCAGCATTGCTCGCATTGTTATGTCCAGATGTGTGGGGGTAAGACAACCGATGAATTGTCCAGCATAATACGAGTAGGTACATAGGCATTCCATCTTAGGGCCGTATTTAATCAATTGATCTCAGCTGAGATGTTCGCTGCCGGCGCTGCAGAGTAACCGTTGTTATAGAATGCTGTCTTGATCTTGTGCATTTCAGCCAAGATCAATTGGGTAATTCCACGATAATGTATCGAAAGTTACCATTTCAACGAGTGTTTTTTGAAACTTTGAATGATCATATCTTTCTAGATATAAATTTAAATACGTATATAGAGACGAATTAATCCTTCTATATTGAAATATAACTAAAAAAACAAGCAGAATGCTAGAAATTGGTAACTTGCGTTACTCTCTGCCATGGAATTGCCCAATTGAATTGACTAATGTCAAATGTTGTTCTCTTAAGGAACTAACTTTTAAACTCGACGGACGAATTTTTCAACATTTTAGGGTGAGAAATCTCTAGTTAGCCTAAACTGACGAGTAAGCGCATGCGTAAGTGAGGTCTTTCCAGGGTGTACTTAAAAGACAGTTAGTCATACATTTATAAATAACCGAAGCAGTTTCGATCCTCACTCGTTATGGTTGCATAGGAGTTTTCTGAGATCCCACTACTTGTCTTATAGCAGTAGCTAGCTAATTGACGTGACACAATGGAAAAGGTTCCGTTGTTAATTTTAGTCTTTAATTATGTGGTCCTAGTCAAAAATGTTACAAAGGCATCTTAACTCGTAAGAAAAAAGGGTATACGCATGAATGGGGTATACTAGACTTAAACCCTTTTTCAATAGGACTTCAGAATTATGAGCACTTTTTTTTTGGAAAACGCCCACCGACCGATCGACAAAAAGTTTTCAAGAGAATAATATTCTAGGAAACGCATTTGCAATCTCTTTTCTATTGACTGTCAGCCGCTTTACAAAGCAAAGAGAAATAAAACACTAACCCTTCTTCAAGAATACTCTTCGGCGGTGTTAGATGCCTGGTACGTATGTGCTTCGGGTCGGCGATGTCGGCCACGGTTAACCGCACCGTCGGGTTGTTGGTGCCGGGCTTTGGGTACCTCACGCTTCTGATCTCCGGGTACGTCTGTAGAGGAAAATTCTTATGAAATCTATGTATTGAGCATGTTTAAATCGAAGATTACGGCGTATTTTTTGCTGTCATAAACAAACAATTCAAAAGTTTCAAATGTTGCAGTGTGACTGAAACAGTTTGATAAACAAAGAAGAACAAATATACACAGTCGAAATTATCTGCATTAAGTTGTATGGAACAGTGAAGTGACCAATGAAGAATAAATAAAAGTAAAGAAATAAAGAAAATAAATAAAATGAATTATTCTCACAAAAACGACACAACGAACGAACGAACAAACGAATATTGATAAATTACCTACTTAAAAAACGAACTAAATTTGACCATAAAAAGCCTACATCTTTTCGGCTTTTGTTTTGTAATAAATTATTTTTAAAGTTTAATATTACCTTGGCAGGGTCATCAGTGTCAAGCGCGGCTCCGTACCACGGGTATCGCTGCTCCAGTACCAGGGTATCATTAAATGTAGCGTATAGCACCATGTGGCCGTCAGCGGACATCCAGAGCGCCGTGCGTGACTTGAGGACCTCCTCTGGAACAAACAGGTAACGTTACTGCTTCCGTGCTTCTAATGTCCTGGTAGCTAAATATAAAATTTATAAACGCCGATTAAAACTTTTCTTTACGACATTTGTAGAGCTCTTACAAATATCAAAGGATTGGCCTAAAAACCAATAATGACAAGCCATATGTCATTTGAAAGGTTTTCACATTTTCCAACTTTTTGTATGGCGAGAAATCTTAAAGCGCCGTGTGAAATATTTAAAAAAACTGGGACTTCGAGAAGCCTACATAGACGACTTTAGCATAATTTGAAATCCGCTGTCTTTTCATGGCGATAACTATTTTCACACAAAGATTTCGAACCACCTGCAATAGTAACAGTTTTCCAACTTAGAACAACTTAGAGGGACATATCGCTTGTCCTTATTGGTCATTAGGCCAATTAGTCCACCCTCCTTTGATGGGTTAATATTCGATGTATACATATACAAATGGAAACATTGAAAATATGTGGGATTCGTTTTCGAATTTATATAGTTATATCCTCGTAGGGATAGGTCTCACAACCTTTCATCAACGTGTAATGACGATACACCATGAATTATTACGGTTGCAGTATTTATTTGCCACTCACTACGTGTCGATTTTGACTTATATCACTGGACATAATTCAGAAAATGTATACATATTATTTTATGTTAAAATAATAAAACCGTGTTATGGAAATTCGAGGAAATTAATATAAAATTGATAAACCAATAAACAGCGTGCAATTCATTGAAATTCAGTTGAAGTGGAATGATAATAAAGCGCTGTGAGTACTAGGAACACATAACTGCATTAACGTACGGGGTAACCGCAGACGTAAACAAGAAATAACCGTACATCCATTCTATTGTAACAAATGAAGTCTAACAGTTGGTCTGTGCCAAATGTTACGAGTCCCGAGCGGGAAATTAAGTTTTCTAGCGCTACCTGCGCTCTGTTGCCCTTATTAATAATTTAATAAACGTGGAATAGGCTTTAGATAGCTATCCCATGGTTTGTCCTTATCTGTCATTGAGACATTTGATTTCGACAGATAAAGATAAAGCATGGCTTAGCTACTCCACGTTTATCAGGGCGGCCCTGCTAAGACAAATGGTGGTATCTCTGACATAACTCCTGTAGTAAGTGCAACATTATCTGTAACGGAAGAGGGTTGTATCTGCTGTGGCTATTGATTTAGTGATATCGCCTATATGCATATAAGGGTAAGGGCATGTGAGCTTAAAACTCCCTACAGTTCCCTAATAATTATTTAAAATAGTATCTATCCTAGATGCTAATTGCAAGGCGGCAACACGCTATATAGACGTAGGAGCGATTGAAACTTACCACTTTAGAATTGATAATAGGTATTGACACTAGTTGAAGGCCATTACTTTGGAAAAAATAATTGTCGGAACTGCTTACTGTAGGGTAGTGCGTTCCGATCAATCAACTAAATCTTTCAAAATCTGCAAACTGTCTTCTATATGGTTTTTAGTACGTTCGTCTAGTTTTAACTCTTTAATTTATTTAACATATGGCTAAGTAATTTTTTAGATAAACTCATGTTAAACTATGTTACAAGTTCCAATAAAATTACCCATGCAAAGCAGGGACGAGGTACTAGGGCGGCATAAATATTTATGCAGTGTTCAGACGGTTGGGTGCCCAGTCGTAGTCGGTCTAATGTTAGCTCGTGACGTCACGATGCGCTTGCACGCTCCTGCGTCAGTATGACAGATGCCAACCTAGCGGATGGAGCTACAGGACGATCCATTCATATTATAATTATAAATAAGATTTTTCGATGGTTTCTTTTTTAATGACATACTTTCGTTATTAAAAATCGAGTGCAAGTTCTACTGATCTACTATTAGACATTGAGGAGTTCCTAAAGTCATCTTTTGTGTCCATAATCATACCAGAGGTATTAATTAATCTCTTAAAAGCACAGTCAATCGAGTGAGCAAATTCATACGAGCTAGCTCACTGGACGTGTAATGCCGGTAAGGTAAGAATGAACGCCCTTAAATGTGTTGTCTAGTTCAAGAACGAGTAGTTTAAAATAATTACCTACCTTTTTTATTTAAGCAGCTTAGTCAAAGCACTAGGTACCTAAATCTGCCTTATGTACCTACGAGTGCGCGGGGCAGCTATACTTTGCCGGTTAATACTTCGTCGAAGAATTGAACAGTGCTTTGTTTAGGAGAATAACTCTCAGGCTCCGGTGTATGGTCGACTATGAAAGTCCTTTACCAATTTGGGACCTTAACGTCATACAAACGGTCATAGGATCGTAACGTAGTTAAATGTGAAAATAAAATAAAAATAAAACGTTTTGATAAACATTTAGCAAACTCTGTAGGTATAAAAATATCGGATAAGTAGGTACGGAAAAAAGTAAAGATTATGAATGAATGAACTCCGGGCAGACGAAGAGGAATGGATCCTGAATGAAAAGGATACATTAGGATTTTTATTTATACAAAGGAACCGTCTAAAACGCAAAAAAGCAATGCCTAAATTTAAATACACTATAAACTGAATAAAAAGACGTAAGAAGAAGACTGAGGTCAAACGCTAAATAGATTATTAATAATGACCATTTGACCTTTAAAGGTCGTTTGTTACGTACTTTTTGTGCCATGATGTTACCTTTTGTGTGGATATTGTTATTTATAAAGTGGATTACACTATGCCAAGATTAAATTAGATGAAACGTGGAAATTATGTGGAAACTTAAAATCCAGTCTAGCAATTTATCAAAAAAAAACCCTTTGAAAATCCATATCGAAAGAGATAATGAAGTGCTGAAAAAACATCTTTTAGGTTCAAAATAAATAATACATCACAATTGAATTGTCAAGAATATTCCTACCCTAATCATAATAATGATATTGTTATTATCCAAATTGCTGTAGTACTTGTTTTATTCTTATTAATATAATAATGTACTCGTACTAGTTATGTCATGATATGCCGATAAGTCGATAAAAATACATTTATATTCCCCTTTCAATTCCTAATTGGATAATTCAGTTTCTTTTTCCCTCTTTTCATAATATCTTTTTTGCAGAAAATAACGTTTCTTTATTAAATTTGTGTCCCAACGAAATAAAGGTAACACAAAGTATCTCGTTTCTTTGGGTTCGTAATAACTACAAAGTTAATTTCGTCCAGGATCCTCAAGCATCGTAGGATCCGTTTGTTTCTTGAATATATTGTCTCAAAAAACCATGTTATAATGAACATTATAATAAATGAAAACATAATTTGGCTGCTGTCATATAAAATGACACCCTGTATCGTTGTAAACGCGTTATTGCCAGTGAGATGGAAACTGATCGCCCTGTATAACCTGTCCCATGAGATGGCGCTAATAATATTATCAGTTGCTCAACTTGGGACATTTATATCACACGGTCATTCACTCCTAATCCTATCGCCCTGTATACTCGTATGACAGTAATTGATTTTCATTCATCTTTCATTACATAACTTCCTTGTACCTTATGAACTCCGTATTTTAGTAGGTAAATTAAACACTTTAGTCGCCAGTATCTTAGGAACTTAGCAAGTCTACTTTGTCGTGATATTTTCTTTAAAATTTGTTTTATTTGTTGTCGTTTAAAATATTTTTCCGATTTTTTTGTATTTGTAGTTTTTTGATGTATGTGGGAGAGGGGGGGGAGACACGTGCTCATACCAAACATTTGCACTTTCAGTCGGGCCGGTATTTCTAGATTTTTATAAAAATATATATAATTAGGTACATACTTATAGCATGTTTGGACATTCTTTCCATTTCTTGAAAGCATCCGTTTGGGAGCTACGACGGCGTCAAACAAATACACATTTTAAATTATGAATACGCCTCTTTTGTGTTCTGGGTAAAAGTAGATTATTGGTTATTGGCGCAAAAATCTTAGCGGTATGCTTTGAAATAGATTGCGTTATTCGAAAGCTGGTGTTTTTAAGCTCAGTTGGTTTAGGTCCAAGTTTTCCGCGAACGCCATCCCTGAATCTCCGGTTCTGAATCTCTACTGGGCAAATCCACATTGCCTTTAGTCCATAGAGGGATTCTATCTTAGTCCTCAGGGTGGGCAGCACATCTGAAGTCTTAGGATTGCTGTCTTAAGAATTCAAATGTCTGCGGGTCTGAGGCCCGTATTAATAACCTCATCCTGGCTGAGATGCGCGTCACAAGATACGTCAAAGTAAACGTCAAACCATAGAACACTGTCATTTTTGACACATCTCGAGACGAGCATTAGAGTTGAGATTAGTTTATTAATACGGGCCTAAGATCCTACTTACCATCAGGTGGCCTGCTCGTATTCCTTCTCCTTGCCATAAAAAAACACAGATACCAGACACACAGTATAAAAAAAAACCCAACCCGCTTTTTTTTTTGTCGGAGGTTAACAATATTTGACGCCATGTGAATGCGTCCTTACGAAGCAACAGCAAATAATTAAAAACCAAGTTTTCACGGTTTTATTGGTTAGATAGTACTAGGATCGCATAGCCAGTTAGATCAGTGCCGGACCAAACGTCGTGGACACGTGTTGCCGAGCCAATCTTAACGCTTTTAGGGTTTACGAATATCTCTGCATAAGGGAATAACACCACAGATGTTCCACATTAATATATCGCGGTCGTTCGCTCGGCTAATGTAACACGAGAGACACTTCCACACCGTGATTAGCGTTAATGTGTTTACCGTCGGCTCGTGTTACCTCCTCGGTCGTTCTGCTCTCCGTGTCAGCCTAGTATAATAGCTTGCTTTATTTTAGTTCATTGGTCCATTGGATTTTGTATCTTGCTCGACAATACCGTCCGTCAACTTTGTTGACCTCTAATAATAATCGGTCACAGTAAATTAGATATCAAACGTTAATTTAACTGTTTCGTTAAGCTTGGACGCAATGTTACCAAACGACTTTATTTTGAAGCAGATTTTAGTCAAATAATGTTAAAATACTGCAAAATAAAAGCAGGACCAGTAGGGCAAACAAAAAAATGATAAAAGAAACTATGCGAAACTAACGAAGGAAAAAAGGATAGGGCTGGTGTCCGCCTATGTGTCATCGCTAGGGCCCACACGGGAGAACCGTATTAATGCTGTTTATCTATTCAAAAGCTTGTATTCAAGACAAGGTTGCAAGAATTAATAGGAGCTCTATTTTACTCAGTAAAACAATATTACTTGTGTCATGTTATCATATTTATTTACAACTACCAAATCGGTATGTTATGTGATATTAAAATATCTAGTCAGCCCTCTAAAATTACTGTGCCGTTGCAGAGATACTATTTTCCACCTTATATTTGTAATGTGATATATGCAAGAAAGGTTTTGATTTTGATTTTGAATTTGAATTTCTATCATTTTAGATTCGGTCGCTATCAGTGAGCGATTTTAGACTGTCAATTACTTGAATAATAGCTAGCATAGCGTTGACAATACGATAACATGTCAAAGCAATATGGTTTTACCGAGTAGAGAGACCCGGTTATTATGTTCGTCTGTCTCATCAATAGGTTTTACTTATCAGTTCATACAACTGCCTAGTGCATTCAGTATCTAAATATAAATAGCAACCCTCTAAGTATATACGAGTTAAACCAAGGAGAAACACATTTTTACCATTTACAATTCCTAGTTTTATAAACTTTAAACGGAACAAGACAAATTCCAGCAATTCGTCCGCGTAATTCCACTAGCGTCAGTTTAAACGCGTGAGGATAAAGAGCAACATCGCGAGATAAAACAACTATTCCTCGCGGGGCAGTGGTTATTTATTACGGAGCCGGACGCGGCGGATAATCAGGGGTCTGTGGCTGCAGTGTTGTATTTTGTCAAATTGGTAGAACAGGATCCAAAAATTAGTAGAAATTGGTAGAATTTAAAATGAAAATTAGGTAGATCTACCACCCTGTTTATAATGATTTAAAATGCGTATAAAATGTTCAAAATGAACACCAAACTTACTTAAAATTCCGCGAAATTTGCTATCTGTCAGTGTCAGCTGTCACTCACAGACAGCTACTAATTTTTTTTACACTTAACGTTACGCGCTCCGTTTTAATTGCTGAAACTACAAGACAGGCTAAATTAGATAGCAAGTAACTTTTCGTTACACTACACGCATGGAAAAATGTTTACAATCATCACATTTTGGAAAAGTATCAAAATTAGGTAGCTTTGAGGCCGAAGGTGGTAGATAGGTAGACAGGAGGCAAATTAGGTAGATCTACCAAAAAATTGGTAGATGTGACAACACTGTGTGGCTGTCTTTATTGTGACATACGAACTGATAAGCGAGGAGGTTAGAGGTTTGCTGGACTAGATTTTTTATCGAAATACTTATTTTACACGGATACCGTATCTGAGGGCCCAGACAAGATAGCTAGCGTTTTTCTTCGTTTAGTTTTTAAACCAATCGCCTCACTGGCACATCACGTGACTTTTCGTATCACGTCATCTACCAGTGACGCAATTGGTTTCAACACTAAACGAAGAGAAACGCTAGCTAGCGTAGTGCATCTTGTCTGGGCCCTCAGACGTTGAAGGACTCGTTAGGGACAGATACGAAACGATACTAAAATTCGCTGACGCGACGTCAACGCAATGGATTCACTTACGCATCACGTTTTTAACGCATACGTCGTCTTTCACGTCGACCGGTGTGGTCACGTCCATGAGTACACCATGTAATTACTTTTCTAAAAACGTGACGTAAAAAATGACTCGCCCGTTTTTTGAGATCCAGTGTGGACGCTGTGCGTTACAAACTTATGCATCATGTCACTGCGTTTACGTTGCGTCAGCGTTTTCGAGCCCCGGTGTGGTCGGTCCTTAAAGACTCGTACGTCCACCGTATTTGGCAGTCGGAACAATGTTAACACGACGTTAGTTCCCCGCATCTGTTTGTCGCGTGGTTTATGTTTACCAAGTATGAGTATATTTAACTCCCCACAATCTGTTTATCTGTATGTCTAGTCTGTGTGTCTACCTGTGGCTCCCAAAATGGACGGATGCAGACGCTGTTTTATTTGCAAGATAAATAGCTTAATGGGGGTTGTCCTTAGCTAGGTTTAGTGAAAAACTTGACCGCTTAAGAGATATCGCTATTGGGTCTCGCATTTTAAACGTGTTTTGTCTCATTTTGTAGTACTATTTACGAGACAAAACACTAATATTATTACACTAATATCCTTTGAGAAATGGGCCCCTGCTGTGAAAGTAAGGGTTACCGTTATATTAGGGGCCTTATCTACTAAACGTTGTAGTCGTGGTGTTGTTTCCTTTTATTCAATTAAAGCGTGCAAAGTCAATGATCGGGCCGGAAAAAAAATGCACACAGGACGGCACCGCCTTTTGTAAACGTAGCTGTGTTATCTAACAGGTTACACCGACGAATAGATCGCTATCAGCTTTGCTCCCGTGGAAGCTTGTTAAACGGTTATTTGTCAGCGCTCCGGCGCAAGATACTCTATACCAGATATCAGGAAGCCTGTCGAGCTATCTCGACTGAGACACACAGACAAGGCAAACAACTTTAGCCTGGGGCCGGTGGGCAATATTTTCGGCAATGCAACGGCGATGTGTGGCCGGCAAGAATGGGAGCCTCACTCTAACATGCACTGGGTAGTGATTCTGTAAACAACGCCGATCGTGCGGACTGTCGAGTGATATCCAAGCGGCGAGATTAAGTAGTCCCGTCAGTGCGAACAAAACACATTGTAGCGCATGCATTTTCAATTTAGCAGCACGATGGGTCGAACGTATCCTTATACTTTTTAATTGAAAATGCACGCGCTACAATGTGTTTTGTTCGCACTGACGGGACTACTTAATCTCGCCGCTTGGATATCACTCGACAGTCCGCACGACCGGCGTTGTTTACAGGATCACTACCCTGTTTGCATAAATGTGTGTAAGAGTCTAGAAATAGGTGCGGGTTAGTAGTAGTTATAGAATGACTAGGCCTCAAAATTACCAATTCTGAGGCCCAGACAAGATGCGTTCGGTGTTCGCTATCGTTATCCAAAATATACTGGGTGAAATCTAATTCGTGATTCCAATGATCACCTCTGCGTTCTACCCACGAGTATGAACAACTTTCACTATGGGACCAACTCTGAAATATCGAAAAAAAAATCAGCTGCTTCATACATTATGGTCGAGTGCGTATTGAACTTTTCTATGAAACAGCTGTTTTTTTTTTCGATATTTCAGAGTTGGTCCCATAGTGAAAGTTGTTCATACTCGTGGGTAGAACACAGAGGTGATCATTGGAATCACGACTTAGATTTCACCCTGTATAGGATTGACCAAAGCTGTCAGACGGTCGCGTCGAGCGCCTACGTCAATTTCGTTCACTTTGACACTTTTCGATAATCGTCTACGTTAACGTTTAGCAACGTGTCTAGCCTCACTAACTCGCTAAATGACCATATGTTTTTTTAATTTTATGTCTGTCGTAGAAAAGTCGACAGAGGCACGGCGGGTCGTTGAAGTTACCTAACGAATCTAACCTACCTAGTAACACAAAAAGTGTTAATTTTGCGATTCAGACATTTTAAGTTGTAGGCTACAAGCGAGTCGGTAATTTTTCTACCGAGTATAACTGCCCGAAATTAGATGAAAATTGCACTTACCTAACAGTTAATACTGAAACCCTGTAAACTATCAAAGAGGGAAGCACGTTCGCTAGCCCTGCCCCATCCGCTGCCTAGCAAGGGTGTTATTGTCTCAAAAACAACGGACGGTCGGACGGACGAGCAAAAGCGCAGCGGTGAGTTTAAGAAGTCCCGTCAGAGCGAACAAAACACATTTTAGCGCGTGCATTTTCAATTAAGCAGCCTTATACGTTCGATCCATCGGCAGAAACCATGATGCTAAATTCAAAATGCTCGTGCTAAAATAAATGTTTTGTTCGGACTGACAGGACTACTTAAACTCGCCGCCTAGACATTCACTCGTACTTGTTTATGGTTTAACAAAATCGAATCGATCTCCGCTGCCGTGTGTAGCCACAATCTATGGCCCCGCGTCCCCATTAATAACGAAGCCCATTTAAATGATAATTCCTCATCACTTGGAGTTTTTGCGGACTTACTAAACCATTGTGCCGACACGATCTGTTAGCTAACTCCGGGATTCATGGAAAGATATTATACCTCGGGCCATTGTTCGAAAATATTCGCGATTCATAATAATATTCATTCATGCACACTTTCTTTTACCTTTTGTTTGAAGTTATTAATCTGAGCATTAAGTAACCTTTATGAATGATTTTTATCGATAAAACTGGACGAATTTTTTTGGGTAGTCAGATAGGTAGCTGATGTGTGAAACACAGACTACCGTAAAACGGGATGAGTAGGGATTAAGGGGTCAGTAGGGACACAACCTAAAATGAAGCATATGTTACTAATTATAAGACTGAAGATATTTCCAATAGACGTAACGTTATTGTCCATTTAATACTCATTCTTATTTGTAACAATTTATGACTTATTTTAGGTGGTATCCATACTCACCCTTTAATCCGTACTCACCCCGTTTTACGGTACTTTATATCGCGGAAAACGGAAAAACACAAAGTGGTTGATTTTACCCGCTAGTCCAATTTCATTCTACAAAACAAGTTTCTTTTATGCGTTCCTTAAATTTGTATTCTGACAGAGCCTGTCGCTATCACCCCACAAATATCCGCATCCGCACCATCAGCTGGTACAGTCACGAGATTTAATTTGGTACCCACCTTAGGTCCAAAGTCAATCTGACATTCTACAACAATAAAGTTGAGTTTCCTGAAAGTTACAAATGACTTGACATCTCTAATGACACTGACAACTTCAAGCATATTTTTCTTGAAATGGGTCCCAAATTACCGCTCGTAACCGTACACCTCTTCCCACGTATCAACGAAAAAATAAAATTATTCAAGTAGAATTTATAAGTAAATAATTCTGTATTTTCCCTTGAGCCCAAGCAAAACAATTTCGGTGAAGAGGAAGTAAAAGCTTTCCAGTTCAAATAACACAGGATGAACATTGAAATAACTTAAACAGAATTAATAAGCCGTAAATTTATACACCTTTTTGATTCTTTCGACTTAATTTTCGTGGAATACAACTCTTATAGGCTTGCAGGTATAGTTTTATGAGCTTCGTACGTATTATCATGCTTTTGCACAGGCGTGGCTCTACTATGGGGAAACAGCACAAACCTAAAAGAGTTATTCCTGCTGCAAAGAGATGCGTTTGAATATTGAACGATGAGACATGCAGAGATGTAGACCGCATTTTGTAAAATTGAATATATTAACCCTACCTTCTCTTTATACATATACTAAAGTCGTGCAAAGGACATCATCCGGGTTTCATACATTTTTGGTCCAAACATAAAAGTGCCGGCCAAAAAAAAAGAAGCTATATTCTGTTAGATCTTGTTCGCCTGAGCATTTGTTATTATGGCACCAAAGCTGTAGCTGGTTAGTTTTATTCTAGTTAGAAAATTAAATATTTCGGTGAATTGAACTAACAAAAACTAATGAATTATTCTACCATACTTTACATTTGAACATATTTTGGTAAGATACGGTGGTTTGGTGCCATATAGTAAGAAATGCTTAGGCGGGTAAATTGTATCAGAATAAACCATTTTTTTTTTGGCCGGCACTTTCAATTTTGGACTAAAATGGATGATGTCCTTTGACCGAAATCAAATCAGCCTGTTTTCTCAGGCAAAGGACCTCTGCACACATACATTTAACTTACGACACAAAAACAGGTTGGTCTCATCGGTCTCTGCTAGAATAAAAATGTACAGTAGAGGTCCACATGCGATGTGTATAAAAAATTATAATAGCCTGCCTAAAGACCTAAAAGAAGAAAAAACATACACCACTTTCACAATAAACTAAAAATGTTTTCAATTAAGAATTGTTACTACACTCTGTCGGAATACCTAGAAAATTAATTAAGTAGATGTGTAAGAAAGTATTCAACTTGTCCTTTTATTTTTGTTATGTTAATCTAAATATATTAAAATTATAGATGTATATAGAAAGAGAGCTTGATGTTATATTTTAATTTTTAAACAATTTGGTGTAATATTCGTTAATTTCTGAAATACTATTATTTGGGTTATCTTTAATTTAGTTTTTAAGATTGCTATACCATCCATATATACATACAATACGGTCCATGTTTAGAACTATAATATACTGTAAGACCTCTGTAAATACCATGGATGCAATAAATTGAATATGAATATGAATATCTTCTTCTTTGTCTTTACATAGTATAAAACAAAATCACTTTCCGCGTCTGTCTGTCTTTTTGTTTCTTTTATCCGCTAAACCACGCGACATCACCATCGCAATACCTAAACGACAGAAGAAAAGGGACAGATTCAAGACAGTCAATACTTTTGTTATTTTTGCTACCTGGGAGCGTAATATGGCTGCGTTTATCGCGTGACAAAATGACGTAAGTATACAAAACATCCGTCACTTTCTGATACGGATAGTACGAGAGTGACGGATGCTTTATCCACATGATAAAAGCAACCATACTAGCCCCGCTGGAACTTGACTTGTAACACTTTATACTACGGCCTTATTAGCTCATAATGGTTCGGTCTTTTGGAAAGGATGGATGAAAGAAGATTGACGAATGTATATCTCCAGATCGAAAGTGAGTGGACGGGTCGGAAGGGGCCGCCCTAGGCGTACTTTTTCGAGTCAAATCGGAGAAATACTGGAAAAGGGCCGAATCTTAAGTACCAGAAACCGACGTGCGTGCATGACTCGATGTATGAATGTGAAAGAAGCGAAAGAAATTTGTCAAGATCGTAGCAAGTGGAAAGAAGTGGTCTCTGCCTACCTCTCTGGGAAACAGGCGTGATTTAATGTATGTATGTATGTAGGCTCACGGAATCTACAACGACATGTAATCCGTATGTCATATCATGACGAGAAGGGTCCACTAGGCACTAAGTGTGGCTTAGATGTTACAGCCATTCAGTGAGCTTCAGTGCACACGCTCGCTCATTAGCTGCCATACAAAAACGAATAAAAGCACCGGCTGAAAGCTATGCAGCTGACTGCACTATGCTAGCTTAATAAATGCATATTTGGGAAACGAGACGGTGTATGTTCAACCATGTTAGGTTACACGTAAGGTCGTGTATGCAACCAGATTTCATTGTCAGATGGGCCCTTTTTGTTAGGATAGTAAGGAGTGGCAGCAAGAGCACGGTTTTATAAGTTTATTACAAGCTCTCGTTGAGTTTCTATTAAACTACGTTTACGAGTACGTTACTGGTACTGAAATAAAACATTTTTAATTAAAAACCGGTAATAAAATCAAGTGTCGTTTTATTTGTTAAAAGAAAGACGTCTTTTTATAATTTACTTTAAGGTTAACTTGGAAGAGATCTCATATGGGTTCATCTATGTATGTTTACTTACTTAGGTATATTTACTATATCTAATGAATTTACATAACATTTGTAATGACTAACAAGCTATACAAAAACATCATTAATCAAATAATCAGTCTATGGTCAAGAATACCCGTTTGTTAATATTAAAAAAAAAGATTTTTATTCATTAAAAAAAGTAATGTACTTACATCTCATGTATATTGGAACTACGTTGTACTAAAATTGAATTGACACAGACTCTAACCTATTCGTTACTGCTCGTAAGTACTAATAATAGACAACAAGGCACATATTTACAAATACCTTACAGACTAACATACATAACAATATATAACATAAAAGTAAAACTTTTTTTTATAGAGTTTAATAGTCCGACGGTACTCATAGTTGCTGTCGCTCCGTCTCGGTAAAGGTCAGAGTTATTTCGGGTGGCAACGCTATGACACTAGGTGCTCTCAGTGTTGCTATGCAACAACTGCATTTATTGACGAACTCTACTATACAAATGATTTAGAATTCCTGTAAACCTGAGTTTTTATTGCGAATTACACTTCTTTTCTGTTTTCAAAATGTTCTCTAATTCGGATGTAATTTTAGACTAGGTTAGGTTTTGTGTCCACCACAAAATTTTAGCTCGTCCGGAAGGAAATGCTTGTCGACGTTGTAAAAAACCAACGGAGTGTCGATTGCCAATGTAAGAAAGAAGGGGTGGGGTTGGTATTCTAGCCAGGGGTGTTATTCTCTCAAAAACAACTACTATCTTGAAAATGCACGCGCTAAAATGTGTTTTGTTCGCTCTGACGGGACTACTTAAACTCGCCGCTGTGATTTTGCTCGTTCGTCCGACCGTCCGTGGTTTTTGAGAGAATAACACCCCAGGGCGGGATGGGCGGTACATGTGAAAACCAAGATGTGATTTTTAAACAGGTCTAGGCAGTTTATTATCCGGAATATTAAAAAAACCATCGTGAACCACGGCACGAAAAATATAAGCAAGAAATTAAATTTGTTTTAAAGCAACGCTAGCATACATTCATGTTTTTCAAATACCAGGGCAGCATAACACTCCAGGTCGAATCGCGCGACTCGTACAACGCCATAAAATTTTACGTCACCGTTTATAAAGTGGTAACAACTTGCCGAGCTACAAAATACTGTTGACTGGATTCAACTTGCAATAAAATATTTACGGGCGCGTTCTGCATTTTTATGCTGCAGTTTTAAAACTTGATATGGAAGAAGGTTTTGTTTGATACTGATATGTTTTTAAAGTCAGACAGCTTTAATCGCCGGGTGGGGCGTCCGGTGTAGAAGGTAAGGAAAGGAACGAGGTATCTAGCGGGTATTGCTTCGCCGCCCCAAATATACTCGTACTTAGCAACTTCAGGGATATCCTGCATAAAATTCAGGGGTGAGTAGTTAACTGTCACCCCTAAATTTTAGGCAGAACGTAGCAAAAGTCAGCCAATCAGTACAGAATTAATTTCTTCCATTATTTCTACCCGTTCGTTTTTTCAACGTCATTACATTATATAGTTCCTGATTGAGTGTTTTTTTCCAGCCTGTTTTGTGTCCCACTGCTGGGCAAAGGCCTCCCCTCTTTTCCGCCACTCGTCCTTATGCAGGGCGCACTCTTGCCGATCCTTCGCAAACGACTCTAGGTCGTCTCTCCATCCCCTTCTGGGTCTACCTCTATTACGATGTCCATCGCGTGGAATTGAGATATGGATAACAGATCTATTTGTTTTGTGAATACAGAACTCTGTCACAGAAAGCTAATGCTCTGATCATGACAAGGTTCCCTGGTGGCTCAACAATAAGTGGTTGACTCTACGAATACTCAGCCTCACGTCTGACGCGCTGGCCAAGATGCATAACGCTAAATAGCGTTTCTATTCGTTTCGTTTTTAAGCCAATCGCGTCGCTGGTAGATCACGTGATACGAAAAGTCACGTGATCTACGAGTGACGCGATTGGTTACAAAACGACACGAATAGAAATTCATCTTAGCAAGGGCCTTTGTTGATAGCAATCTGATTCAAACCAAGTTACTTTTCAGAAAACAACATCATTCTTGTAAAAAAACCTATTGAAGAAATAAATTATTCCTTTCCTAGTATCCCATCTAAAACTGCATCGGATATCAGCGTTCTTTAAACTTGTTAAAGTCAACAGTCTCAAGTATTTTTCCTCTCGACTCGTTCCAATACGATATTTCATATTATCGATTCGGCAATCTTTTTCAATATGCCGCCATCGAGCTACAGATTGCATAATAAAAATAGAACGAGCGCAAGCGCTGCCGATCGGACTTTATTATTAATTTTACAGTTACTTAAAGGAAAAATTGTGTTGAGGAGTTCTTTTACGCTATTTAGATAAAACTTGGGTAGTTGAAGAAAGTTGAGCGATATTGTTCGAATTCTTTCTTACTAGGGGAATTGAAAACGTTAACATGGCCTTTTATTAGTTTATTTTAGCGTATCTTGCTTCCATATCGTAATCTGATTGTTGATAGTATATCTGGGCATCTATTCAACCCTGTAAAACCATATTGCGTTTGGCATGTTATCGTATTGCCAATTTTACGATAGCTCTTATTTACTTGACAAACAGTAATGGCGGCCAAGTTATGATTACTATGATAATGTAAAAAGCATTATGGTATATAGTTTTACCCAGTAGAATAAGATCTATAGCGTTAACAATATGGGATCGATATACATTTTGAGAACAATTTTTAGTTAAATATAAATGGTATGTCGTCAAAAATCAATAAATAAACATAAAAAGATCATGAGGTTGATCTCACTGTACCAGGGTAGCAGAACACGCAGCTGTGAGCACAAATAAGGCGTTGTATCATTTATCCTTCAGCTGCCAAAAGCAGTTTCCCAACTATATAATTCAAATGCCTCATCATCCCGCTACATCGCATCTGCCGATTTGTACATTAGCACACCCCATTGGGAAACTCCTATTGCGGAGGAAATCTTACAGGTTTTTATTGTATGTGAGTTGGATTAGGGTAAATTTGAACGTCGTGTTTTTAAAATATACATATATAATACTAAACTCACGCCTTTATTCTCAGAGTGGGGTAGGCAGAGCTACAGAATGTCCAACAACTCTAAAAACTTGTTGATAATTCTGTAACCACATTTTGCACACTTAGGCTAAGATGTTTACCAGTGTATTAGTGACAGATTGCAAACTCATCGCCTAACAGTACTACACGCCTTTGTTCAGATGATTAAATTATAATGAATTACACAGGAACCGGAAGTTTTTAAACGGAATAAGAATAAAATGTACAAACTACCGAGTAAATGAAAGAAATTGAAATTCAAAGATGAATAAAAATTACCAATATTGTTTAATTTGCCAGACCACCTCAAGCATATTTATAATGTCATCAATATATATTTACATTGTTTGTCGCAAATATTTTGCCACTCACCGCTGCCGCCTTCGCACAAAGCCGTGGCCATGCCAAAACACCTTAAATACATGCGGTATATGGCACTTGTCCCACTGCCAGCCGGCGATAAAGCAATACCTATCTACTAATGTTCTCGCTCAAGAAACGAACAAAAGATATAGATCCCGTGTCAATAAGAGAGACATAGTTGATCGCTGTCCGTTCACACTGCTGGCGAGAACTCTTTCCACAAGTTTATCGGAACAAAAAATATAGATTCCGTGTCAATAAAAGAGACACAAATTAAGTTGATCGCTGGCAATACTCGCTTCCCGCTCTTCGTCGGCGGTGTGACACCAAAGAGTTACTTTTTTGTTTAAATTGAGACCTTCGTCTTAAATGTGGAACGAATAATTTCTCGTTCTACTAGGAGCGCAGAGCCAAGCAGAGGTGAGGGCGGTCATTAGGCAGGTTGCGCTCATTTACAACCGCCGGAGCGGAACGCGCGCGCGACGAAAATTAAAACATAAACGACTCCGTTGGGGACGCTGAAGTTTCCCGTAAAGAACGTGATATTCACACTTTTCGCATAAAATATTTTATATTAGGGTTTGAGAACGCCGTTGAAAACATGTATTATGGAAGTGGTACGTGCAACCTAAAAAAACCTGGGTAGTGATTCTCTGAGCAACGACGGTCGGACGGACGAACGAGTGAATGTCCAAGCGGCGAGTGTAAGTATCGTCAGACGCGGACAAAATATATTTTAGCGCGTGCATTTTCAATTTAGCAGCATGGTTTCTGTCGAGGGATCGAACGTATAAGGCTACTTAATTGAAAATACTCGCGCTAAAATGTGTTTTGTTCGCTCTGACGGGACTACCTAAACTCGCTGCGATTTCGCTCGTTCGTCCGACCGTCCGCTGTTTTTGAGAGAATAACACCCCTGAACTGCGCATGTTCATAAAACCGTAGTTTGGTGTGCGTTTAGTTTTTGCCAGTTCAGTATGTTTCCATGCTGCCATGTTTTTTTTAACATAATTTAAGACACATTCTCGTGTCAATTGGATATAGTATTGTTAATCCTGGAACCGTCCAACATGATCTTGCACGGTGGTGTCATTGTAAGTAAAACTAAGTTGCGACTTCAGGGATCTAAAATACCATCATCAGATCAAAAGTTTGTTAATGGGTTTTGGTGGTGCTTAAACGTAAATAATGACGTCATTACAATTTTAATTAATTAAATTGATAAATGATTTACTTTATTAAATTATTACTCATAAGTTTCTTATCATTCAATTCCATTATAAACCTAATAGTCATTATCTATAATGCACAGTATATTATATAGGTAAATGTTTGCTGCTCTTGTGAAAATTGAACATCTCGTGCCGTTTAAAAACTTGCGGTGCCGGTGTACTTAATTCTTTATAATTTACTAGCGACCCGCCCTCGCTTCGCTTCGGTTTATGTGAGTTTTCTGTAATACCCGTACATAAAACAGAATTTAATATACATAAAAACCTTCCTCTTGAATCACTCTATCAATTTAAAAAAACCGCATCAAAATCCGTTGCGTAGTTTTAAAGATCTAAGCATACATAGGGACAGACAGCGGGAAGCGACTTTGTTTTATACTATGTAGTGATTCATTTGATGAAAACATTAAACACACATGCGTAATATTTTTTGGCTAACAAGAGGGCCTTATTTATCGCGCGATAGACCATCCATCACTTTCTGACACTAATATAAGTACGAGAGTGACGGGTGCTTTATCCGCATTTTGTCACGGGACAAACGCAACCATTCTAGCCCCGCTGAATAGATACGCTGTTTGTTATACACACGTCAACCGTCGCTATTTTCGCGACAATGGTTTGGCGCTTTTCGAATGTTAACCTCGACGGTTGTTTTTTAACTTGTCTATATGATATTTAGATAAGTGACAGTAGCGTTATATTCCTTAAACAAGATGCGAACCTTGTCGTTATTGAAAATGCATACGACTGAAGTAAGCTGCCGGACGGTAGCGTTGGCGCTTTTGTCAATTCCATCAAATTTAAAGGTTTTCGATAATCGTTTACGTTAGTCTACTACATCTTCGCGGGTGGTAGGACCTTGTGCAGGGTCCGTCTTGATCGCTACCATTATCTTATCCATTAACCTACCGCCAAACAGCAGTGTTCACATTGTGTTGTGTTGTTTGTTGTGTTTGCATGCCTGATGGTAAGTGGAAACTGTGACCCATAGACATTCGCATTCACAAGACTGCAATGCAATCCTAAGACTGCAAATGCGTTGCCAACCCTGAGGACTAAGACGGAATGCCTCTATGCTAGTCATTTCACCGGCTGTCTTATCCCCAAACCGGAACACAAAAATGCGAACACTGCTGTTTGGTGGTAGGTTAATGGATAAGATGGTGGTAGCGATCCGGACGGACCCTGCACAAGGTCCTACCACCCGCAAAAGGAAAGGAAAGGCCCGATATGTGAAATTTGAAAGCCGCAAATGCGTTCCAAACCATAAGGACAGTGCCCCAGAGACCATTTTACCTTTGACATTTGTGCTTAATTGCCTTTTTTCATTCCGTAAAAAATAAACACGGTAAAAGTTCCATATTGCATGGGTTATCGGTTAATTATAGTAGGGGTTAAGAAACGCCTGCATCACGGACCTTAAAAATATTGATCAAGTTGGTTCAAGTACAGTTAAGAACCAAGTCTTTATCCGCGACAGGGTCTCGTGTCAATATCTGTTTCTATTCGCGTACTACAAACCGTTAATATAATAGCAAAGGAAGAAATCGGTTTTATAATGAGTGTTGCCATAATAATAACTCTTCTTTTATAGTCCTTATAGCATTGTTATTAACATGGTTACGGTCATTCTGGATAAACGTCATGACGTTTCGTGTACAACTGACATCCTATTTTGGATATTATATCGTTAAAAATGTTTGAAATGAGGATGGTTTAAAAACAAATTAAATTGTGAGATATTCATGTGTTTAAAATTACATCTTTATTAAATCACTACCATGGTGATGATCTGATGATTAATATGGATAGCAGCAATCATTGACTTGTTAATTGGTTACCATGGTTACGCTCAATATGAATATCAACAGTGGCGTTTCATTTGGCATTCTATTTTTTATTATAAATACTCAAAACTGTTTTAATGACTATTAAAATTGGCATGAAGTTTCAAAAACATTTAACTGTAAAATTCACTATGAACGCCAATTGAAATAATAAAACGACTTTGCTGACAAGTATTTTGTTAGCAGAAAAATCATGGAAAGTATACGAGTTAAGAAAAGTTAACCATTGTACAGTGCGATAGTTCTTAGAAGGTGTTTCTGGTTTGTACTTGTCTCTCACTCGTGCTCATACGCTCTTATTAAGACTACGCCGAGCGTACGTCGGATGTAGAGTGGCGCCCTCATTACTTTTATTGTGTTTTCTAATAAACTAATTAAATTGAATGAAATGTATAATTGTACTACAAATGAAAACACAACTTATAGGGTATATCATATAGTTTAATAACAATTCACCTTCGAGTTATTAACTTAACGAAAAAAAGTGGCCACCTTTTCCCGTTAAGCTGACTACTCAAAGGGTAATTGTTATTAAAGTTTGTTACGTATCCCATAAATTGTATTTTTACTTGCACTATTATCATTCGTACTTTTAGAGACAATTAAATGCCTAAATATCCGTTAACGTTCAACCAATAAAACCTTCAGAACCTACCTTCATACAGCCAGTCCGGCACCCCATTATACACGCTACCCGGCATGCCTGTGTCCGTGACCCGGTACCCTGTGGAGGACCGGGGCGCCGGCCGGTAGTAGATGTCGCAGTCCTTGACGGTGATGAGTCCATGGCCCTTGGGCGTCCAGGAGGCGAGCAGCAGCGGCGGGCCCTCGGCGACGACGGTGCCGCCGATGTCGTCCGGCAGCGGCGTCAGCGGGTACGACTCGCTGTTGACAATACCAGGTGATCAGAAACTTGAAGACTTATTTGAGTATACATACATACATTAAATCACGCTTGTTTCCCAGAGGGGTAGGCAGAGACCACTTCTTTCCATTTGCTACGATCTTGACAATTTTTTTTCGCTTCTTCCACATTCATACATCGAGTCATGCACGCACGTCGGTTGTGGGTACTTAAGATTCGGCCCTTTTCAGTGTTTCTCCGATTTGACTCGAAAAAGTACGCCTAGGGCGGCCCCTTCCGACCCGTCCACTCACTTTCGATCTGTATATCTCTTTCGTCAATTTATTTAGCATCTTCTAAAATAACTAACGAAATATACGGAACGATTCGCTAAGCCTTGTTAAAGTATGGCACTGGTTTTACTTTGGCGCAAAAGAAACCAGGGGTGTTATTCTCTCAAAAACAACGGACGGTCGGACGAAAGAGCGAAATCGCAGCGGCGAGTTTAGGTAGTCCCGTCAGAGCGAACAAAAAACATTTTAGCGCGTGCATTTTCAATTAAGCAGCCTTATACGTTCGATCCATCAGCTAAATTGTTGACAATACCAGGTGATCATAAACTTGAAGACTTACTTGAGCATCCGCTAAAATCACCTTAACGAATCGTTCCGCACATTTCGTTGGCCTTGGTAAAGTATGGCACTGGTTTTACATTGGCGCAAAAGAAACCAAGGGTGTTATTCTTTCAAAAACAACGGACGGTCGGACGAACGAGCGAAGTCGCAGCGAGTTTAAGTAGTCCCGTCAGAGCGAACAAAATACATTTTAGCGCGTGCATTTTCAATTAAGCAGCCTTGTACGTTCGATCCATCAGCTAAATTGAAAATGCACGCGCTAAAATATGTTTTTTCGCACTGACGGGACTACTTAAACTCGCCGCTTGGAAATTCACTTGTTCGTCCGCCCGACCGTCGTTGTTGAGAGAATCACTACCCAGATCGCAGCCACTCGCATTTTTTATTGTTAAACAGCCGAGCAACGAGGATACGACGAGCATATATATAGGCATTTAGTTTTTTTCTTCAACAAGGGAATTGCAAATATTTCTTGGCTTCCGAGTCCTCTTAATTTACCACCTTATCTGGCAAAGTCGTGCATTCTCCGTGATAAAAAAAACATACGTTGCGTATAAAACAAGTCTTAAGTACTCGCAAAAATGTTATTACATTGTGTTAGTATTTTCATCCAAGATAATGTCCAAAGTGAGTCTAAACGGAAAACCTTCGGGGTAAGATAAAAAGTTACGTGTAATAATAATAAAGCTACAATTTATGTTAATACTCAACAGAAACGGGCGAGCTTAACGATCTTGTTGATTACAAACTTTGTAATTTAGAAAGTAGTAATTGCAAACTAACTTGAGTTCGTAAGAAGATAAAATACCCCGTTATATTTGACCTTTAAATAGAATTCGCTAAACTCAGTCTCTCTTTCCGCCTACGTGCAGACTCATTTAAAATTCCTAGGCTCAGCATATTATTTATTCATAGAAAAATAAGTAGGGAACGCGGCTTCACGTGTGTTATGCAAAAAACCCGTCTTTACTAAATAAGCTGTTGCATTGAGAGTACCAGGAGATAAGGGAAACAAAGCGTTACACCGACGGAATGATCTCGGAGAAAGCCTTATAGCGCGCGACTCACGACTTCGTATGTTTCTTTGTAAGATGCGAGGTCGCATTTGATAATATCTTTAAGGGAGTATAATCATCGTTACCAAGTTTATGAAGCCCGGGTACGAAAGAAAATTCTTATTATCTTTTTAGGACTTCAAAATTATGTGTTGAATTTTTTTGTTGTATGTGAACATATTACCGCTTGAAATCGCTGGAAGAAGTACAAGTAAAGATACCTGGGGAAAGTCTGAGACTTCGTTTTAAAAAAAACTAAAATGGTATGTAGACGTCAATCTTACGATGTGTGGCGTCACTAGAATGGATAAGAATAGCAATGAAAAAATAAGAGAAAGCTGGCTAGTAGCTCCAACAATAAAGTATTAAGGAGTAATAGATTGGCGATGTATGAACATGTAATGAGGAGGGACGAAGGATACATAACTAGAGATGATTATGAATGTAGACGGATATAAGGGTAAAGGAAGATCGAAAAAGGTGTGGATGGATCGTGTGAAGAATAATATGTGTATAAAAAGGTGTGACTGAATTAACAGCATAGAGGAGCGAGGAAGACCAAAAGATGTCGTACAGTCACGAGATTTAATTTGGTACCCACCTTAGGTCCAAAGTCAATCTGACATTCTACAACAATAAGGTTAAGCTTCCTAACAGTTACAAATGACTTGACATCTCTAATGACATTGACGACTGCAAGCATATTTTTCTTGAAATGGATCCCAAATTAACGCTCGTGACCGTACCAACCCCACCTAGAGTCATCCTAGAGTTGGACAATCGCAGGAGGATGATGATTTATTAATAGAAGTTCAAAAAAAAAATTCCACTTTTGACTTAAATTCAAACACGGGTTTATAACACAAACTTCACGCAGGACTTATAGGTAGATTATGTTACTGGCCACTTAGGGGTAAAAAAGAGTAAACAGTTCTATTTTCGAACTTCAAATTTCTTTCCTCCCGTTCGGAATTCGAAGCACGTTTCATTTAGGTAGGTACAAACTACGGTCCATGGAATAGGGCTACGAAGCCAAGCGCCGATACCGTTAACGGTACAATGAATCCTGAAATAATGTGTTAAAGTTCATTTTGGCACGAGTCCATATTCATTTTGCTTTATTTTTTTCTTACAATGGAGTGAATGAAAAGTAGCAGCCGCACGGAACAATGCTTTGTTCAGTTGCTTGGACTTTAGTTCGTTTTTTCATTCTTCATGAAAAGATCGTACACGGAAACCTGAAATAACTCTTGTCTAAATACAGGAAAGCATTGTACTACGCTATTAATATTTAATGGGAACAACAGACTCGTAGATTTTAATCATGCGGCATTGTGGTGGGACAACCTGCGGGTCTAGTTCGGTTGTGTTTATCGAGTGACATGTGGATAAATCATCCGTCACTATATTTATACATTATTGATATTCCAAACGTTATGATGTCACCGAACTCTCGATGTATTTTTTTTATATACCACGTTAGATTTTTATCACTGTATAAAGTCGCCGTATAAGTGTCAGAAAGTGACAGATGTCTTATCCATATTAGGTCGCGCGATAAACGCAGACATAATAAGGCAGACATTTTCACGCGACATCAGATTCGGAGATTGTAAGCAAGTGAGTAAGATAGTAGATAATTTCCTACATCTAAAGGTCCATATCAAAGGTTAATATCATTTTTTTTTTATATTAAATACACAGAATTAGATTTTGCACATCAATTTCTGTGTGATTAGAGTGATTTTACAGTACAGTTGAGTTCATAATAAACATGTATAAGTACACTTTAGTACCTTGTCTATTTAATGTCATGTTCCAACTGCCATATACGAATTATAACAGCGATTAAGGTGACAAGGTACTAAAGTGTATAAATATTTATGAACTCGACTGTATCTAAGTTCGGTCTTAATTTCAATTTTATTTCTTAAGATTATCTAAATCTGTTCCACATACAAGCTCGGAAAAAAACTGACCGAAGCTTGTTATTGCTATTATGTATTCCATTCGTATAAACATGTATAAGACTTTTCCTTGTGGCTTCTACAAAAATACCTACAGACTTCAAAACAACCCTCTAGTGATAGGGAGTAAAATATTGTACTTAGTCTACAGTCGCCAACTCCTATGGGTAATCCGCTCGGAAAGGACTCACTTAGTAGCTCGAACACGAGCAATTTAATCATTCGTCACGTTTTTAAATCGACTTCATTATTCGAACGTCTATTATACTTTTAAGGAATGTATCCGTAGCACAAACCCTTAAAACAGTCAATTTTTTCACCTTTACTTCTCGATGATACGAAAGTCACCGTCAATGTCCACTTGCTATTAAATAATCGATATACTTAAATACGGACTTAAGAGAAGCGCGAGGAACCAATACCGAACCGAACAATTGTCCTCGCACTTACTTTAATACACGTAAGTTAATGGTGATTGTCTGACACTCGACACAGGCGAAATACACCTTGTTAGAACAAGGAGTGATTTGAACGCCATAAATTATGAAAAAAAGGACTAAATAAATACTAGAGGGCGCTGATATCAATCACCATACATTTTCTCGACGACGATACTTTAACGTTACTTTAGTACATAGTATAAAACAAAGTCGCTTCCCGCTGTCTGTCTGCTTAGATCTTTAAAAGTACGCAAAGGATTTTGATGCGGTTTTTTTAAATAGATAGAGTGATTCAAGAAGAAAGTTTTTATGTATAATATTGTTTTTATGTGTGTGTGTGTGTTGCGGGTGGTAGGACCTTGTGCAGGGCCCGTCCGGATCGCTACCACCATCTTATCCATTAACCTACCGCCAAACAGCAGTGTTCGCATTGTTGTGTTCCGGTTTGGGGATAAGACAGCCGGTGAAATGACTAGCATAGAGGCATTCCATCTTAGTCCACAGGGTTGGCAACGCATTTGCAGTCTTAGGGTTGCATCGCAGTCCTGTGAATGCGTATGTCTATGGGTCACAGTTTCCACTTACCATCAGGTGGCCTGTGTGCTCGTTTGTCTTCTCTATGACATAAAAAAAAAAACTGGATTTTGTACGGGTGTTACAAAAAACTCACATAAACAGTGCTCGTGCTAGGTAATTTAGCACTTGCTAAATACGTACACGGGAGCGCTGCTATTTCGAGTTCTAAACACTTAACAGAAGGAAAGAGTTTGTCCTCGACAGTCAACAGTAGATACCTACAGTCGACTACAAAGAGATGAATCCACTTTTACCTTACTACATTGTAACCAGGTCCAAAAATGGATACACCTTTTTGTAGTCGATCAGAGTACGTGCTTTAGTTCAAAGTTTCAAATATGCTAATGCTGGTTTTACACGGAGGCAGTGGACAACGGCTTAGGTACAAGTAGGGGAGGGGGGGGCATAGCGGGGTAGCGGGGCATAGCGGGTTAGCGGTACTTTTTGGCGAAGGACGAACGGCATGGCAATTTGAATAAGGCTCCGTGATTGGTGTTTAGTCTGCGCGTGACCGCCGCGATCTTCGCAGGCAGCCGATTGACGCCGGTAAGAAATATTTAAAATATTTGCAAAACCTGTGTAATCCTTAAAAATATTGTTGATATTTGATTCACGTTCATTCTGTGCCTTTATACTGTAGTCGTAAACGTTTTTTTTTGTGACTATCGGCGGATCTGAAGGATTTTATATTTCAACAACTAAGTCTGCTTATAAACAAGGCAAGATGGCGGTCGTTAATGTTTTGATGTGACAGCACGTAGGGGCAAAGTGGGGTTAAAGTGATGGGGCATAGTGGGGAACAAGCTTAATAGGTACCCCACTTTGCCCTTTAATTTTGCTTGATTTACCTTATGTGTTATTAATTGGTGCCTACCGTCGTTTGTTTCAGCTAAAATGGTTCGAACATATAAAAAGACGACGAATCAACACTCGTGGTCTTTAGAATCAATGAAAAAAGCGGGTTGATAGTAAAGATTTTATTCGATTATAAGAAGATGAAGATGATAAAGCCAATCTCTGTGCAATGTATGTTAATGATTCGTTGGGATTTAACGTTAAATTTAACTAATGATCCCCACAGTTACTGTTAGAAGTGATATTCTTTGATAATAAAGATTTAATTCGTTTATAATAGTTGTTATAATTCACTACGCCACTAAACCCCTTCTCAAGCCCCACATTGCCCCTTTTCATACCCCACAATGCCCCATTTAGTACCCCACAATGCCCCTTATGCTGCCCCACTTTACCCCAATATACGGGGCATAGCGGGACAAAACCCACTTTTGATAAAATTGATCATGTACCTAAATTTAATTATATTCGAACAAAAAATAACATGCAGTATTATACCTTAGATACCAATAGTTAATTTAAGTTGGATTGCGTGTAAGTTATACAGATGAATCCGAATCTAACTCGCTCTGTTCCTTAGCTTCCCCGCTTTGCCCCCCCCTCCCCTACTCCTACTATGCGAACGCACAAAACAGCACTGTTCTCTCTCGGTATGTGCGTTTACACAGTAGCTATACTCTGCTTTCCACTGTTTTACCTCACTGTTCTGCCTACGTATGAAACCAGCATAAAGGCCGTACTCAGAGTTATAGCCTGAGGGGCTATTGCTTAACGCACTCGCAATCGCAATTGTTTTCATTTTGAAAATCGAAGGCTTGTCTGCATACAAAATTAAAACAACTGTTCCGCTTTGAAGCCAATTGAGATTGCGAGTGCGTTAGACAATAGCGACGCTGGTCTTATATTTAAAGGCCCGTTAGTAAATATGTTAGATCAAATTTTAGTAATTTCATACAAGTTTTGACATTCCTGACCGAAATTTGATCTAACGGATCTTTATAAAACCCAGCCTTAATGACTAAGTCAGTGGTTGTAATGTCGGTTAATTTGTTGCTTAGATTTTTCATACACAAATTTGGAAATGGAATAAGTCCCTCTACAAATATTTTCTAGACAATACCATAGTTGACTAAACGAGTTTTGTTCCTGTAGGTACGTATCTTACAAAACTTTTCGTACTTTCAGATTTCTTCCATAGTAGAGGAACCGCCTCGAGCCGCCTCTTATCGTGTACATTATGTTCTTATCCTTTACTTCAGCTAACCGAATTTTATCCCAGTAATATTATAAATGTGTCTTTGTTACGTCTTCACGCTGCAATGGCTGGACGCATTTGGACAAAATTTGGAATAGAGATAGCTTATACCCTGGATTAACATATAGGCTACTTTTCATCCCGGATTTTGTTTAAAGTTCCCGAGGGAATAACTATAGTCAAAAAATACGCGGACGTAGTCGCGGGTAGAAGCTAGTAATAGTACATTACTACAGAGGCCGGGACAAAAGGGGTTGCCGGCCGAAGACATATAGACGGCCGAGCGCCAAGCGAGGCCGGATAGGTCTGAGGCGGGCAACCCCATATTTCCCGCCGAGGTATGTATAGTGCTTTTCTCAAACATATGCAATTAAATAAAAAATACATCACTCAAAAAAGTAAATTGATAAATGTCCACGGAAAAGTAATTGGGTGTTAAAATAAAGTACCAGGAGCGCAGCGGTAATTAGGAGGTATATCAGGCATAGCGCAACTTAGATCTCAGGCGGTGCGGGCAGCCGGCGGGCGGGCGGCGGGCGCACACGACACAGCGCGGATGTCTCCCAAACGTTTATGCACTCCTAGTACTTGACGTTATAACATTTTCTCAAAATTTTTAAAAATATAATTTGATATTCAGCCTGTTCATAAAACCAGCTGTCATGGCCATATTAAAATTAAAAAAAAATTACTTCCCGGCCTAGGCCTTCAATTTTGTATGAAATTCCTTTACAGTTCTCTTGAGTTGTTCCGCCGGGAACGTGGCACTTTGAAGCCTAAAATAACTAACATAACGCCGACATTACATAGCATGTTTGAGAAAAACATATTTATCTAAGTATATGCTCGCAACACGGTCCCGAGGGTCAAGATATCGCCCGTTACTTTTTATGTGAGCTTAGTACATTTCGATCAAGTTCCCTGGCTTCAACTAGGTAGTCAAAAATATTTTTCTCACATATTGGGCCATTGTTTCATGTTTCTTTTTATCGCTTTTGCATGATGTTTTGAAGGTCAAACCATGCTTGCCTGGTCAATCGAGATGACACGGGCGCCATTTATAGTGGGACTCCACAGGGTCTTTCTTAGTCAAACAACGTTATGGTTGATAGGTCGAGAGAAGAATTTATTGAAATAAAAGCAACAATATTCAAAAAAGAAGAGAAGAAGTTTTGTAAACAAAGAGTTACAAAAAGGTCAGCACAGCACCAGCGCAGGTGTTGTGGTTAAAATATGATTTAAACTCGCAGGCGTCCTCTATTAGTAGTAATATACAGGGGGACAAACTTTTGGTGCTACTGACGTCAAGTTGCATAAAGGATGATTAACAATAAAACACTATGATAGGTAGTGAAAGGTTGAAATTTGGTTTATAAAACTGGTTCTGCAAAAAGCTTTACTAAACTCTCAGAGTTTATCGATAGTGACGTTGAGATGGACTCATCAAATCATCGAGTAACATTATCATTCTATCATTCAAAAAACTCTTCTTATATTGTAATATCAATTTGTATGATTATATACTATACCGATATTATTATTTTAAATAATATTACTTAATTTGCTATTTTAAATGGGAATATGATTTAAAAAAACTGCTGCTGCGGTCCGTATTTTGATTGCAATTACGATGTATTTAGGTCTGATAATTTTACCTTATTAATTTATTTGTACCAAAAATGCCTGCTCAATGAGAGCACCTGTGTTCAAAACTTCGTCATTTAGACGTCATCGGCACCAAAAGGTTGATGATATATGATGAAATATATTTGATGTCAATTATTCATGTTGACAGGTATATACGGTAACGCGCCTTAATTCAGGTTGTATAACCGGCCGGTGGAAAATGTATTAAATGGAAAGCCCAGTTTAATCAGGGTTCCGGCGGAAAGCGGAGAGTGCGGTCACATGCAATAATCCACCGCTCCGCTTCACGCTCCGCTCGCGCTGTTATTCTGGTAACAACTTTAACAAAAAGGAAACTTTAAAAACCTACTGCATGGCATGGAGAAGGCAAACGAGCAGACAGGCCACTTGATCGTAAGTGGGATCTGTGAGCCATAGATATTTGCTTTTTTAAAACTACAATCTTAAAAGTCTGCAATCCTTACCGCTTATGTGACCCTGAATAAAGAATGACTCTATGCTAGTAATTTTACCAGGGTAGTGATTCTGTAAACAACGCCGGTCGTGCGGACAGTCGAGTGATATCCAAGCGGCGAGATTAAGTAGTCCCGTCAGTGCGAACAAAACACATTGTAGCGCGTGCATTTTCAATTAAGCAGCCTTATACGTTCGACCCATGGTGCTGCTAAATTGAAAATGCACGCGCTACAATGTGTTTTGTTCGCACTGACGGGACTACTTAATCTCGCCGCTTGGTATCACTCGACAGTCCGCACGACTGGCGTTGTTTACAGAATCACTACACAGTTGTCTTATCCACACACTGGAACAGAATGCGAAAGGTGTTGCTTGGCGGAAGGCTAAAAAATTTTACGGTGTGCAAAAAAACTAAGCCATGAACACTTGGCAAATGTTACAGTTGAGGAACGAAAACGTAAACGTAAACGTAATGTATATAATAACATACACATTGGGGCCTGGGGCCCTAATATGGCTGCGGTTATAGCATGACAAAATGAGGATAAAACATCCTTCAAAGTACGAGAGTGACGGATGCTTTATCCACATTTTGTCACGTGATAAACGTTATCATACTAGGTCCGCATAGCCCGCACTATGGTCGCTTTTATCGCGGTCGACAAACGTGGATAAGGCATCCGTCACCCTTGTACTCATATACCGGTTAGAAAGTAACAGATGCTTTATCCAAATCAATAAACACGACTGAACTGTTATTTGATATAAGTGATCATTTTGTTTAGAAACGTCAAATCCGACACTAATCTAACAAGAATATAGTTTAACGATTCTAAATGTAATATTTAAACAGGTTTCAATGTAGTGATTATACAGGGTGTCCCAGAAACCGACGTCAACCCGCCTAGGGCTGATAGAGCAGCTCATAAGCTATCGATTTATGTATGTACAGCAATTGTTATTAGTTTCCGAGATATTGATCATTTTAATCGGATTTTTTGTAATTTTTCCTTATGTCAGTGATACGAGAAACCCTTAAATTCATATATTATATTTATACTTTTTTTTTCAGTGGTTTCCTGCATGATTAGGATCACTATAAAATAAGGAAGTTTTTAAAGCTACTTGCCTTTTTTTTCCATTACAACTTTTTGAGTAAGCGCACAAAGTTTGTTTCTCCATACTTGTTGAAAACAAACGCGGGGTTCCCTTAGCACTTATGCAGAAAGTAGCTCTGTGCGTTTACTCAAAAAGTTGTAATGAAAAAAAAACTGGCATGTAGCGTTAAAAGCTTCCTTATTTAATATTGATTCTAATCATGCAAGAAACCACTGTTTTTTTATTTTATTAATGCATGAATTTAGGGGATTTTCGTATCAATAATGTAAAATGATCTTAATGGGTTGACGTCGGTTTCTGGGACACCCTGTATATCGTGCATGGGTCAAGCTAGCCCGGTTCGATGTACCGAGCTCGCCTGTGCGGCGAAACAGAATAACACACAGGGACCGTGATTCAAAAAGCTTTCATTAATGGCGATTGATTCAACACTGCGACAGTCGGAATAACAATCTAGCTAATTGGAAAATGCAAATGGCGTCTGTACTGTGTAATTTAGATTTTGGTTGTCCTTTTTTAGAAAAATCTAATGTATTATTTGACGACGCGCTGGCAATCCTGGCGAGCGGTCCTGGGTTCAAATCCCGGTAAGGGCAGATATTAGTGTGATGAGCGCAAATATTTGTTTCTGAGTCATGGATGTTTTTTATATATTTAAGTATATATTTCAAATTACAAAGGGGAGCGTGGAGCATATTCTACCTTATACACCTACCTTTTGATTTTATTTTTACTTAGTTACGATAAAGTCTCTTATGGTGTTGGTGTAAAAAAAACATCGATACAACATGCGCTAACGGCTAAGGGAATAAAGCCGTGTAGTACTGTTAGGCGATGGGCTTGCAACCTGTCACTAATACACTGGTAAACATCTTAGCCTAAAAGTGCAAAATGTGGTTACAGAATTATTAACAAGTTTTTAGAGTTGTTGGTAATTCTGTAGCTCTGCCTACCCCACTCTGGGAATAAAGGCGTGAGTTTATGTATGTATGTATGTATGTATGTAAGTATATATTTCTCTATATAAGTATTTATATCGTTGTCTAGTACCCATAGTATACATAGGTCAATTGGTGTGACATTGCCCCCTGATATTTATTTATTTGTTTATTTATTTAATATTGATTTCAGATTTAGGGTTAGGTGTGGAAGTAAGATGGAAGTAAGTAGTTTGCAGAAATGATTTGTGGTTCAAATTTAAATCTTATTTCAAAACTTCTAAAGACGATGATGCTTTGACAGTGAAAAAGTATTTGCGCTGCGCTTCACCACGCCGCCGTGATACCAAAGAAGGCGGGTAACTGCAATTTAGTAGTCGAAGCATTCTATACTCTATTAGTAACCATATTTAATTCAAAATGCTTGTACTATTAGTATTACTAAGCACTCCATTGGCTGTCAAGCAGAATTGGAACAAGGGCCGTAGCCCAAATGCAAACGCTACTAACGTTTTTCTTTCCATCACTCAAAATGTATGGGATGACAGTTGACAGTGGTTTGGAAAAGAAAAACCTCAGAGTCTCTATTATACAATACAATACAATACAAAACACTTTATTGTACACCAAACAATAACAATACAGAGATACAGCATTATTAAAAACAACACAGGTAAACAACAGGCGGTCTTATCGCTGATTAGCGATCTCTTCCAGACAACCTTACTAGGGATAAGGTGTCAGATTAAAACATTTTACCAGGTAGGTGGTACAAACTTCACGCTAAAGTGATAAATATAGGCTCACTATATATGTACTAATAAATAGATAAGAAAATAAATATATAAACAAATAAATACAATATATATATGACTTGCATAAATAAATAGATAAATATATATAAATACATAAATGAATATCAATACATCCACAACAGGGAAAACAATAAAAAAGACAGCTACACGACAGAGAAATTAACTGAGACAGTACAATTATGACTGCGACAAAAAATGCTCATGAAGAAGTTTCTTAAAAATAGGCAAAGACTTAGCCCGACGCAGCTCCACAGGGAGGGAGTTCCACAGTCGGACAGCCTGAAAAGTAAAGGAATTGTTGTAAAATTTTGATGAAGAGGAGGGTACAGTTAAAATATAGTTTTGTGAGCAACGAACCGACTTAAAAAAGTTAAAACGCTCCTTGAGGTAACGGGGGGTTGCAGGGATAAACAGAACACAGTAGAGAAGATTAAGAATGTGAAAGTACCGGCGGAAACGGATAGGAAGCCACTTGAGTTGCGAACGAAAACAAGAGACGTGGTCATATTTGCGTAAACCAAATATGAACCGAATGCATAAATTTTGAATTCGCTCAAGCTTGTTAAGCTGCTCCTCAGTAAGATCTAAAAAGCACACATCAGCATAGTCTAAAATAGGGTGAAGTAATGACTGAGCAAGCGCAATTCTAGTCGCGATAGGGAGAAAGTTACGAAGCCGCCGAAGAGACCACACTGACGCAAACATCCTCCTGCTAACCTCGCTAACTTGAGGAACCCACGACAAGGAACAGTCCATAATGATACCCAGGTTTTTGACTTGATGCGAAAAAGGAATAAGGACCCCATCAAAATAAACAGGCGGGAGAGTTGCAAAGTCAACCCTGGACAAAAACTTAGGACTGCCGAAAATAATAGTTTGAGTTTTAGCAGGATTGACTCTCAAACCAAAACCATTACTCCATTGCAAGATACGAGCTAAATCGTTATTTGTGGTATCGATAAGTGAGTTGAGTTCACCGAGCACGCCTTGGGAGTAAATTTGCAGATCGTCGGCATAAAGGTGATAGGAAGAGAGAAGGCTATGTGTGATAGAGTTGATGAAGACAGAAAAAAGAAGAGGAGACAGCACGCCACCCTGCGGAACGCCAGCCAGCGTACTGCACCAAGAAGATCGGGAAGCTTCCACCTTTAATCGTTGCCGACGACCTACTAAATAACTACGAAACCATTCAATTACCGCAGGAGATATGTTAAGGGAGCGCAAAATTCCAAGCAAGACGTCAAAATCAACAGTATTAAATGCATTGCTGAAATCCAGCAATGTTAATACGGTTAACTTTCTGTTGTCAAACCCCAGATGAATGTCATCTGTAATTTTGACGAGAGCGGTAGCCGTGCTATGACCGGGGCGGAAACCAGATTGAAAATGATTGAGGAGGTCATTCCTGGACAAGTAAGAGGATAACTGCTGATGCACAAGACGTTCCAGAACTTTGGACAGGAAAGGAAGAATGGAAATAGGGCGATAATCAGAAAAAGAAGAAGGATTCGGTTTCTTAGGCAAGGGGACAACATCAGCATCCTTCCACAAAAAAGGAAATACGCTGGACGATATTGCTTTTGACAAGTAATAGCTTTGTTTATAACTCGGCCGCCATTACTGTCAAGTAAATAAGAGCTGTCAAAACGTTGACTATACGATTACTGTGGGGTTATTATGACGTAGCTATGCAGTTCAATTTACGCTGAGAGAAAAGGACAGAGCTATAGAAATTGTATAGCTCTGTCCTCTTCTCTCAGCGTAAACAGAACTGCACAGTTATCGTCGGCTAAAGTGTCAAACCTCGTAACTCCATTTTTTTTCAAAATTACATTTTGATACCATTTTATTACTAATTTCTGAATGCTTCCAATGGCAAAACTGCTAAATCCTTTAAAAAAGCAGTTTCAGTTTAAAATGTGAAACAGAAATCCACGTAACTCCGGGCCGCCATGTTTGGTGGTGAAGTTTTTTGTGTCTCCTGTAAAATTTGGTCTGAAGGAGTTACGAGGTTTGACACTTTAGCCGACGTTATGTCATAATAACCCCCCAGGTCAAACCCAATATATGGTTATACGGAGTAGAATAGAGCCTCAGTTAGAATGCAAATAAATATTTCACTTGATATACAGGTTGTTTTTATTTTATTTATTGCTTGGCAGCAATAAAAACGTAGTTGGATTTCTTGTTTAAACACCCACTGCACATAACGCCCATTAAACTTTTAACAACGCCAATTAACGCGGTGAATAAAGCAAATCAGCATTCCACGTTCAAGAGTGAAAACTGTAAAAAAGTCATAAAACTTCGTTAAAAATAAATTACTCGGTCATTTTGATCCGTCTGTCACCCGGCGGTGAAATACCCCTGGGAGATGTTAAAAAGTTCCGACCATTCTCTTCGTTAAAGGCAGTAAAGGGGTTAATTCACTAAGAGAAAGCAGCTAAAAAGATACATCTATACATCTATAAGAAAAAAACCCTTAGATGACTATGATAGGTACGTCTAAAAAATTCCAAACGTTCTCTTGCGGGCCTATCATGGCTGCGTCTATATCGCGTGTCAAATGTGGATAAAGCTTCCGTCACTCTCGTACTTATATACGTGTCAGAAGGTGACGGATGAATTATCCACACTTTGTCACGCGAAAAACGCAGCCATATTGCTCATGGTTAAGGGCATTAACGGGATTAATCGATTAATATAAAGCAGTTAATGCGAGTAACAAGATACATTTTAGCTCCCAGAAAAACCTTTAAACGACTTTAGTGGGTAGCCGTCAATTCATGCATTTCATCGAACCAACGTTTTGTAAATATTTACCATATCAAAACATGGCATATTATATCGATGTTTTTTTTACACAATCACCGTAACAGACTTTATTATGACTAAGTAAAAATAAAATCAAAAGGTAGGTGAATAAGGTAGAATATGCTTCACGCTCCCCTTTGTAATTTGAGTGTGACTCTCGATATGTCACCTTTGAGTGATTGCGTAATCAGGAAATGTAAGCCAAGGTACATTGTCGTGTGGTGCAATCACTTTCGCTTGAGTAAATACTTCTTATACACTGTTACATTGTTATAGGAAGGTAGACCTCGTTGCCTAACCTATAGTATAGGACAGTGAAACACTGCGCTAGCTGATCCTGTATCAGATGAAGCCAAGTTTGTATATAGACTGTATAAACTATCTACCTAGGCTAATATTAATTTATTCTTTATAAAACGCACGAAGCGACATGATCGGTACACGACCAACCTCCTTAAAGTGCTAAAAATTATAAACAATGCAGTCTAAACCGCAGACCCTAGAGACTTGAACTTTGGTCCACGTCTACCATCTCTTGAGTCCGTATTATGGTCACCTTTATAACGGTGGACAAACGTGGATAAAACATCCGTCACACTCGCACTTATAGTCTAGTCAGAAAGTCATAGATGATTTTTCCACGTTTATAAAAGTGACCGTAATAAGGCCGCAGGACTCATGAGATGGTAGACCTAGACCAAAGTTCAAGGCTGCAGGGTCTGCGGTTTAGACTAGGTATACGATGTTTAATGTTTTGTAGATGGTAGAAAGGGGTGATCTGAATGTGATTGCATGACAAAATGACGGTATATTTAAACTGTGCATACGTACGTTATTTGGGATTTATCATTTCTTTTGTTGTGTGAAAACTGACAATAAAATTTCCTAACTTGCCAGTTAATTTAAGTACCACCTGTATATGAACATTATGGAATGAAATACTGCCGTAGTAGTCGAAGCACTCTGTACTCTATTGGTAACCACAATATATTTAAAATGCTTATACTACTTCTATGCTGTGAGACCCTTCCTTTGGTATCTTGGCAGAATAAATGATTGTGTATTCACTAGTAACCCTGACAAGTAAAGTCCCCGGATTTTACCTGGACACAGGTCCTCCTCACGCTCTAATAACTAGGGTAGATCCTACAGGGAACCCGAAAAAAGGCAGCCGTAGTTTTGGTTCAAATCAAACCTGTCATTTATACATACAGGATGATTTTGAACTGAAGATCACAATTTACTTTTCGTACCTCAGTTAATGATTACGTTTTTTTTTTAAATCACTATCACAGACACTGACTGTAGGATAGACTAAGTACTGTTATTTTGTTTAGTGATAAAAAAGCTACCTACCTGTTTCATAAAAGTGTGAGTGTCATCTACAGGGGTTGAGAATTAATAACAGAGGTAGGAAAACTAACTTATGATCATCATTTCAAAATCACAGTAGAGGGAGAAATCATCCTGGAGGTCTATTTTACTCGGTTAAAGCATATTGTTGCGCATGTTTAGACATTAAATTTACTTGACAGTAATGGCGGCTGAGTTTAAAACAATACGATAACATGTCAAAAGCAAAATGGTTATACAGAGTAGAAAAAAGCCCTTTACCTTTAAAATCTTTTATTACTTAGGTTCTCCCAAGGAATTCTAACAAAATGGGTCAGAATGAAGGCTTTTTAAGACCAGCTGTATAGAGGGTACAAGCAGCCGCGTTTTTATAACTGTAATACATTTTGAATGTCCTGGACGGTCTTGGGGAGATTAGGCTTGGCATTGCCTGGAGAGCCTGAGGTTTAAAGGTTTTTTATAATTAAATATTAAAGTTAAGTAGCGGATTCATGCTTGTTGAACACAACAGAGTTTGTTATAACTTTGAGTTTTATTTGTATGAGATTATCTTGTCTTTAAATATTACAAATTTAGTTATTCCCAAACAGAATTCCAGGCTTTTATTATGGATAGACAACGATATACATTATTTTTATTATTTATATACCTTAACAAATACTTAAATTAAAGAAAACACTCGGCACACCAATATTTGCCTTAACAATACAGTACAAATACTCTTTAATGAACACCACAAAAACAAAACACGGAACAGTAAGTACATCTTAATTATAGGTAGATAATATACAATAACCAAAAAACCGAAATTTACTTTACTTAATCGAACTAGGTACCACTACAGCTCCTTAGACCGGTACCCTTACCATGAGTTACAATTAACGAACTCGCTAGCGAGTCGAAGCTCTGTCTCTCGCAGACCTCGCAAGTATTCTTATAGAGTGCGAGGGACAGAGCATTCGACTCGCTAGCGAGTACGGTAATTGTAACTCGTGGTAAGGGTACGGGTCACTACCTATTAGGCTTACCAAGACGCCAATGCGTAAAGTAAACAATATGTTTACGATATAGTAACAAGATGGCTAAAACAAATAAGAAGCCCTAGAATAATACAAATATTGCTTTTGAATTAAAAACTTATTTCAAAAGATAAAACTACATACTGTATATTCACTATAATGTGAAAAACCCCGGGTCCCTCGGGCTAGGGTTGCGCCAGAGAATATGTAATTACGCGAAACAATGCGCCAGCCCTACGGAATACTAAATTAAGGTTTCTCCATGCTAACAAATTATTGAAGTTCTCAATCCACACGAGTTTTGTTTTAATTGAATAAGTTTTAATCGTTGTTTGTGTGGTTAAAACGTAATTTGGACGTAAATTGACTTCTTTTTTTAGAATATAAATTAATGATTAAAAATGTTGTGTATAATTAAACTAAACCTATAATATCCAAACAATTTTGTTCACATTTTTTACTAGAAACTGAGTCAATAATGGGTGATATAAAAAGACAAATCTAGCGAAATAAATATTTTGACAACGAGCGTTGGTCAAAGTGACCCTGCCCACGAAATTATCGGTCCCGGGTTTGATTTCCGGCAATGGAAAACCGAACGCAGACACGAGCAGTCTGAAAAGGGCTGGTGCTTATTTACGTTGCATTGCATTTTGAGAACTACCCGCACTCGGTCTTGCTTTTGTTTTATCGGAGTACCCACCGACCGGCACACAACACTCGCAGTGTCCGCGGATTAGTCCGACGATACGCGCATACGGTTGTCCTTGCTAATCACCGGATCCCACGAAAGCAACAGATTTTTCTTCTGTTTATCGTTTTCTAATACCTATACCTATAGTCTATACTTTTAGGTACCGTAAACCTACACAACTATGTCCTGGCCTACAACAATAGTCCAATTTTACTTTTCATATTATTCTTAAAATATGATGGATTTAGCTATAGCTAGAGTTTAGAGCTGTCAATTTTAGACCAAACAGTATATAGGGTAAATCGTCAGTAACTGGCCACCCCCCGGTAACGGCCACTATGCAATAAAATGAGTTAAGAAAGATATTTGCTCACATTTTTGCGATTAAACTAGAATGCCTAGATCTTGAGTTATTACCCGGAGTACTGTCCAAGTATCTTTACTAACAGCGTCAGTAAGAAATTTGGTGGCTAGTAACTAAATGACACTTTCTAAAGTGGCCAGTTACTGACGATTTACCCTATACCCAGCAATAATAGCAGTAACGTATCATATGTTAGAATAATATAATGAGGAATAGATATTGGACTATTGTTGCAAGTTAGGTCCATAGTTGTGTAGTTTTACGGTATTTAAAAAAGTGTAAACAATCCAAACCACGTGACATTGTTAAACAGACAACCAAAACTGCTTTATTCCACTTTGACGTATCGGTGTGACGTAACTATATCGCGTGGTAGTTTTGTTCACATATAAATACCTAAAAGTATAGACTATAGTACAAGGATAAAGCTTTGGACTAGATTTGTGTGAGACTGTCCTTAAGAAATTCACATACTTGCTCTTATAACACAAAATTTAACCGTAACCATAACCGAACTTGAGATCATTAGCTATAGTTCCTGCTAGTGATAACCAAAATTCCATTTTGATACAACCCATAAACTAATTTTAACGCTGATCATAAATTATAAGACTAATCGAAACGTCAAATGCCTGCTCAGCAACAAATCAGATACTGATCCCTAAAGTAATGACGAAATTAAGGGATTATCCCTACCCACCTTAACAACGTTCAGCGTGCTGTTCCTGAAATATTAGCTACCTGAAAAAACATCGTCATGCCTTGAAATAAGGACTAGTTATTTTATAACGATTGTTGTTGTTATAACTATGTTGGTTTTGTAGTATCTGTTTTTAAATAAATCAAAATTGCTCTGATTTAGGCAGAATCAATACCGGTTTCTATATTTATAACATCCAATAAATAAATAAAAAACGGTAATTTCTCACCACCTCTTATTTGAATATAAGAAAATTAGCCGTTGCTCGTGACTCCGTCCGCTTTGAAATGGATTATGCCAGTGGGCCTTGACAAGATGCATTACGCTAACAATCGTTTCTATTCGTTGAGCTTTTAAGCCAATCGCGTCACAGACACATCACGTGACTTTTCGTATCGCGTCATCTACCAGTGACGTGATTGGTTTAAAAACTAAACGAAGAGAAACGCTAGCTGGCGTAGTGCATCTTGTCTGGGCCCTCAGGAACTATTAAATTTTCCGAGATTAAACCATTCTATGTACTTCCCCGGGACTCGAGATGTATACATATACCATCGAAATAGAAATTGGTACACCGGTTTAGGCGTGAATTACTTTCACGTTTATAGTATTGTTGTTATTATGAATAAGGATCGATATTTGGCGATAACGACAATCTAAAATCATCGTCCTAATTTTTAATAGACGAAGTAAACTGACAGGTCAGTGATCTGTACCCCTACCATGAGTTACAATTACCGTACTCGCTAGCGAGTCGAATGGTCTGTCTCTTGCACTCTATAAGAATATTTGCGAGGTCTGCGAGAGACAGAGCTTCGACTCGCTAGCGAGTACGTTAAATTTTAACTCATGGTAATAGTAAAAAGCTATTCGAAAACGTGACTTAAGCTAAAGCTTTAAAGTATTCAGCTTTGATAAACTTGGGGCCATCGACAACTGAACATAAGAAACGCATGCATTCTACGGCTAACGATTAAAGCGGAATCTTTTAGATAAATCAGTAATTGAGCCGGGAGAGTCTTTCATTAAGAGTCTTGACTCCAATCCGATTAAATCAAGCCGGGGCTGAGACCAAGCGCCCTCGGATTCAAGTAGTGACGCTAAGAAATCATTTTTAATTGATGCAGAGTTATACAGCCGCTTTGGAAGAGCCATTTTTTGCACATTCATGAAGATTTTGCTATGGAGCTTCTAACGAGCGACATTTTCCTGTCGATGTGTATTCGTCTGGTTTGCCTAGTATGGACGTCCGTCGAAAACTTAGGAGTAAAACAGCAATAGCTGCCAGGTTGAAATTTTCGTATGTTATTTTTTTAAGTGTGTACTTAAATATGTAAGTCTAACCATTTAACCATAAACGTTGTGCGAGATAGGAGAAGACTAGGCTCTGAGCGAGCAGCAGGAAGATAATGATGATGTGGTTTATGATGATGATAGTGATGTTACAAATATTTATGATGAGCACTCACGTGCCGCACGAGGTAGAAGTGCTGGTGCAGCTTCTGTAAGCTCTAGGCAAGGATCAGGGAAATGTAGATGCCACTAACATCAGTGGCGATGAAAATGACAATAATTCTAACGATAGTTTAAAGGTGACGATGAAGCCTCCATAGGTTCTGAGTTAAGAGCAAAGAAATAGTGATGGTAATAGTCATATGGTGACAATTATGATGATATGCTGTTTATGTTGATGTAACTAGTGACAATAATGAGTACTTACGTGCTGAAGATGTCATAGATGGAGTACCACGTGAGACAGGTTCTTCGCCAGGTAAAAGATACGGAGCAGACTCAGTAGGCTCTAGAAGAGCAAATGATGATGATGGTGGTTATGAACCAGGTGTTATTACTAATGATGTTCAGTACTCACGTGGTGAGGATGTCGTAGACGGTGTACCGGGCGAGGTAGGAGTGCTGATGCAGCCTCCGGAGGTTCTGCGCCAGGAGGAGGAAGCGCCGGTCGGCGGACACGGAGAACGAGGCCGGCTCCAGCACACGCTAGAACAAACAGATCACGGTTTTTTTTTTATGGCATCGAGTAGACCAACGAGCACACAGGCTACCTGATGGTAAGTGGAAACTGTGACCCATATACATTCGCAATCACAAGACTGCAATGCAATCCTAAGACTGCAAATGCGTTGCCAACCCTGAGGCTAAGATGGAATGCCTCTATGCTAGTCATTTCACCGGCTGTCTTATCCCCAAACCGGAACACAAGAATGCGAACACTGCTTAAAAGATTTATTTAAAGATTAAAGAGTAACAAGGCAGACTCAGCTAGTCAAGAAGATGGAGGATCAAACCCGTCTACAATTGAAAAAAAGTAAAGATTGTGGTACCTGGCAATTTGACCATGGTATGGTACCGATACCACAATAGGTCACAAGACTATGTCAGACCATGTCGTCTATCGAAATGGACTTAAAACGAACGTGTCGTTCTTCTACCTACCTCGTTAAAAGGACAATCCAAGGCATGCTCGGTAGAGCACAGCTAAAACATCGTCAGTCGATTCCTTCTTTAACCAGTCTATAACGAAAGAGATGCATCGCGCGACAATTGAAAAATTAAAAGGTTTGCTTGCCTTTTTCCACGGCAACTTGAAATAAGTATATGTCAGATATTTGTTTAATCCATTTCTTTATTTGTCTTGCTTAAGTTATAAAATGGTATGTAAATGAGTTATAAAGCGAATCAAAACCAAACCAAACTGTAACACTGTCATTATAAATTTAATCCTGCCTTTTAGTACCTAAGCTTTTAATTTACAATTTAAACTCCGGAAAATTTATGGAATTTAGATATTATCGTGGACACACTCGTGATGTGTGGGATTATTGCTCGAAATTACAATTGCAACATTTGCGACATTTGCGACCTAGATCGGGCATTACAGCGTTGGCTAATAATTATTAAAAGAGATATTCGATACGCGTATTGGTATCATCATCATCACCATCATCATCATCATCATCATCATCATCATCATCATCATCATCATCATCATCATATTCATCATCATCATCGTCATCATCATCATCATCATTATCATCTCCATCATCATCAACATCATTTGGACTAAATGGGTAACAAATTAAATCTCGTGACTGTACCGCATCTAGAATACTGCCAATAAGATAAATCTAAAGTCACAATACCAACCGCATACGTTCGTGATAAACGCTATCGCTAGGAATGTTTTTAACATTCTAAAAATTACATTAAAATACGATTCGGCTTCGATATGCCGCGTATAGACAATAGACAGTGCGACTATGATGGTATAACATTATACATACCTAGTGTTAACCAAAGTATTAAGTATAACTAGAAAAAAAAACGATTTTCTTGACACAGAGTTCAAACGTAGAGTGCACAATTCCAAAATCACTTTCCGATTCCACAAAGCTACACTTCGACTGCCTTTTCAAGTCTGCAATTGGTTTATCAAACAGAAATGTGTTTGGAGAGTACGATTTGCGGAGTGCACAGTTGCAAAGTAGCTTTTAGGACAGGGTTCCCTGTTTCCAACCATTTTCTCGTTTATTTACCACGCTTTCTCTCCGTATTTATAATGTTTCAAATAAATATGTATGTACCTTTTGGCTCAATGGTCTTTTGGTTCTTTTTTGTTTTTGCAAATGTTTGACTAAAAAATGCAAAATCCCACAAATATCGAAAGCATAGGTACTAGGAAGGTAGCAAAGATAGAAGTCGTTTCTAGTTTGTAGTTGACTAGAAAGAAACGATGACACCGGAGATTTCCAGGTGAAAGTTCATCGCTAATTGATAGTCTGTCGGGGTAAGTAATGAGCCGGAGGGTAATTTATTACCCAGCCTGGGGGTTGAAATCTTCATCGGGTACTAGGGTAGCAGGAGTTAGGAGGAACACAGATCGATTGCACCTGTGGAGATAGTGTGCTTTTCAATTATAAATTGGGTGTTTTGATTAGCCGTGCTCCCGGTGTAATTTTTTTTTCTGAATTTCACAAATCATGTCACAGTATAATTATTTAACTAGAAAAGGAAGCAGTTATCTCTAGGTCACAATTTTATCTTATGGATTTTACTCTTTATTTCCTTACAAGGTTCTTCCCGCGACTCCATCCGCGTGGAACTCGTTTAAATATGTAGTAGCTTCATACAAATTTTAACCCCCCATTTCACCGCCTTAGGGGATGAATTTCGGGAAAAAAACTATTCTATGTCCTTTCCCAGGATTCCAACTATCTTTGCATCAAATTTCACCTAAATTGGTTCAGCGGTTTAAGCGTGAAGAAGTAACAGACAGACACACTTTCGCATTTATAATATTAGTATGGATATGGATAGTGTGCTTGCCAAGAAGGCACTCTCTCTCAACACAAGGAAATAGTTCATAAATACCAAAACAAAACTAACTTAAACAAAAATTCTTCTTCGCAGATGGAGCATCCTATGTAACTTGTCAACACCCTATACCTACATGCAACTTTCATACACTTTCCTATAAATAAACTTCTATATTTTCGTAGAAAATATCGAGCGAGTGCCATAAAAGTTAAACACTTCGCCCGATATCGTTGCGCAGTATAAATTGTGTCCGTCCAACAAGTGGGGCACTAGAGTTGGCCGATACGTCGAGGGTTGCGAGGGAGGTATACGTATAGAGCCAATATAGATACGTCATAAAATGGAACTCGGCGAGTGTTCAGTTCGTTACCGAATTCTATGCTTGAAATATGCACAATAGAATTAGATCAAAGCAAAGAACCAAACAAGGGTAGAAGAAACTGTAGCGTAATGAAACATTCGAACAAGTTTAAGCACTTAGATGGATGTGTTTTATTCCAGAATATAATACTTTTTATTTCGGGTTACGGGATTTGCAATTTGTTTTGAGTAAAGTAAAATTGGGGCAATATTTTTTGTAAAACTTACGACAAATTTTCTTTCATCGGTAATTATTTTAGTGATACTCCAATACATTTATGCACAATAAAATGTAAAATACTAAACGTAGGTACGTATTACCTTCATTTGAATTATTAGTAACTAACGGCCGCATTTAGTTGATAAGGATTAATTTGTTCCTTAGTATCGATTTTTAAGTAAAGTAAATTCGGTATTGCACAAAAAAAAAGTTTTACAAAACAGCACTATGAACATTAGCGACCCGCCTTCGGTTTATATGAGTTTTTCGTCACAACCATACGTAAATCAGAATTTAATATACATATAACGGTTCGAGATAAAATTATCTAACTGATTGTGAAAACCGCATCAAAATCCGTTGCGTCGTTAAGGAGTTAGCGGATATACAGACAGACAGAAAGACGCGTAAAGCGACTTTATATTATAGAGATCTCTCCCAGTTTATTTAATTTCACACACAAGTTTTTTCATACACAAGTTGGAAAAAAGAAACAAGCTTTGTACAGCGGTGGGAATTTATATTGCACTAACGTGAAGTTTGTCTTTGTTCGTTTGAGGTCCTGTTTTCTCATATACAAATGAACTTATTACACATTTACACTATTCTACTCCGCCTCTCAAACAACCTTTGTTTTATGCTTTACTTGAAAAACTAAACGTATAAACTCAGAACGGTACCAATATGTAGTTCGATTTCTGAAACTGTGCCGTCCTTTACTGCTCTACTAATTGGACTTCGTTAATCAACGTTGCATCTCATCCATTTCAGTTTATTCAGTCCGGCGACCGAGCGGGCCAGTGTTCTCTATTTCACTCAAATTCGGCGAAGAGATTAGACTAGGGCAAAATTTACGGACAGGACACAACCTGTAGTCAGCTTAAAATCTTAATTGGCATAGACTTGTGTCATTAACAGAGATCGGAATAGGTAGAGCTAATTTGCCTAAACTTAATGCACCTTCATTCAATAATATATTCCCATTTTGCTCACGCATGAATGAATATGCGTCGTTTAGGCAAATTAGCTCTACCTATTCCGATCTCCGGTCATTAACTAAAGGCTCTCACAAACACTCAGTTTACCTACAGTCCCTATGACTGACAGTCTAAAATCTGTGAAGAAATATTTCAAACTTTAAGGAAAACTGATTGTCTGTTTTCTAATACAATGTGAGTGAGTGACAGGCCAATGTCAGCCGACATACTGTCTGCGGTGCCCTTAACATTTAACGCAACAAAAGCGCCTTGAAGTGTGTGTGTATTTATGCATGAATAACTTCGAGAAGCGCAAAAACGAAGTATTTTTATGGCATTAAAACGTATTAAATAATAAATACAATATAATATCTATATTTCAGACCACAAGTTATCCATAAGATGTTAGCAATGAGTTATGCTAGGTTGGTAAATGTTATTTAAAAATTGGGTTTCTAAATTATTTTGTCCCGTCCAGAACTTGAAAATGGGACAGTCAAATTTGCCTGCAATTGCGTTCATTGGACTTGTATTTTATTTTTTCTTGAATGGTTTTTCTGGTTTAATACAAAGGCGCCATAAATCAAAAACAAAAAACAAATATAGTTTGATTTAAAACTTAAAGTAAAAAGCATTCTGATTTTAGATGTAACACAAACACATTTTGGTTTGTGTCGCTTTTGTATTTAAGCAACGATGTATCGTACATATTATTATCGCTATGGCAGCTCTTATCATACAGGTGACCATATCGTAAAATAGCAATAATGGTTTCGAAATCTAGATGGTTAAGAACAAAGAGGAAAAGAGGCATGTAAACTACGTCCTACCTTTAGTTAACCCAATTGTTACCTTATTAGGTCACACGCTTTCTCAAATACCGGCCACAGCTGAAACGATGGTCAATACGGTCCCTTTGAGGCGTATTGTGCTCTGGCATTACTGCCCACGTCTTTAAGGGGAAGCGAGGCAAGCGCCTTTTCACACAAAATCGAGATTCGGGAACACCTATTACCCTTAGTCCCAGAGTGGGGTAGGCAGAGCTACAGAATTACCAACAACTGTAAAAACTTGTTGATAATTCTGTTATCACATTTTGCACAATTAGGCTAAGATGTTTACCAGTGTATTCCTAATTTATTGTTTGCCCGTATTTTCATTTAGCCTATGGCCATTCCGCCTAAATAAAAAAAAAGCGTTATTCTAAACCCTAAAAAAATCCTAATCTGAGCAATTTTTGAAATACCCAAAAAGTTATCTGACTCGGTTGAAAACCAGTTTAGGATAATCGATAATTCGGACAAACGATGCGTTAGGACCAGGTTTTTTTGCGGCAAAACAAAAGATTGTCTCAATCTAGCTAGTGTAAGAAATATTTTTTATCGATATATCGATGATTGTATAAAAGAAAAAAAATAACGGGCCCCGAAATTAAATAATGAAAAAAAACATTTTACATGAGGTGTATATAAAATAATATAGAAACAGATGCAATTTCTTTTTCGAAATCCACATCAGTACACACTTGACATTTTATTTCGTTTGTGATAGTGATAGGAGTACTCATTTTCTGAAGGTTCTATTATTTTCAATGAGGAGGTAAGTGGCTACACTTCATTAAAATTTTAACCTCTTAGTTACCCGACGAGTTATTTTATTACTTGATATGATAAAGTAGGAGATAAGATGTAGATGGAATAACACATGTAAAAAAACTGTCGTGAATGATTATATAATAATGTAAATACATCGGCATGTTATTTTTATACAATAATACTCGATATCGATACAAAAAGTGATTCTAGCACTAGCTAGATTGCGACAGTCTTTTGTTTTGCCGCGAAAAATCCGGGCTCTGGTTAGGACAAACGTTATTAGGGAATCCGAGGGACAACCAAGGGTCTATATCGGAATCCATAATATTTATATTACCTACGTATAATGTATCATAAATCATAAAGTATAAAATCGTTTGTCCTAAAACTTATTTTACCATAGAGTAGTGTTTTATTATTATTATTATGAAAAAACTAACCTAACGTAACCTATCTACACAATTGACGTTTATTAAATTCTGCAATGTCAACCTAAAAGGGTGTTATGAGAAATGATTTTAGGCGAAATTATACATTATGCGTAGGGAATTTGGTCCCGGGATCCCGAGTGTCGGGATCTCGGGATCCCGTGCGTATTCTAGTCCCGAAATTTCCGGGATTAAATATTACATATCCCGAGATTTTCGGGATTAACAATGTGTGTATGTTTAGGTGGAATTTGATTCCCTGACAAAACTTAAAATTTAACCATATCTCATTATAATTTGATAATTGATATTTATCTCGTAGAAGAATACGTTTTATTTTATGTAAATTGATTTTTGATTTCAAAGTGTAAAAACAAAAGTAATTCGTTTGTTTTAAGAAAAGATTAAAGTGAATTTTGTTAAGCTTTATTTTTTTTACCTTCTAACTGATTATTTAAAGGAAATTCAATTGTCCTGTTAATGAAAATATAAGTATAAAGCTGATTTTCACACAATTATTCTCTAATTTTCATTACCTATCACAATCCCGGGACTGTCCCGGTATCCCGGGATGGGCTGTCAACAATCCCGAAATCCCGGGTTTAGAAAAAAGGCCCGGGATCAAATTCCCTAATTATGCGTAATCAAATTTTGCGTTTCGAAGCGGTCCCTGTTTCCTCTTAACAAACGTTATAAGCCAGAGAAGGGTAGCACTAGCAATCGCAATAGGAGTGGGTTGGGTGAACGACCTATGCCCGGTTCCTAAATTCAAGAAACGAATCGTTTTCCTTACGTCTCGTTAAAATTTGACACATTTTGTACGTAGCAAATGTCAAATTTTAACGAGACGTAAGGAAAACGATTCGTTTCTTGAATATAGGAACCGGGCACTAGTAAACCCTGGAATAGCATGGTAGTTCCTCTCTCGTATTTATTGGACTGTAACCTCCGGGGTTTGACTTGGCCTTAGCGAGATGGATTGGCTGGTTTGGCTAAGTGACATGTCTGCTTTCTGTCCGTATGGTGTCTAATGATCAGTGATAGTACTTTTTCTAGCATTTTCTGTGCAGTGCTAGAGTTGTCAGTAGTGTCCAACATGGCTTGAACCAAAAATTGGAAACACAGAAAATATTCTCAGAACATGTAAAGCCCAACCCAATATGGATAATGGAAATAAATCGTCAGCATACCCTCGGAAAAGATTAAGGAACTTTGGGTTACAGTAGGTACCTAATAAATGCTACAAACAATTATAATAACGGATTAAGTAAAAAAAATGGTGTTAGATTTTCAACGAAAACACGATATTAGATACATAATTTTAAACGTCAATCATATTATACACGTCGACAACCCTATGTCGCTGTCGTGTTGACGTCATTGCACCAAAAATGCTAGAAAAAGTACGATCACTGGTAATGATCTACTTATAACAATGATGTGTTTTGTTTAGTGGTCTCGGCGCGTGTTATTATTTCTTGAGAATTTTAAATTGATTTCTGAGGACGTATCACAATCACAAAGCGTTAGAATTTTCAAGTTAATAAAATTAGATACTGCTACGACTCTATCTAGAAATTGACAGATTTTTATACTTGTAACGTGAACGCCACGGTCCGCAAGTTACAATGTTGGTTTTGACAAGTTGGTACAGTCGGCCAAAAATGTGGTGTACCACCCTACGGGTGAAGTTCGATATTCCCTTGTAATAATATTATGAAGGTGACTAGTTTCAACCTTAGCGATAATTAGATCTCACAGAAACTTTTGTCACAACTGGTAGACAACTTTCTTTGCCGACCGTACTTGACTTTCCCGCACTTAAAATTAGTACTCATATTTATACAACGGTTGGAGTATTTATAATAGTTAGAGTAGTATAAATATGATGGGAAAAAAATCGGTAGAATCGGCAAGGAAACTGTGGGACGTAGATGCCATAAGGGGTTGTACCTATAAGTAGGTATATAACTAAGATCATAAATAAGTATCAACGGACAACCCTACGCAGATTGACCTAGTCTCAAAGTAATCTTGGCCTGTTGGCTTGCAAGCAGTAAACATTGTTACTGGAGAACTATACATAGGTACTTCTCGGGAACAACACTGCCCTAACTGGGGATTGAACCTGAGACCAGTAGCTTCGTAACCGCGTTCTCGTAAAACTTAAACTATAGGTATATATAGAATCCTCTCATAAACATGTTACGAAGTTCTTATTACTTTGAAATAAGATGCATTGGGACATATTTTTGAGATGTTGCGTTATCCCATATGTTCACACTTGAATGTAAACATGTAAAATATAATGAGACAATCTCACACAGATTGACCTAGTCCCGAGTTAACCAGCGCTTAAGACCTATCTCAATAAAGGCATCGCAGCTTTACAACGGCAGCCCCACTGAGGACTATCGTCAGTCGTGAGTCATCAGTCATGAGTCGTTAGTCGTTAGTCCCGCTGTTAATTAATTCTCGAATACGATTAATCACCGGAGAACAAAGGTCAGGCCAGGAGCGAGGGAGAAAGAAACAGCAGGTTCAATCGGGAAGAAAAGCTGAGTTAAGAAAACACAGACGTGAATTTTACTAACTTTAGGTGGGAATTTTAGTTGCTAAAAATCATAAAATTGATGAAATTATCAAGAACATTCTCAAAAACATTTAGTGACATTGAGAATATTTACGGAAAGATTCGTACAAAAAATAAAAATAAATATTACATTCTTGAAAGTTACCGAGGTTTTCTCAGAGGAACATTTCAATAATTAGGATGTTTCTCGTCGGTACATTGTTAGACCGAATCCAGATGCAAAATACGTCACTGTTTTAAATTCAACGATCTCCTTTCATTGATAACTCTTCATCAATTTTACTTACACAACATTCTAAAAAACTTAAAATCATTCAATGAATTTGGGCCTACAACTCGCTGCTCGTTGGCAAAGTTTCTACAAAAACTATGTATAGGTGCATGCGTATAACCAAATACGCGCACCGTGGCTCGTAAACTAGGGTAGGGATCCAGTGAAAATCAGCGATGCGGCAAAAGTGCCGCAGCACGTGCTGAGTGAACCCCTATTGGCGTCAGAGTGCAGCACCACCAATACTTTTGTTAAGTTAAGTTAAGCGCCAGGCAATTTCATCAATTGCATTATTATTATTTAAAAAAAATATGTCGCCTCGAAAAAGAATGAAGGGTCCACCACACAGATCACGATCTACTATACTCTACTAGACATACTATAAAAAAATAGGTACTCTCCCCTTTCCGGGCATCGAGCCCGGCTAGCTGAGTTGTCAACATAAGATTCCCCCTTTTCCTTTTCACTACATAGTTTAAATCAAAGTCTCTTCCCGCTGTCTGTCTGTCCCTATGTATGAGATCTTAAAGACTACGGAACGGATTTTGATGCGTTGTTTTTTAATAGATAGAGTGATTCAAGAGGAAGGTTTTTATGGATAATAGATTCTGTTTTATGTACAGAAAATTTACATAAACCGAAGCGAAGCGAGGGCGGGTCGCTAGTACTGTATAAACAACCTACTGTGTTCATGTAGCTTGTTTATCGCGAGTGGCAAAATTCAATAAGTGTCACAAGGCTCTCTCCGCGGCCCCAACTTCTTTAATAACGAAAGGATGGCGAGTTTAAGATATTCGCGGATCCTTCCAAGCCCTTAATAGCGTTAGTTTTATCTTTGAAATGAGTATAATGATGATAATTTGAATAAGGCGAATAAATAACACTTTAAAACGAACGCTGTGTGTCAGCTGAGGTGAAACGTTCCTAAAGCAAAGTTTAAAAAAGATGAAAGTAATAAAAAATCAAATGCAGCGATTAAGAATATACCTACCCCTCTTTTAAAGTCGGTTATTTTTTTTGTTGTTGTCTACAGTACTTTTATGGATCAGTGATCATCTGCGTATCGATCAATAAATGATTCAAATATGGTGCGTTTATGTTAGGTATGGACCCCGTTGCCATCTTCAGACTCAACATTGTATTTTATTATTACCATCCAAATTTCCATGCTGATCATAATTTTTATGATAAAATACACAAAAGGTGTTGGAAATCAATTCGGATAACTGGGAAGGTTACCATGGCAACAGAACTCTACCCATTAATAATGCAACGTTTCAGTTGTTGAAATTGCACGGCGGAAATGATAAAACAGTCCATCTTGGATGTCAACGCTCACAATGGGAAATGGATAAAGTTTGTGATGTCAGAGTAATAATGGGTAATGATGATAGTGATACTACGATGATACTAGGATTTACGTTAATTACGAAGGTTAGGACCGTTCTATATGTTATTGATGATCAAAATGTTGCTAGTAATATCAATGTTGGTGTTATTATTAAGCTTTATTAAGGCCCTGTAAGGCCCTGTAAGGCCCGGCTTATAGACTCCTCTGGAGATCCTAGAGCTGGTGCTTACCTCTCCCAAAGGATTAGGCTAGCTATCCAGAGAGGTAATGCAGCCAGTGTCATAGGGACCATGCCGCAAGCGGACCTGTTAGAGGGGGTGTTCTTTTTATAGTGGTGATTATTATTATAGCTTAGTTTTATTTTAATTTAATAACGTTTAGTTTTAATTTTTAATTGTATTATTGTTGAATTCTATAAATAAATGGTGACTCTTATGTTGATGTTGAGCAGCGACATTTAGAACGATCAGTTAATATGATAATGTTGAAGACGAAATTCAATCAAATTGCGATCATGTTGCACAAAAAGTGGTGATAATTATACTGCAATCTAACGTCGTTATTAATATTAAGCAAGACATTATATGAATGATAAATGTTGATAATATAGCTGGTAATAATATATAACATAAAGGCATGTTAAGCGTAAAGCTCTCAGAGGTTTGGTTATTAGTTATTATGTTGGTTGGTGGTAATATTAGTAGTCTTAGTGATAAAACGACTGACATTGATAGTGTTAGCCATCCGTATAATGGATAACTTTTTAATAGTGATAATAATGCGGACAATATTGATGCTGGTCAAGATATCGCTATTAGCAAAGGTAATATTAGGAACGAAGATACTGTAGAACTGGTCAATAATGTTTGTAGTCCTATTGATCATCTTACTAACGCAAGTAGTAAATATGGTATAACGCATGATGCTGCAGTAAATTTAGTCAATGATAATATTGATAATCAAAGCCCGGATGACGGGAGCAAAAATGCACCCTTTCCTGGAGCTTTTTTAAATATCGACATCCATACGAACATCCATCCATTTTTGGATCAGAAATTTATTGATCAAACTCATTATCTTACATGTCAATTTTATATTAGGTACCTAGGTAAGCTTACATTATATATTTTTTTAATATTTCAGTTAACTAATTACACCAGTCTCCGAGCTCTGTCCAGTACATCGTGCTTTTTTATCGACATCCACTTACGAGTTTAAAATGTGTGTCCTCGCAATATTGAGACGTCAACATATAATTTCTCCCGTCACCCAGGCTTTGATGATAATAACATGAATGATAATGATTGCATAACTTACGTAGGTGTTGTTTGGCATGAGGGTCCTGGAGGACTGGTTGGCTGCGAACATGAGGCTGATGCCGCCCCACGCGTCCCGATACACGTACTCATCACCTGCAATAAACAGACACTATTAATAATATATTACACACACACACCCACAAGCTCACGTCTTTATTCCCAGAGTGGAGTAAGCAGAGCTACAGAATTACCAACCACTCCAAAAACCTATTGATAACTCTGAAACCACATTTCGCACAATCAGGCTAAGATGTTTACCAGTGTATTAGTGACAGGTTGCAAGCCCATCGCCTAACAGTACTACAATATAGCCTTTATCCCCTTAGTCGTCTCTTACGACATCCACGGGAAGACATGTAGTGGCACTATTCTAACCCGGCAGCCATTTAACAAACAATATGTGATAAATAAATCGATTACTAAATTAATCTACTAAATGCTATCACACTTTTTTTTGGAGCCCGTGTAAATACTAATGGAAATCTCTTTCCAACAATATGAAAGACTTCCACCAGTATTACAAGTTACAAGGTTTTTGTAAACAGGCGGTCTAAATTTTCCACTTCATGCTAAGTACATACATACATACATACATAAACTCACGCCTTTATTCCCAGAGTGGGGTAGGCAGAGCTACAGAATTTCCAACAACTATAAAAACTTTTTGATAATTCTGTAACCACATTTTGCACACTTAGGCGACGATGTTTACCAGTGTATTAGTGACAGGTTGCAAGCCCATCGCCTAACAGTACTACACGCCTTTATTACCTTAGTCAACTTTTTTTTTTTTTTGCTAAGTATGTCCATAAAAACGCGAGCGACATATCTTTTTCTCGGTAAAATGTTCAGTCACCGTTGTATCACGAAATATTTTAATGCTATTCTATCTCATTCTAAAATAAATAGCATACTTGCTTAGTTGAGTTTTCCTTAACTACATTAATAAAATACACACAAATTTACCTAGTTTCATACTTAGTTCTAGGCTTGCACTATGGGTAGTATGGATACTAGAGAACGATATGAACACTTATGTAGAATAATAAATAACTAAATTCATAGAAAACATCCTAGACTCAGAAACAAATACTCGTGCTCATCACACAAATATTTGCCTATACCGGGAATCAAAGCTGGGACCGCTAGCTTCGTAGGCAGGGTCACTACCAACTAGGGTAGCGGGTAGGGGTGTTGGTTTTAGATTAACGCTTTACCAACTCAGAATGCTCATAATCAAACCTCGAAGTCGCGGTGGCAATAACTTCAATTAACTAGGGACTTCCTTCCGATATAAAATTTATCGATAACTGAATGCTTATTTGGAAGTGACACTTCATATTAGCTGTAAAGTTTACCTACAGAATAATTGAAAATTAACTAAAATGTAATGATTACTACCCGTCAATGTTACCTATATAGGAGTTTTTAGGACATTTTTAGGAATTTTAAAATTCAAATAAAAATCAACCTTTACAACTAAATTTGTTATTTCATCAATTTCCATCTATACCTACATCCATAAAGTATGAAAACCGTTATCTTCCTTAATCGACCTTTACGAACTTCAATCTTCATACTGTATAAATGATACAGTTTAATAGGTATTGCAAGTTGCATATTAATAACATACGTCATCTCATAGTCATATAACATAACTATTGTCATAAGAAAGTCCAATTTATCGATGAAATAATATCGCGTGGAAGTCCCTAGCAAAATTTTATTCGTGCCACCGCGACTTCGAGGTTTGCTCATAATATAAACTCTGTTCATAATCAGACTGCCAATGACAATAACAAATATACAGATGTAGTGAATAATCCTTTACCATCGTTTTTAAATTTAATCGTAATTTAATCGTACCTAATTTAAAAACGATGGGAAAGGATTATTCACTACATCTGTACCTGACTGTAATTGTTTTTAGATAGAGGTGAAATTTTGATGAGAATAATTATTAAAAAGGTTGAATATTATGTTCATCATCACCATCGTATTATTATGCTGGGTGTGACAGAGACGAACATCTTCAATATCAAAAATATTTTGAAAAGAAAACAAGACTATGTCAGTCTAATTGTATTTTCACCGAAAGTGTTTTTCATCAAAAAATACGATATTATATAGAGACTACCTCAAAATGGACATGAAGAGAGTTATTAAGTTTATAAATAAGTGATATGACCGTGCTCAAACTTCAAAAGTACGTGATTATGGAGTAACAGTGGTAAATTTATTTGTTTATATGAGTGACGGAACGTAAAAGTCCCGACTATAGGCATACTGTATACTCTTACAGGCATAAAATATAGACGAATCTACATAATTCAGCCACAAAAGTAATTGCGATAACAGGTCCCATTGTGAAACCAGTCAGTTGGGTAAAAGGCAGCAAGTTAAATTATTCAACTTTATTGATTATTATGACGTGCTCGCCACGGCGACTCTTCGGTGGTCACGGTTCGTCAATATTACAGTAATGGCCGCGACACGCTTGACCGCATGGTGAATAAAACAATTTAACCACCCTTAATAGCAATATGTCAGTCTCAGAATGACAAGCCGCCTAATTCAACGACGCGCTGGCCTAGTTGGTAGTGACCCTGCCTGCGAAGCTAGCGGTCCTGGATTCGAATCCCGGTAAGGGCAGATATTTGTGTGATGAGCGCGAATATTTGTTCCTGAGTCATCGATGTTTTCTAATGTATTTAAGTATATATTTCTCTATATAAGTATTTATATCGTTGTTTAGTACCCATAGTGCAAGCCTAGAGCTTAGTTTGGGATTAGGTCAATTGGTGTGAGATTGTCCCCTTATATTTATTTATTTATTTATTTGAATCGCCCTAAGATTCACTGAAGTAATATCTTAAAACATTAAATGCGAAATGGGTCAGTTTACTTTTGTATTAACGCTTTGTTTCTGTCATGTGATGGTACTGATTCAATACAATAAAGTATTCTCATACAGTCAAACATCAAAAACTCTATATTTAAACATTTTACAACTCTAAAGGTCACAAACGACTTGTTTGCGACATCCGATCCAAACTGACTGTAAGACAAAGCCAAAACACGTTTGAATGCTCGGCAAAAATCAGCCTTAACCTATGGAAAGACCGTGTGTAATTGCTTGATGATTCCAAACGGGGTTAGGATGAACATCGTAAACAGTTTTATGGGTGATTCCACCATTCATTCTGTTGTTCACTCGATAATTCAACGGCGGGACAGTTACTGACTGCTGACATGTTATCGCACTAGTTGTATCTGCAGGACAGTGGCACACAATTGTGTCTAACATAGTACTAGTGTACAGTCAGCAGCAAAAGTAGCTACGCAACCGAAGAGGTCAAAATAATAATAATAATAATAATGACTCTTTATTTGCCATAAAAATACACGTATCTTATAAGTATATGAATTACATTAGCCAGAAAAAAATCGTTAATATTTTAGCCACAGCTGCCAAACTAGGTGGGGACCTGTATTTCAGCAGTCAGCGCTCAACCTTAAAAATGTAGTACTAAGAATTATTATATAAGCTAAAGAAAAACAGTAACCAGAAATGAACATAGCTAAATATTCTTATTTACTTTTTTACTATAAAAATAACAAAAGTGTGAGTTTGAATGAAGGTGTGTAATTGTGAACCTCTTCTTATGAAAGTATGTGAGCGAGTGTGTGTGTGTGTGTGTGTGTGTGTGTTTGGAGAAGAGGGTGTGTAGGAATACAGTGATCTACACTCGAGTCTATTGTCAAGATAATACGCCGTGGGTAGATAGATCATTTTGATTGAGCATGTTATTCTGCTTAGCTACTTTTGATGCTGACTGTACTAATATAGTGTTTGCAATCCATATATTATTTATACACACAATACACCCTCACGGAGAAGAATACTCTCCATGGCTAAATTGTTGTTCATTACTGTTTTCAAATGTACACGGAGTAATTTCACACCAATTTTTATGTTATTGTTTTGTTGCTTATTAACTTACTCGTAGGTCCAAAATAACCACCAATATTCTTTTTAAAGGTCGTAACTCTTCCCAAAGGAACCCGAAAGGTCCATAAATTAATCGTTTGTAGTAAACTATTGTTATGTGCTTATTTTTGGATGATCTAAAATGTTTATTATTTGTTTATTTACATATTACAAATTAGATCATTTTAAACAATATATTTAAAAAAACAACTAACAACATTGAACACAACAAAAGAAACGCACTGAAGAGACACTGCATAGTAAAATATTGAAAACAGTATGCCGGTGCAATGATTCCTATACAGATATTCCGTATTCGTCACCAGGGTTGGCACCGTCTTAAGATTAAGTAGTTTTGATAAAGCAAATGCCTCTAGGCCATAAAAATTGAGACAAAACAAGAATATTAAATATATATCATTCGAATAGATAAAAATACTTTATTTTGATTGACATCCAACAACATAATGCGTAAATATCTATACAAACCGAGACAATTATTATGAATGATTACTCTTTGATACACAAAATCCAACACTAAATTGCCGTCAAAGGGCATACTTGTTCGTGACTTTTGATGACCACTCATTTGTTTCGTACACGATGGCTTAACCTAACGAGCGTTAAACGAGCAACATTTCACGGCACTGCCGTGACGGCAATGCGTGGCCGGCAATTATTGCTGTCTTAGTCTTACTACGTACGTTAGAGCTAGACGCCCAATCGTTTCCCAGACCCTTAGGCCGCGTTCCCATTATGTCGTAACGTTTTATTTACCATTGGACGACTGTCGTTTTCAGCCTGTTCTCATATCTCGACTGTCTGTGACTCTCGTTTATCGGTGAACGACCGTCGTGTCTAGCTGTTCTTACTGGATTATGTGGACTATCTGTCGTCACATATCTATCGTAACGTTTAAGGATGCATAAAGGCGAACTTATCCCTTTAAGCGATCTCTTTCTACTAACGCTTGTGATAATGAGAAAAATTAAAGTTTGTGCATTGAGTAATCAAGTGTACGAATTAATTTTATCTTCGACCATTGTCGTTCTAGAGCTCTTCGCATTGTCTTGACAGTTTGTCGTCGACATCAAAAAAGTCGTGAACGACTGTTTAATCGTGTTGTGCTTATATGTAGACAACTCCATTTAGCATTCCACGAGACTTAAAAATACACGACTATCTGTCGTCACGACAAAGTAGAAACGCGGCCTTATTCACAGCAAAATAAAGGAAATGGCTTCCATAGTTACAGCAATACTAATTGAATTTTGATGGCCAACTTTTTGCAGCCACTAATCTCTCGGCAAACTATACGGGGATTTGATTGCCAGATTGTTATTCTCTAGCTTAACCGCGTACCTAAGGCGGTCGTCGTCGTCATATGGGATGCGGTTCCACACGCCGCTCCAGTGTGTGAACGAGACTGCGCAACGCACGTGTATAGGCGATGTCTCGCTCACACCGAAGCGGCATGCGGATCCGCATCAGTGTGACAACCGCCTTAGTTCGGTGAAAAGCTAAATTAGATGCGAAAATAATTGGGATTGTTCATATTTTTACAATTACTCCAATTCGAAAACCATTTCGAGGAATAGGGTTATAAGCCGTTCTGCATTATTACGTTTTTGAAATATTTATCTATTTTGGATATTTCGACAAAAGTATATTTCACCTTTGTTTGACTTTCATTTTCGGCTTGAAATAGTATGTTTTAATACACTATTACAATCACTTTTTTTCTATGGATATCACTTAATTGTTGTAATTTATTAGAAAATGCCATCCCAAATTTAAAATAATCATGTCGTCTATAAAATGTCTGATAAATAAATAAAGATATTAAAACAAAACTATTGGGTCAAATACAAAATTAATGAAATTGGTGTCTTAAAATTTCCTATTCTTTCGAATGAGAAAGTAAAAACCGTGAGTATTTTTTTTGGTTAATCCCAATTGCAAGATATCGGTATCTTTATGCTGTCCATTTATTTTTACTCGACTGCTAAAAGGGTAGAGTTATATTTTAGGTATGTACGAGTATGTAATTTGGTATGTATGTATGTATTTTTGTTCCCTCGTAGAGACTGAACGAAAAACCCGCGGTACTCGAGTCAGGCGCCGAGGCGAGCGAACGAGAAATAACTAGGTAATTATAGCGCAATCAATATACGATGAGGCGTGAACGGACATATACGCAGGCTTAAATAGAAACGAGGGTTCTGCACAGTGGTTATTATATTCCAATTTGAATTCGATTTCGAATCGAGTTAGCGCGAGCCCGATTCACACTTGACCATTTTTAGTAAAAAAATATATCAGGATTTGTAGGTACTATTGCAGGTTATACTAAACTTGACGCTTGTATGTTTCATCGTTTTACGACAAATACGATACGATAAAATAAAAATAAAATCAATTGTGTTTAATTATATTAATTACTTGATTTATTGCAGATATTTACTTGAAATTATACAAATAAAAATAGAATACACATATTGAATACGTTTGCCAGTTAAAAATAATGGCAAACATCAATAAACTGAATGAAAAAATGTGTAAGTATAATTTTTTTTAAAGTAACTATCACGTAGTCAATTAATAAAAATCTACACCGGCTCGAATGATAAAAACTAAAGTACAACAACCGTTTAATTAAAGAACCAACAGAAAATGCTTTGCAAACATTAATTAATAAAATATGAAAGATTTGAATAAAATAATCCTCTGCACCGTAGATCCGGCGCGCCTTTGCCAGCTCAGCCAGGATTTATTCACTGCTGCATAAAACCAACCCAGGGTACCCGCAAAGAAATATCGTCTATATTACTTAAAAGGTAAGATTGCTTTAGCAGGAAGGCGTAAATTTGAAGGCGAGAGGAATATTCCTGGAGTGCATCCCAGATTTATTTGCTTTAATGGAGATTCAGTTTCGAAGGGAACCAAGAAAGGCGACATATTTTGTTAAGACCGATCACTTTATAAAAAAATCAATGAAAAAATTTTTGACGCTAACATAGGCGAGGGTTAGACTAGTAATAAAAATTCAAAGGTAGATTGAGCTGACACTCTAACTTTGAAGTCAGAAAAAGACAGAAATATTCTTGCTCTAGAACGGAAGTTTTTTTTATTTATAAGAGCGACAAACGAGCGTGTAGGTTACCTGATGGGAAGTAATCACCACCGCCCATAAACACCAGCTACTAAACACCAAAGGAAGTTAAAGTAAGACAGCAATAAACTTCTGCAATTTTTGTATCCTTGTCTGGGTAGTGATTCTGTAAACAACGCCGGTCGTGCGGACTGTCGAGTGATACCAAGCGGCGAGATTAAGTAGTCCCGTCAGTGCGAACAAAACACATTGTAGCGCGTGCATTTTCAATTAAGCAGCCTTATACGTTCGACCCATCGTGCTGCTAAATTGAAAATGCACGCGCTACAATGTGTTTTGTTCGCACTGACGGGACTACTTAATCTCGCCGCTTGGTATCACTCGACAGTCCGCACGACCGGCGTTGTTTACAGAATCACTACCCTGGTACCCATAGTACAAGCATTGAGCTTAGTTTAGGACGTATAAAACACATTTTAGTGCGTGCACTCTCAGTTATGCAGCAGGGCTTATGTCGATAAGATCGAACTTATAAGCCTGTGTCTGCCGGGACTACTTAAACACGCCGGTTTCCCGCGTTCACTCGTTCGACCGAATGAACGTCGTTTTTAGGGAATCACACCCTTGAGGGCCCAGACAAGATGCATTACGCTAACTATCGTTTCTATTCGTTTAGTTTTAAACCAATCGCGTCACCGGCACGTCACGTGACTTTTCGTATCACGTCATCTACCAGTGACGCGATTGGTTTAAAAACTAAACGAAGAGAAACGCTAGTTAGCGTAGTGCATCTTGTCTGGGCCCTCTGATAGTTTGGAGATCAAACGAATAACGTTCTAAGGTCATGCTATACTCGTACCACGAACTCTTTACTACCTGAGAGACAATCGCGCAAGAAAGCTGAATACTGAGTTATGGAAATAGGGCATAAATTTAATTTAACTACTCCCATTTACATTCTTATTCAGTCAGTTGAAAGTTATGTTCGAGTTGTGTTGGGAATAAAACGTGAATGTTCACGATTTTATGACTAGTGTTTTGTTTTGTAATTCACGATCATAAAAAAGATCCAAATAATTCAAGAATTTATAGTACTATAGCTCCAAAAATGTCTTACGAGTTCGGGTAAAGTTAGATAGATTAGGATAATAACGTTTTTTTTTATCGCATAAAGAAGACCAACGAGCACACAGGTCACCTAATGGTAAGTGGAAACTGTGACCCATAGACATTCGCATTCACAGGACTGCAACTCAGACTGCAAATGCGTTGCCAACCCTGAGGACTAAGATGGAATGCCTCTATGCTAGTCATTTCACCGGCTCTCTTATCCCCAAACCGGAACACTACAATGCGAACACTGCTGTTTGGCGGTAGGTTAATGGATAAGATGGTTTTAGCGATCCGGACGGACCCTGCACAAGGTCCTACCACCCGCAGAAGCATACATTTTTTTAAAGCATAGAGAAGACAATCGAGTGCACCGGCTACCTGGGGCACGGTTTATAAAGCTACAAGTTACAATTTTACAGGTCTAAACTGGCAATCCTGCTCAAATAGCTAGTCGTCATTAGTCGAGGTTGTGTGAAATGGAAACTTGTAACCTGTAAATTGTAATTTGTAGCTTTATAAAACAGAGGGGCTATTGTCTAACGCACTCGCAATCGCAATCGTTTTCATTTTGAAAATCGAAGGCTTGTCTGCATACAAAATGAAAACAATTGTTCCGTTTTGATGTCAATTGTGATTGCGAGTCCGTTAGGCAATAGGCAGATCACTGATGGGAAGTGGCCTCTGTGACCCATAGACATTTGCATTCTCAAGACTACAATTTTAAGACTGAAATCCTAAGACCGCAAATGCGTTGCCAACTTCAGGGTTGGTGGGACGCTGAGCTCCTACCACCACTAAAAGAACAAGAGCGATTGAAAGAGAAGTGAAGACCGATTGACTTAGACGGTCACGGACTTTAATTGATGAATCACTATCTATAGAACCTTGTCGGTAAAACCAACGATTAATTGCTATGTCACTTCTATCGCGCTATCGCTATGGCAAGGTTCTATAGTGGATCAACATGTAACGTCCTTGATGGTACAATTATAGTTTATGGGGATGAATCGCTTATTTATGGTAACCATGGTGACTAGTGGGTTCTAAGACCTATAGATATGTGCACTTTTAAGACTGCAATCCTAAGATGCAACCCTGAGGATTAGGATGGAATGCTTCAGTCCTAGTATCCCTTTTACTTTAGCATTGTCTTTATTTACATTTAAAAAAAGTAATTTTCTGTGTCTATCAGTCTTTCTGTCAGTCTGTATCCGCGCCAGGGATTTTGATGCGGTGTTCACAATCAGTTGCATACATTTTCATAGAAGGTTATGAATAATAAATTCTGGTTTATGTACGGATGTTACAGAAAACTCTCATAAACCAAGGCGAAGCGAGGGCGTGTTGCTAGTAATTATTATATTTAATTGAGTGATACCTCTTATTAACTGAACGTACCGTTAACAAATCGGTAACGATATGGTGTATTACAAAGTAAATACTGGTCCCGCGGTCCCTTTTCTACTTTGTTCTAATACATCTGGTTTTTGGAACTTTTAACTGAATAATAGCTGCCATAACTATGAGTACGAGTAACAACCTTCTTGACAAAGTGGAATATAGGCTAGGATATCTATGAGTTCCACGACCCTTAGTGCAAAAGGGGAGTGGCAAAAAGAAAAACAGTCACGTGTACACGGACTAACCTTCCTTACCAAGTACTAGGACCGCATAACAAAACTGGAGCAGTCATAAACTTTAACAGCATCTTTTTCCACATGATTAGAAAAGTTTTCACATAAAGGGGAATTTACGGGCCGAACTAGCGGGCCAATGAGATAGTTAACATAAATCATTGAACAGATGCGCTCAATGGATGCGGTTTGCTCTGTCGATTTATGGGCGCCTGGTACTTGACAGAGTCACATTTAAAGGCTTTTTGGCCCGTGTTGCATTTAAATTGTATTAATATGAACATCATGTATGTAGAATATACTGGGTGACACGTAAGACGTAATACAAAATGTTATTTTCCGAATCTACTCATGATTACGATCAACTATTAATATGGGACCAACTTCGAAAATGTAAACACAAAATCGACGTCTCCATACAAATTGTGAAATCAGCTGATTGCTTTTAGTATGGGAGATTAAAAAAAAAACTATCGATTTCGATATTAGTCCCATACTAAAAGATGATCGTGCTCATGAGTAGATCTAGAAAATAAAATTTTGTATTACGTCTTAGGTGTCACCCTGTAGAATAGAAGTTATTTATTATTAAACGCATTTAAAAAAAAAACAAATAGAATGATTAAAAAAACAAACAGAATGATTAAAAAACCAAATAGAATGGTTGAAAAGGGCCCCACTCAACTTGTAAGGGTAGATTTTAGGGTACCGTACTTTTAAACCGTAAAATCTAGGCAGATACAGGACCCAGGGTACGTATAGGCATTTTTTACTCGTCTTAGTATTTTGCTGTGGTACGGAACCTTTGGTGAGCAAGTGTGGCCGGTTTTTAACAGTATTTGACGACTACATGTTTTATATCATAACAAAAAGGATCAGTCAAAGAGACAGATTTGAATAACGTTGTGTCATTCATTCAATATTTGGGAACAAGAAACATGTTCGTATTGTTTTTTTTTTCTCATATCCTAATCATCGTCTCATATGGTTCTGTCGTAGCGACGTGCTACGAATGCACACTGCTACGCGAGGCTGCTACAACCTACAGACCGTGTAGACACCGCTACAACTCGCATGTGACTGGCCTACAAGATACATTTGCCACTAAGACGTGGATTTCGTGTTTTATTATTTTAGGTTTAAGGTTTCAATTGTTTTCTTTCTAGAATGTAGGGCCTTATTTTAACATACATACCGAAATCAATTAATTATACAAGGTGTTGCGTTTGAATAGGCGTAGACTTAAGGAGTGATAGACATAAATAAGTATTTTATTAATGTGTAATAGTAAACGTGTGTCAAAATGTTTCGATTTAATCGTGCTAGAATGGATCAAAGTTTGTGAATGAACTTTGTAATACTTTTTTTTTATGCCATTTATTTAACAATGGTAACTGTTGTAAAATGCGGAAAATATACGGACACAGCTTTACGTAAGTGGAGACACGTCTATCGGTTTATTTTTCCTTTTAGCTCACCTTGCTTCTGTATCGTAATCTTATTGTTAACGTCAGTTCTAGTAGTTTATATTTCTCTATATAAGTATTTATATCGTTGTCTAGTACCCATAGTACAAGCCTAGAGCTTAGTTTGGGACTAAATAGGTAAATTGGTGTGACATAGTCCCCTGATATTATTATTATTATTATAATCTGATATTTTACTAATTTTACAGTAAGAGCCGTGATAACGCCGAATAAAAGCCCTGCATAAAGAAATGAAACACACTTTATTGTACACCAAACAAAACCATTACAGAGAAACAGTATAATTAAAAGTAACGCAGGTAAACACAGGTATTATCGATGATTGGCGATGTCTTCCAGACAACCTTAGTAAGGATATGGTGTCAAAATTAAATACTATACACAGTAAGTGCTGCAAACTTCACGACAAATAAAGTTAGTTATTAAATGGAAGTAGTAAAAAGCTACAAAAAAATGTTATACTGTTGGCAACACCAAGAACTGTCAATAGATTTAAAAACCAAACCGATCCTACCCCGGCCATGACACTTTTTGCGTTTGGCGGTCGTCAAGTTCACGTGAGCCATTTTCGGTATCGTTCTATTGCCTCTTTATTGTTAAATTGTTTTTGCAATCTTGGTTTCATGTGTAATTTGTTCCTTTATAATACCTCACAGTTAGATTAAATTGTTTGTTTTCTTGCTAAGCAACCGTTTTATTTGAAAACCATATTTGTTGCTAATAATACATATATGACTTGCAGTAGATAAATAGATAATTATAAATACATACATAAAAAAATATTAATACATCCACATCAGGGTTTGTATGTGACCCCCGTCCCCATTTTTTCATAACCCCCATTAGTTAGTGTTCTCGCGCATGAGCGAGTGCGCGGTATCGCTCGGTTGTCGCTGACAGCCGATAAGTGAGCGTGGTCGTGCGGGACGCTGTAGCGGCGCGGGCGAAAAGGTTCCATTGTAAAGAGTTATTTTCTTGTGAGTTATGAGCACATCAATTAATCAGCCTGTAGAGCATGGAACACACGAACTCACTGGGGCTCTATTCTACTCGCTAAAACCACACTGCTTTTGCTGCAGTTAGTTTTTTTAATCCATTTTAGTCCATCTTGCTCCTCGTTGTCATACCGTTGAAGTTATACCTATATCATTCGCTTAACGGTAAAAACTACAAATCAAAGTGGGATAGAATACATGAGGCTCTTTTCTAATCGGTAAAACGATATTGCCTTTAACGTGTTATGGTACTATTATTAACAGACCTAGGAATATTCGGGGCAAAATTAAATGACAGCTAGGGATGGCCTATACCGAAAACTTAGAGCGATCACTAGTATATGGGAAAAGCATCGATAATTGAGTTTATCGATATAGGCCATCCCTAGCTGTCATTTAATTTTGCCCCATATATTCCTAGGTCTGATTATTAACTAGTCTGCCATTACTGTCAAGTACATAAGAGCTATCGTAACATTGACATATCAAAGGCGATATGGCTTTAACAAATATAATGGTCTGAGGTCAAAAGTTTATTTATCAAAGATTTATTTCTTGGTTTGTTTGAAATTACTTATCTTGAATATAGTCAACTTCGCTGTTGACATTCATAGGAATTCGGTTTGAATTACGAATAGCAATTTCAAATGTCAACATTCAAATTTCGTTCAGGATTTTACGATTGCTATAACGATATCGATCAGTTTTGGTATCCGTGTGTTATCACAATCGGAGTTTATCGTCGTTTTATTGTTTTCGTTTACTTCTCGTGGTTATGCGCTCCTGGTAGAATTGGGAATATCTTTATTTAATCTTCGTTTTTTTTTACATGAAAATCCCAATTATTTCTAAGTTCCCATTTTACTCATCGTAATTAAAAAACAAGCTTAGTTTAAAACAAGTTTTTCTGTTTATAACTTACACAAAAATAACAAGTACATACATTTATCTTAGCTTATAATCTTAAGCCACTTGTAAACGTGAAATCAGACAAAAACCTAAACCTAAAGCCCGTAAAACTCGTTTCCCTTCCATCTCTCCATGTCACAAAAATTTAACAATATATGTTATGTCAGATGTCTATACCCGGTGTGGTTGCGGGTTAGAATAGCGCCACTCCATGTCTTCCCGTGGATGTCGTAAGGGGCGACTAAGGGAATAAAGGCGGTGTAGTACTGTTAGGCGATGGGCTTGCAACCTGTCACTAATACGCTGGTAAACATCTTAGCCTAATTGTGCAAAATGTGATTACAGAATTATCAACAAGTTTTTAGAGTTGTAGATAATTCTGTCTGCCTACCCCACTGTGGGAAAAGGCGTGATTTTATGTATGTATGTATGTATGTCAGATGTTTATATGAGTTCCCTAGCGATGTTCTTGCCTCAGAATATCTCACCTCGTAACGTTTTACGTTCCATTTTATTGTTTCCGTCCCTTTCCCGGAAAATATGCTTGATCCTTGATCGGAACGCGTTCTACTGATTAGATATTGATAACGCGAATACGAATCGGTAATAAGTTAAGGGCGATTTTTTGATGTTGTAGGAATGTAATTTTGTGACAAGAAGGGTTATGTTTTTCTAGTGTTTGTATGTATGTGTATCTCTTTGGCATGCTCTGTATATACGGCTAGATGGATTTTAGCATACTACAGATGTCGTTATAATTATAATATATATTAATCAAAACTCAAAGTGATAAGGAGGGAATATTAATTTAAGCATATATCGATGACAGTATCAAAAACCCAGTCCATTTGTCAAAGCTTGTTTTTTATCTTAAAAAAAAAATTGCTTGAGTCTGAAAATCTAAAAAGATAAAAATCAGCTTTGGGTAAAAACGACCGTGTTTTTAAATTTTCTAATCATTTTGTCGCTGGCACTAAGTCATAAGGCTTTATCAATATTCGCTAGTATATCTAAAAACATATTGTTCTCCGTATAGTACTATATGTTCCGTTCCTGGGAAGATTGCCCAGTGTGGGGAACATTCATTTCCGTTAGTGTTGCCAGCAATATTGGAGTGGAAGTTTTTGTCAGTGTGGGTAAACTTAATATCAAATTATTTTCAAGGTATTCCCGCCTTGAAGATAAAAAAAGTTACAAGTCAAACTTCTCTGGATTTCGTTTTTATCTTTAACGAAATGAAATCCACGAGCATGTTCAAATGCCCACAGTAAAACGATGTGAGGCGAAAGATGTTACCACAATTAGCATGAAGTACTACAAAAGGATGGACAGACACTACAATGAACACGCCCAAATCCTGTTAAAGGACCAATACTGAAAAAAAACAATAAGTAAAGTAAACGTCCGAGTGGTCGGCGTTCTATTAGTATTTGTCCCCATACTTTGAATTGCAAATAACAAAATAAGATTAACCACCACCTTGTTCGTGGCTTTTTTTAAATAAAGAAAAGGTCTGCCAGCAAAAGCACCTGACATTTACCTATACCCATACAATCCAAATGACTAACATTTCTTTTCATCTTGAAACATTTCACATGGTTACCATATAAAAAAAAATCCATTTAACAAAAGTAAAGGTCTCATCTCCCAAATCACATTAAAATGTTTTGTGTATAATGTATACAAAACCACATTAGGTACATGGATACAAAACAAGAACAAGACACAGAGAAACAGTTGCGAAACGGTCGCAACTCAGCATTCGCTAGCCGTAAAGCCAGCACTGGTCTTCCGTTGGAACCGCTTGGTGAAGAGACGGAAAGTGACACACTAAACACATAACGTAAAATACAAAACATCAAGGATCAAAATTGCAATCATTTATTCGAGATTACCTCGAACGACCATAAAAATTACACGCTGTTAAGGTTGGCAACACTAAGGAAACATAAAACAAAAGACTACTCTATGGGAATGTAAACACAGCAAGCAATATAGGTTACGTAACAATAACAAACATTTACATGCCACTTCATGGCTTCCGTGCCTTTGCCGGAGGACATGTCTGATGATCTACGAATCGTTTTACTGATCGGACATCGATAGTGATTAATTTGAATCGATGTTTGCAAGTGCGGTGCGTTTAACTGATGTTTTGTATTGGTAACCAAGTCATTATTTTCAATGATTTTAACTCCATAGTTCTATATTTTTTCCGGACTTTTAAAGGTCAAATTATGAGCTCTTAGAACCCGACAAGTTTGTGGTTTGCATTGAGCTTTTAAAAATCATGATTTTACGAGGCACGTTTTTTTTTACAAATTAACGTGGAACCCCGTCAGATTTTTGCTGTGGTAGGACTTTGCGCAAGGTCCATCCGGATCCTATATAAAAAAGATTTATGAAGATGCAACTAGTAGTCCAGTGTACTCGTATCTAACACTAATTACATATGCAAGCACACAACGCAAGTTTAATATTATAGGTAGTTTGAAACTGTCCGACACAAGCTCAAGGCGAAACGTTTCACGCCGTAACTAAACACTTTATTTTTCCCTTGCTTAAATTAAAAGGAAGTATCATATGAACCTCAGATGCTGGTCACATTTTAGCTAGTTCCTCGTTAGAATAGAATAGAATAGAATAGAATATATTTTATTTGTAAATCACAGGTATTAAATTAGGTCTTAAATCTAGGAATACAGATCTCTGTGTTTTGCCTGTTGGCGTACAAATGTTCATTAAATTAACTAAAACCATTACATTACATTACATGAATAAAAATACTTACTTAATGTCAAATACAATTTCCTAAATGTCGTCAAAAAAATCATTGATAGAATAATAACATTTTTTTGCTAAGTATGTTGTCAACTGCGTCTTAAATTGGGCATGCTTCTGTATTTTTATGCAGTTTGGTATTTTATTATAAATTTGAGGACCCATTCCTAGTACACTCCTGTACATAAATGCTGTTTTATGTTTGGTACTACAAACATTATTTCTGTATTGCGATCGTACGGGAAGCCTGCGTTGTTGTAGTACTACTGTTTTAAATAGCTGAGGGTTTCTTTTTACAAAACGTTGTCTGTTTTTTCGTAATGCGACTGTCAACACCATAAATAACAAACAAACAAGTGGCTGAATTCAGTTTGCAGTGTTCGCACCGCTGCGCTTGCCTATTTTTGTTGTATTTTTTTAACCATCCCTTCTTTGTAAGGATGTTTGAATGAGAGCCCTAATTAGTGATAACCCCTAATTAGCCTGTTGAATAACTTTGTAATATTTATGTTTATTAAGTGTTTTAAATTGTACCTACAGTCGAGTTTATAAATATGTGTACACTTTAAACGCTGTGATAATTCAAATATGGCAGTTTAAACATGACATTACATAGAGAAGGTACTAAAATGTTCACATATTTGTGAACTAGACTGTACAGTGCAAAAGGTCTTAAAAAGTCTTTCTGGTTTGAGTGAAGTCGGTTATACTGTGTAAGAGCGTATGAGAGCAATGGAGAGAGATGCACAACATCGAAGGACATTATTCAATCGCACTGTTTCTTTAACTTTAATGTAATTTATTGTACAATTCAAACGTGTAAAACGCCTTTGACAGATTATTGCAGTGCTGCAGTTGAAACATGACGTTAGACTGACAAAGCACTAAAGTGTGCAGCTATTTATTAGGCCGACTGTACCTACACTTTAAAACTTTGCGCCATTTTTAAGACAAATATTTACTGAAACTCGGTCAAATACTTAAATGCTTGCGTGGCAGCCATAATACAGGAAACCTAAAGAATAACATAATGCGTAAGTAAGCGTAATAATTAAATTACTAGTATTTTGTGAACCACCACTCTACCTAGCTAGCTAGCACAGAGCGGCAGTGGCTTTGTGAATTAGGGCGTTGAGTCGTTACCGCAAGGTGCCGCATTCGAATCCCAACCTTATCCATAATGTTTAATGTTTAATGTTTATTTGGGCACAAACGGTACAAGTTGCGGGTGGTAGGACCTTGTACAGGGTCCGTCCGGATCGCTACCACCATCTTATCCATTAACCTACCGCCAAACAGCAGTGTTCGCATTGTTGTGTTCCGGTTTGGGGATCAGACAGCCGGTTAAATGACTAGCATAGAGGCATTCCATCTTAGCCTCAGGGTTGGCAACGCATTTGCAGTCTTAGGATTGCATTGCAGTCTTGTGAATGCGAATGTCTATGGGTCACAGTTTCCACTTACCATCAGGTGGCCTGTGTGCTCGTTTGTCTTCTCTATGCCATAAAAAAAAAGTAAAGAAAAAATATAACAGAAAAACTTACATAACACATTGACCAGTGAAGTTGCCACAATTAACTAAATACATTACAGAGTAACACGTCAAAAATGTGAGTTTACATAATATTCAATTCAAGTAAAGTATTAAATTCAATTACTGACAAAACTTAATGTTTAGACAACGCAATTTTAAATCTAAGAAGGGAAAGACTATGTCTAAGTGAGATAATGAGCTATTATAATTTTTAAAAGTTCTACATAAAAATTAATTTGACGCATATTTGTTACGAGTAAGGGGAACATGAAATAGATTGCTATTACTTCGAGCATTAGTTCGAGTATAAGGGTGAACAAATCGGATGGGCTGCCCTGGTACTATCAGACCATAGAACTGTGTCACAGAGACGTTATGATTCAAGTCATAAGAAGTGTCAAACAAATTGTTTTATAATGTCACTGTGACACCGTTCTATGGTGGGTCAGGGTTCCATTGGGCTGATAGTACTTGGTGAGTCGGCACTCGCGGATTATATGGTCCATGTCCTGCACCGCAGCTCCACACTGACACGCAATGTCACCCAATGGATTCAGCAATTAGCTGTACTTCTTTGATTTGCATGTATTTTTTATTGAGAACGATTGTAATTTATAATATGGCCATACGAATAAATAAATAAATCCATAAGGGTCTTTATCTTCTAGGAGAGCTCGCTTCATCGCAGGTCAAGAGTTAGTCAAGAGCACAACTATTATCATTAAAAATAAATTATATCAATAGTTAAAAATATTTTCCATCAGGTGGAAACAGGACTAATAAATCCTTTTTCCGAATTATCGTTCATCCTAGCCATGTTTGCCTCAATCTTAACTTTTCTTTGTTGTTATAATACGATATGACCCTAATACATAAAACTGCACATAGGTACATATTTTCGGAAAAGTAAACAGGTATTCGGAGTTGGCTGAAAACATGTTCGGTTTTCTTTTTTAAGAATTAATTTTCCCGTGTGTTAATTTTGTCTCAAACTTACAAGAAAAATTGTAAAACTGGTTAGAATAAACCTATTGCAAGAGCTTTGTTTCATTTACAAAATCAAGCTTTTTTACAACTAACACGACTTTGATTTAAATATGACCAAATGATCAATAAATAATTAAAATAAATAATTGACCAAGATCCAGAGTAAGCTCAAAATTAAACTGATAGTTTAATTCCGATAAAAAAATAAGACGCAAATGTATATTTGTACTAAAACGAAACTTAATCGCGCACAATAATCATCATTAATCATTATTATGATTGATGACCGCCTCTTACGGCTCCTCGTGACCACGGTCGTTGCCGTACGATCGAAATGTCGAGGTAATTAAGTCTTATTTAACAACCCTACTAAAGCCGACTGTAAAAGCAAGATAAATACATACGATATTTTCCGACTAAATCCGATGTAATATGTATTCACTATAGCTGTTGCCCCCGACTACGTCCGCGCAAAAAAATAAACCATAGCCTATGTTCATCAGGGATAATGTAGGATTCTAATAGTGAAAGATTTGTTCAAACCGGACTACCTAGTAGTTTTGGAGACTAATCAATGCAAACAAACAAACAATAAAATCTTTCCTCTTTAGTAGACATCCAGGGTTCTATTTCTACTCGGTAAAACCATATTGCTTTTGCCATATAATAAGAGCTAGTTTATTTCCATCACTCTCCAAAGCTCTTTCATAAAACTTTTGACAATTTTAAATCCACGCTCGTTGAAAGTGGCACATACATTAAATTTAAAAGCTCAAAGCTCTTTTTATTGCCACAAAGTTTCGTAGGACTGCCAAACTGAAAAAAAAATGGATGTTTTTTTAAAATAAATAGATGTAAAAAACCTTGCTTTTGGGTTCTTTTTCAGAGTACTGAGTTAATTCTAACTTGCGACCTTAACATAGGTACAGTCGGCCAAAAAAGTAGTCTAGCAACCTACGGTTGAAGATCTTTTGCATGTCATGATACAAGTTTGGTTTTCCCTTGCAATATATTATGACAGAGACAAGTGTCAACTTTAGTGTTAATTAGATCTCACAGAAACTTTTGTCAAAACTGGTAGACCACTTTCTTGGCCGACCGTACATAAATTAGTTTATTAAAAGCTTTTATTTAACTTGCAATGTATGTATGTATGTGTCTATTTAATATCATGTTTATACCGCCATGTATGAATTGTCACAGCGATTAAATTGACTAGGTACAAAAGTGTATACATGTTTATGAGCTCGACTTTAATTATGCTGGCAAATATCGCGTTCTCTATTGTTCCGAGGAACCCGAAAACTCTCAGGTTTTATAGCGCAGCGGGTTCACAAAGTTTAGGGTCCATGCCCGAAAGAATTAGCCGACAAAATTAACGAACTTCCACGGGATAACATCTGCCTACGACCGTTCGGTAAGAGTTTTGAAATAAAATTTGGTGTATAAAAAGCGTTTAGATTTTGTTTTTGACCAGTTTTAAGCTGACTTCCTAACAAGGAGGATTTTCGTAAAACTTAAGTAACCGCTTAGCAAAAAATATCGGATCTCTTTCGTTTGGGCGAAATATTTTTAGGTAAAATTTGTTATAACCGAATTCTTTATTTACCAAAAAGAGTTTATTCGCCGGATCTGTTAAGATTTTGTCGTAGTCATAAGTCTTACTTAACCTAACCTAACCTAACCTAACCTAACCTAACCAACGCTTTTCTATTTTGGTATCTTGGAAACTAAACTAAAACTTTCAAAGGTTTAAAATTGAAAAATATTTATCTCTTCTCATGCTCTTAAAATGTTAATTTAGTCCCTGCACATCGGGACTAAAAGTCTTTTTTAATCTCTAGGGACTAAAGTAATATTTTTTTTAATTTATTTTGGCAACTCCTAAACAGCCAATCACGGTGTTTGTGAATGGAGGATTATCGCCATTTTCAGCGATTGTGCATGGACCATTTTTTGAGAGTGGAAATAACCTCAAAATGACAACTGTGCAAAAATATAAAAAATAACGATTTAATTTTGCGAAACACGATTAATGATTACGAACATGAATGTATTTAATTATATTAAGGATAATTAATTTTATTATGCATGGTCCAGTTAGTTATAAAATAGTTTTCAAGTTTGAATCTGAAGGCTAAATATGCAAGCGTTTCAAACGTCACTTTACAACAAAAAAATAATAATATTGTAATTTTGTATAACTATGTAGAACGTCGTTTTTTTCCTCGCATTCAAAGTGAAAAGTAGAGTGTTTAACGTGAGACTAAACAACCATAATGACACTCGAACTATAGCCACCCGCGCTCCGCTTGGGTGGCTAAACATCTCGTGTCATTATGGCTTGTTTTAGTCCCTTGTTGAACAATCTACCATTATTCGACGAAAAATATTTTGCTTAACAACCGGCTACCATAAGTATCCTATCCAAAATTCAAATACGTCTTGACTAGACGTTCACTTTGGACTAAATTATGTCGGTTTGTTTGTCGGGTCACGAAACATATAATTTATTCAAGGCTGAAGGACGCGGGGTCAGATGTATGGCCGAATAAAACTGAATTGTATTTACACAGTTTGCGATTTATGTATGAACTGATGGGATGTGCCTTGGGTTATTTATTGCTATTCTTGTATGGCGAGGGCCATTTTACTGTTACCCTTTTTGCGAAGATAAAATACAGCTTACTTATACATATAGCATTGCCACGGTTATAAATGTCACCAAGCACTTGAAGTCAAAACATGAACTTTAATATACCTAATGCGCAAAGTTTCTCTTCTACCAGGAAAAACCATATTGCATTTGATTTGTTATTGTATTGTAAACATTACGATAGCTCTTATTTACTTGACAGTAATAGCGTCCGAGTTACAAACAATACGATAACATGTCAAAGGCGATATGGTTTTGCCCAGTAGAATAGAGGCACTAAACGCACATCCTTATTTTAGTTCATTCTGTATTTGAATTTTGATAGGGAGAGATGTAGGTATTAAATATAAAAGATAAAAATAATACTTCACCTATAGACTATCTAAAATTCAGTAATAAAAAAATACGATCGAATCAGTGGGGCTAGACAAGTTGCCATCGTTCACGAACGCTAGCGTTAGGTGATCACTGGCGACATGTGTTGTCTTTGAAAAATGTATGGGAATGACGTAAGTCACGTGATATATCACTCGTTACAACTGACACGCTGAAAACAGGATTATCTAGCCTATTTAATTTTGACAGCGCCAAGTGACAGGTGATCACCAAAGTGATCGCCTAACGCTAGCGTTCGTGAACGATGGCAACTTGTCTAGCCCCACTGATATGAGGAGATCTGCAGAAAAACCAAAGTTCACAGCACAGCGAATTGGTACAGAGAAGTAGAACATTTGCCTCTATTCTCGGTGGTAAAATCCATAATTGTCTTTGACCTGCTGGCCTAGTATGGCGTCTATATCGCGTGTCAAATGTGGATAAAGCATCCGTCACTCTCGTACTTCTTTGTGTCAGAAGATGACGGATGCCTTATCCAAACATTGTCACGCGATAAAAGCAGCCATGTTACGGCCCCTGTACCCTTACCATGAGTTACAATTACCGTACTCGCTAGCGAGTCGAAGCTCTGTCCCTTGCACTCTATAAGAATACTTGCGAGGTCTCGGGGGTCACGTTAAATGTAACTCATGGTAAGGGCCCTGTTATCGTATTATCAACGTTTTAGAAGCTCTTATTTACTTGAGAGTAATGGCAGCCGAGTTACAAATAATGCCATAACAGCATCACGTCAAAGATAGTCGTTTGACCTAGTATAAGTAATACATACATTAAATCACGCCTGTTTCCCAGAGGGGTAGGCAGAGACCACTTCCTTCCACCTGCTACGATCCTGACAAATTTCCCTCGCTTCTTCCACATTCATACATCGAGTCATGCACGCACGTCGGTTTCGGGTACTTAAGATTCGGCCCTTTTCCAGTATTTCACCGATTAGACTCGAAAAAGCACGCCTAGGGCGGCCCCTTCCGACCCGTCCACTCACTTTCGATCTGTATATCTCTTTCGTCAATCTTCTTTCATCCATCCTTTCCAAATGACCGAACCATCGAAGCATGCCCTTTTAAATCTTAGTCAATACATCTTCTTTTATTCCACATTAAACCTAGTATAATAATGGCCCTAAATCGTTGTTGGGGCGATAGTGTTCTCGATGGTTAACATTTGGAGCGGTAGATTTTTGACGTCTAATAGTGCCCATACTGAATAAACATCTATACTAATATTATCAAGCTGAAGAGTTTTGTTTGTTTGCTTGAACTCGATTATCTCAGGAACTACAGGTCCGATTTGAAAAATTCTTTCAGTGTTAGATAGCCCATTTATCAAAAAAGGCTATATATCATACTCACATAAACCGAAGCAAAGCGAGGGCGCCTCGCTAGTCTCTTATATTTATCTAATCTTAAGAAGGGCAAACGCGTACTGTAAACTAGAGTTTTGGCAGGCCTCCCACAAGGTAAACTGACGATATGGCGATCTCGGAAAGCCGATAGACCAGAGTAGGTCAAACCAACCAAATAGCCTATGTCAAGCTGTTGTTTTTTTATCAAAATGTGTTAGTGTTGGACCTCAGTCTCACCTGATAAGTGGCGACGAGGTCGAGGGTGGTACACAGTTACCCAGAAAAAAGCCTTTTCACTCTTGACTTGAAAACACTAAGGCGACGATTCCGGGAATACAGGTGGACGACTTTCGGTTGATAATTAACGACGAATAGAGAAAAACATGGAACATAATTAATGATCAGCGACTGGTAGCAATTTTTCGACGAAATTATAACATGGATATGATTTAACATGTCTTCAACGATGAAATATCGGTTTACAAATACGCATTGATGTAGAAAGGTTATCTCTACTAATTATTTTTATATAATTCTGTAGTTCTGTCTACCACACTCTAGGTATAAAGGTGTGAGTTTATGTATGTATGTATATAAATGGATCCTCAATGTTAAATCAAAAGGAATCGAATGACAATGTCAAGCATTCAGTGAGTTTTTACCAATATAATTATGGTTTTATTTTTAACACAGACTTATCCATATTAGTCATAACTTTTGACGTTAAAGTGACATAAAATGCTACCGGTCTTTAATCTTAATAATGTAACCATTGAAGATCTAATCAAGTGTTCTAGTAAACTTTGTAAATGCGGTTCCGTAATCGGGGGACCGTATAGTTCTACAATAAAGTTAGATAGTTTACAGCGCTTTAAGAACTTTGTCTGTGTTCGGTAAATTTTGCAGTGGGATATATTATTTAAAATCAAACTAAAAAAAACACTGCTGACAGAATCATTATGAGGACTAGCATTTTCAGCCAGTACTTTTATGAACAGTCATCTTTTGGTTATCGAGACTAAACTAAAGAGTCCAATCTCGATGGGTCTACGATAAAATCGGACTCACAAGATTTGAATTAAACACACTAGCAAACGAACCAACAAATGAACATGTATAACGTCTGTGATCCTGCAATATTGCCTAACTAACAAATCAATGAGTTGCGAAATGTACCTAACTGACGTACTTGCTGAGGTTTATTTTGCACCTTATTTGATTTGTAAGTTACTTGGTATTGCAGGATCACCGACGATAAGTTGAAAAAATATAGCCAGCCATTGAATAACTCAGTAAAGTCACTCAAGTATGCAACAACTCCACGGAAATTCGTTGTAGGAGCAGGTTGCATTTTGCATCGGGTAGCATCTAGAGCCTTCACCGTTGATAATATCAAATTGAACACACGCCAAACGTTGTATTGGGATGTAACTTATATTCAGCTGTATTGCATTTGCCAAGTATCCAGGCAAATGTTAGACAGGTTTACTGAATTTCGATTAGTTGTAAGTAATTTTCTAGTGAACCGATGTTGTTTTCTGGATGTATTTTCATTTGATGTAAAGAACAATGGGGCGGGTAATTTTTCTTTTATTTTCTTTATAGAGTTTCTGGAATAATTCAAATTTGAAATGTATGTATGTAACTAAAATTACAACGTATATTTCCATTGAAACGGTAAATGTACAAATGAAAACTCATCCCATAAATTATGTGACTGCTATGTATCCTTGGAGTAGAGCAAGTGAGGACAATGCAAGGAAAAGACTAAAAAAGAGAAAAAATATAAATGTCAAATTGGAATGTTTTAAAAATAATTGAAAGAATTATGATGAAATGACTATTGGTGATGAATAGAAGGTAACATCGAATACATTTTTTTATGGCCTAGTGAAGACAAACAAGCACACAGGCCACCTGATGGTAAATGGAAACTGTGACCCATAGAGATATTCGCATTCACAAGACTGCAATGCAATCCTAAGACTGCAAACGCGTTGCCAACCCTGAGGACTAAGATGGAATGCCTCTATGCTAGTCATTTCACCGGCTGTCTTATCCCCAAACCGGAACACAACAATGCGAACACTGCTGTTTGGCAGTAGGTTAATGGATAAGATGGTGGTAGCGATCCGGACGGACCCTGCACAAGGTCCTACCACCCGCAAAAACTACCGTTTCCATATCACATATTTCAAATGACGCTCAATATTTTCTTGTCATCCCATTGTCGATAACCGGATATTTTAACGCATATAAAGCTGCCGACTTTGTAACATAATGCCTTCTCCTCTACACAAAACTTTTTGATCTATAGCGCTCGGTTGAGAAAAAGCTACAAGTTAAAAAGACTTCTCTGCTCATTCCAAACTGACGAATAATTTAATAAGTGGCGTAAAACCGTCCACAACTCGCCTAATTTATCTATTTCGGCCATTTTTGTTCCAGCAGTGAGAAGACAGCTTGTCCCGCCGCGGTTAAGATTTATTCTAAGAACATTAAATTATTTATTCTTTACTCTCAAGAATTTTCCTTTTTCTGAGTTTATTATGATTTATTGAGGTTCCAGAAATATTAAGAATCGCTTTGCTGCCGGCAGTTTGTGACATAAGGCTTCATCATATTGGATGAGTTGAGGTCCCCGTTTGTAATAACGGTTGCCGTGACATGGGAAACATCAAAAGGGAAGAAAACCGGCTTAGATTGTGATATTATTTATACCAGTTTATGTTATAGAACAATAATAAACTCTTTGAGACGTTACGTTTAGGTAAGTGAAAACGATACTGGGTTAAACCAAGAATTATTTAAACAAAATTGAAGCCAGCTCCGATCGCTTAGCCTTGGAATACGTACAAAATAATTGTAGTAATCAATCATCCCTAAACGCCCACGAAAACCCTCACATTTTGTTTGAAATACCAGGAAATAATGAACGCGTAGAGTTGTAATTTACTTAAATAAAGTTTCGCTACTTGTAGTGGCCGAGTGCCAAATCCCTTGCGGCAATGTCCACATTTTATCTTTAGGACTGCGGTTTTCGATTCCAAATTCGAAACAACGGGAAACAGGCCGGTGTACTTTATACCGTTCGCAATAATGATTAAATTAGGTTGAGCTTTACAGGTTAAATAAATTTAAGGATTACGCAAGGTTGCGCTGACCTCATTATAATCATTTTATTGATTTCGTCTTTTCATAGCCATTAAGCGTAGTCAAACGGCAATCACTGTCGAAAATGAAATTCCGCTCGGAGCGTTTGTAAGGAATTATTTTCGGAGACGGAGTCAACTCGGGGGTTAAAGTCGTCTCGCTTTTCTATTGTAGTATTTTATTTAGCGAGCCTTTATGTCTGCGAAAATATTGTGAAAGCGTTATTTCAAGGACGCGCCTGAAGCAAATAAATGTGAGTCTCTTCTCTTGTAATTCAAACTTAACGTCATTAAACGTAAAAGCGATTGCGGGAGATGGCACATGTTGTCAAGTAAATTGTTGGCCCAAATTAGAATTATGCTGCGGTCACCGACACATGGCGCGGCTGCGAGTGTCGTGCTTCCTTAGTTTATGACTGCCTGGTAAATGAAATACGATGCGCCGAGTTTCACGTCCTTATTATTTATAGCTTAAGCACTTTGGGGGGAAATATTTTTTAATCCTTTAGTATGAACATTTGAATCATACTCTTATGACATGTTTTCGAATCGATAGCCAGAACCCCTAAAATAAACTCACGTTTTCATACACAATTTTACGTACACTGAAGTAGGTACTACTCGATGATGGTACGAAAGTAAACGTCAATGTCAACTTGCTATCAAATTCAAGTACTAAATACATACTAGAGGGCGCTGATATCAATGGTCATACACATTATCTCGATAACGTGACGTTAATGCTACCTCGATAGAAGGTATAATTCGTACTAGGGCTATTATTTACTCACATGTTGACTTGACATACAAAACCGCTTTCTTTCTTTTATTTATTAAAAATCCATAAGGAACTCTCCAAAGCAAAGGGGTGATAGCAAAAAGTATTCACTTACCAAGATTGCGGAAAAGATTCATCTGTAATGACGGAAGAGAAAAACCAGCTGGTTCCCCTTGGATTTAGTTTTTGCTGCAGTCACGAGTTCTCAGCTATCAGTATAGGCTTTTGGGATGTTATTGAATTGAAGAAAATCTGAGTGAGAGTGTTGTGTTTGTCTTTGTTCTTGATCCCCTTAATCCGGGATGAGCTAGTCAAATCAGATTTGTATAAATTATGCGAAGCAGCGTCACAAATAAGCATTTCAATTATTCATATTCAAGTTATGACGTTTCAATTTGCTCATACTTACTAACCTTAGTAATCAAGTAAAATTGTTAATTTTACACTTAATATGGTGTAAATGTTGTTGAAATGCACCAAAACCATCCAGTGATATAAAAGCCATGGTGTACTCTGTATCATTCATTCAGCACTTTCAATTATCTAGAGCTAGAGCGAGTGAATGTCGTAGCTGCGAGTTTAAGTAGACCCTTCAGAGTAGTTCCTTCTTCACTCTCAATTAAGCAGCCTTATACTGCCAAATAATATGCACGCGCTAAAAAGTGTTTTGTTCGCTCTGACGGGACTTCTTAAACTCGCCGCTACCACATTCACTCGTTCGTTCGTCCAACCTCGTTTTTGTGAGAATCACACCCAGGTTCTGTATTCTACATCGTATTAGCAATCTTGCTTCGATATCGTAGCTCATAGCTGTCATAACATCAACGTTCAATCAAACTGGAGTAAAGGTCCCGGGCCTGTATTTTTACTTCTAAGGAAATTAAAACCATGACCTCCGGCTAGAGAATGCAAATAACCAGTTATAACCGGTTATTTTCATACTAAAACCGTTAATAACCGGTTAAATAGCATTCCTTACCTCCGGTTTACGCAGATTGCACCCACGACATTGATTTAATATTAAGGGGTCCATATTGACTCACATAAAATTCTTATTCCTATTTTTTGTTTTCCTACCAATTTGTATTCATAATAATCACTCTTCATAATTTTTTTTGGCATACTTTTTTGTTCATACTTTTTAAGTCATAACTATCGCAATTCATAATGCACTTTTTTTTAAGAAACTGTTACTTTTTGAACATTTTTATAAATCTAACGTAACCTAACCTAACCTTATTACACGTAAGATATTTAAGATATTGTGAAAAGTCTACGGCTTCATTAATATTGGCGTTATGAATTCAGATGATTATGAGTTCCGATCGTTAGTACTAAAAAAAATATGAAGAGTATGAAGAGTGATCATTATGATGTAAAATGGTATGAGAAACATTTTCGGACTTCCGATAATAGGACTTAAAAAGTTATGTGAGTAGATACGCATCCAATATTAAGTACTCCACATTGCAATATTTGTAATACTTAAAAATGTCATACAGCTGCAGTATTTTCAGAGTAAACGTCCAGGCATACTCTCCCCGAGGACTGCGGCTGTCGACGCGACAACTCCTAACTTATGTACTGCGGGTATGAGCTCCTAGTACACGTAGACGGATAAGCTTTGCAGTAATTAAGATTTACATTTAATATTCCTAGCTGCAAGATTACTCTTGGCTTTTCTGGGTCGCTGGTAATTGTGTAGTTAGAATGAAAAGTAATTGCTTTGCAATATAATTGCGAGATAAACTGGATTGGTTGTCAAATTGACCTCCTCTTTAAATAATTTTTAAAATAATTTCCGCAACTGTAGACAACTGTATTTCCTAACATAATAAAACGTTCCGTTGTGGATCGCTTCTGGATATTTATTGTTGTTCCACGGGGTTTTGATTCCGATTTTTTTTCAAGAAGTGTACAATGATTCAAATTTGACGCTGGGACGCCGTCGTTGCTACGCGACGGGCACCCAACGGGCACCTATCCTCCTAACCTGTGTTCACGCCTATGTTTTTGTGTTGTGTTCGTTGGTGAAAATTTTTAAAGAGTGTTTTTTTTAATATTATTGTTATTATTATTTTGTTAAGTTTTTAACATAGGTAAGTTATTTTTACATGCAGGCTGCGACCCAATCTGGTGAGAGCACGTCAACCAACAGTCATTCATGTAACTTGTGTTCAAAATCTTTCAAATCCATTCGAGGCTTAAACATCCATAAAAGTAAATCACATCGCAGCTGCTTAAGCCAAGATGCTTGTCCTTTAAACTTAGATTCATCTACGCCTTTTGTTCAACAACCATTCCATGTTCGACTCAGCCATCTCAAAAACAATGTAAATATAGTCAAAAGAATCCCCCGCGGCGCCAGAATCTCCGTCGCTTCTCATTTATCTCATCTCATATGTAAATGCACAGAAAGTAATTCCCTTCAAGACTGGCACAACCTGCTCCTTTTTCCTTTTTTGGTTTTGCATGCTAAAGTAGACAATTCAAATTTATCTTTAACCCAAAAAATTAAAAATAACTGCGCAAGCTATTCCATTCCCTTACCCTCGCATAAACCCACTCGCAGTTCCCACAATCAGCTGAAAACCATAGAAAATAAAATTAGCGACGGAGATCTTAAAGGTGCCGCCCGCCTACTCTTTTCTAATGACGTGCTTTCGCCAGATAATCCTGATACACTTCTGGCCCTACAGACGAAACACCCCCCAGCCCCTGCAACGCCTTATTTTCTCGACCCTCCAACAGCAAACCATGCATGCCTGCAAATTACAAACAATGACGTCGCTAATGCAATATTATCTTTTAAGCCCGGTTCAGCTGCGGGCCTGGATGGACTCTCACCCCAACATTTAAAAGATCTGACTTCTCGGTGTGTGGGTGATGCTGGTGAGAATCTTATCAGTGGCATTACTACCCTTATTAACATGATGTACTTGGGCAACATTCATCCGGACATTGTACCGACTTTGTATGGTGCGAACCTCATTGCCCTCAGTAAAAAAGACGGTGGGGTGAGACCTATTGCTGTTGGAGCTACACTTCGCCGCCTTGCATCAAAAATCGCCGTTCGACATATTTTACCAAAATTACAATCTTGTTTCGAACCCGTTCAGTTAGGCTTTGGCGTTAAGGGAGGCTGCGAGGCTGCCGTTCATGCTCTTCGCACCTACCTTAGCGACGATCAATGCGAAGTGTTACTGAAAATTGATGTTAAAAACGCCTTTAATTCGGTAAATAGGGATACCCTGCTGTCTGAAATAAAAAACAACATTCCTGAAATTTACAACTATCTTCTTCACTGTTATTCAGATCCAACGAAGTTGATGTACCGATCAAACGAGTTGTCATCTGAAGTTGGTTGTCAGCAGGGGGATCCCCTGGGGCCAGCAATTTTCAGTTTGGCTATTAATCCTTTAATTCAAAATTTAGCTTCAAAATTTAATATTTGGTATCTAGATGATGGGACCTTAGGAGGTGATGTAAATACAGTACTTTCCGATCTTTCATCTTTAAAAAATAACTTTAAATCCATTGGTTTAGAGCTAAATTTTGATAAGTGTGAACTCTTCATCCAAAAACCTTCCGACGCTGACAATGACATAACACAAAAATTCAACAAAATTGCACCAAATATAAAAATAGTAGATAAAAGAACACTTTGCCTCCTGGGATCTCCTATTTTTGAAGAAAGTTTTTCAGATTATATTCAAAATTCCATTTCTAAATTTCAAAATCATTCCCATCGGCTTCTTGACATTAGTCCACATTTTGCCCTTTTAATTATTAAATTCTGTCTTTTTGTCCCTAAATTTACTTATGTGCTTCGCTGCTGTCCGTTCTGGAAACATCAAGATCTTTTGTCGAAAATTGATACTTTGATCAAAAGTAACATGCAATCCATTCTTAATATTCAGCTAAGCGAGCATTCCTGGACCCAAGGATCCCTCCCGATTCGGTACGGTGGTATAGGGATCCGCAAAATTTCTAGTATTGCTTTACCAGCTTTTCTTTCGTCGATCCATAGCTCTTCTAGTCTCATAGGAAAAATCCTTAGGGAATTCCCTTTAAACTATGAGACTTCAGGTTTGGAGGACGCAAAGAATGGGTGGTTAACTGCTTGCCCCGGTCAAAATTTTCCTGAAAACCCAAAATCGCAGAGGTGTTGGGATGACATAGTATGTAAATTGACTGTTGATTCCCTTATTAGCCAGTGCTGCGCAGCGGATCGTGCTAGAATTTTAGCAGTCGGTACAAGGGAGGCTGGATACTGGCTTCAAGCTCATCCCTCGCCAAGCACTGGTACTTTCCTAGACCCTAACACACTCCGACTTTCAGTTTGCCTTCGCCTTGGGGTCCCGGTCTGCGCTCCACATCGCTGCCCCTGCGGAAGTGACGTAGATCGGCTAGGACATCACGGACTTTCTTGCCAGAGAAGTGCTGGCCGCTTTTCCAGACACGCCGCACTCAACGACATCATTCGTCGGTCTCTTGCCTCAATAAAGGTCCCGGCTCTTTTAGAGCCGACAGGCATTTCTAGAAATGATGGCAAGAGACCTGACGGAATGACCTTGGTCCCGTGGAATATGGGACGGGTGCTAGTGTGGGATGCAACCTGTGTAGACACGCTAGCCCCATCACATCTCCACCGGACCTCTAATAGAGCAGGTGCGGCAGCTGAAGCGGCCGAAAGCATGAAGGTAGTAAAATATAGTGGTCTCGGCCCAGAATATATTTTTATTCCATTCGGCGTCGAGACCCTTGGTCCGTGGGGTCCTAGCGCTCGGAGCCTCTTCAAAGAAGTTTCGAAGAGGCTCATTGACGTCACGGGAGACCGAAGAGCTGGCAGTTTCCTCGCTCAACGTATAAGTTTATCCATCCAGCGAGGAAATGCTGCCAGCATCTTTGGTACAATGCCGCAGGGGCCATTCTTAGATTTAATGTTTTAGTTAATTTATATATTTAGAGTTAGTTTTATTTAATTTTAGTTTTCTTTTTCAGTTACTGTGTTTTGTTGTATTTTTTTATGTTTTTATAAATATTGCGAGATCGTTTATAGACGACAATGCTACAAGTTTTAAAAACCCGACTGAACGTTTTAATATTATCGTCAATATACATGTATGTATATTTAAAATACAGCTTGTAAATTTCGAATGAATATAAACTTATTTTGCGGGTGGTAAGGACCTCGTGCAGGGTTCGTCCGGATCGCTACCACCATCTTATCCATTAACCTACCACCAACCAGCAGTGTTCGCATTGTTGTGTTCCGGATTGGGGTTAAGACAGCCGGTGAAATGACTAGCATAGAGGCATTCCCTCTTAGTCCTCAGGGTTGGCAACGCATTTGCAGTCTTAGGGTTGCATTGCAGTTTTGTGAATGCGAATGTCTATGAGTCACAGTTTCCACTTACCATCAGGTGGCCTGTGTGCTCGTTTGTCTTCCCTATGCCATAAAAAAAACTAACGACGGCCACACGCCGGTGATGCATCCCAATTAGCACAAAAACATACGTATATTTGATAATTAAAATTTATTTTTTCATTCTAATTAATTTGGCACTGATTTTCTTACACTACAAATATTTTGACATAGATCCCGAATTCTGGACGACAATGAAATATTTGTGAAACGAAACTTCCAACAAACCCAAAGCCGATACGATCAATCCGCTCAACCTTCATAGGTTGTTCACAAAGAGAACCAAGTACCTAACATTTTTAAACGAGAGTCCATTAGTCCACAACGTGTCGCTACATCAAACAAAGATGGCCGCGGCGCGAACGTGATTCTTTGTTTGTCTTATGACTGGCTATTTCCGTATGTTTAGGAAAGGAAATGTGTTGTGTTATGAAATGACACAAAATGAGTTTTGTCGCAAAATAAATACACTTTCTTTAGAAGAAGCTAACGACATTCAGAATAGTGTATTACTTTCTGTTCCTTGGACAACGGGGAAGGAAAAGAAAATATTTATTTAAGTAGTACTCTCAGTTATAAATTTGATTGTATTATTGTTGGTTCTGAGTCCTTATACACCGTGCGTCATTAAATATTTCTAAGCTTTGTCTCTGTCAACCATTAGATAACACCGGGGCATGCTGAAAACTAGCGCTGTGCGGATCGGCACACACAGCCAAATGGTGTCGGTTCATTTTGATGTTATTTCGTTTTGTATTTTATTTCACTTTAATTTAAGACTGCGCCGAGCAAACGCGGAGCGTCCAGTGGGCCCCTCATTATTATTATTGTGTTTTCTAATTAACTAAAGAATTTTCTTGGATCAGACGAAATGTTTTTGTAGTGCAAGTAAAAACACAATTTATGGGATACGTAACAAACATTAATAACAATTACCCTTTGAGTAGTCAGCTTAACGGGAAAAGGTGGCCCCTTTTTTCCGTTAAGTTAATAACTCGAAGGTGAATTGTTATTAAACTATTTGATATACCCTATAAATTGTGTTTTCATTTGTAGTACAAAAAAATATCGTCCAATTCCAAGAAAATACTTTAGTTTATTAGAAAACACAATAAAAGTAATGAGGGCGACACTGTACATCCGGCGTACGCTCGGTGCAGTCTTAACGTGCGGGTATACACTGAATGCTGCTTTTCTATTATTGAAAGGAAATGTACGCTGCCAGACGAGCGTGTCCGACGCTTATGTCCACTTCTTACATTTTAACCACGGAGTATTTCTGTGCTCAGTTATTTTGACAGTTTGTGAAAGTCGTTAGCTATCGTAGAATGCAGTGTGTAAAGGATGACCTTTACATTCCGTTGTTTAGGGTTCCGCACTAAAATGGTTAAAAAAGGAACCCTTATGGTGAGACTTCGGTGTCTGTCGGTCTGTCTGTCTGTATATCAGAGCAATTTTTTTCAGAAACCATAGAAGCCATCAATTATTAATTTGGCACAGCGGTATATGTAAGTTGCTTGCCCGCATCTGTTTTTAGTAAAAAAAAAATGAAGTTTAAATATGAAATTGATTTCATTAGAGCCAACTAGCAGTTATTAAATTAACCATAAAAATTGCTACCAGTTATACTTAAGGAATAAATAAATATATCACTTGGTCTACGATCGTATTTGAAAGCTTTCAATGTGACGGGTTCGTAATCATATCGTATATCTTTGTAATGTTCGGGTTTACCGGTATTTTATCTTCCAATTTATAAGGCTTCCATGAAAATGTATTGTAAATTGAAAACGTACAAAGGCAGCCAAAGCGAATGTTTTTAATTAAAATTATATGACGTTTTCATACTAAATTTGAGAATTAATATTGCAGTCAATGCTGCGGCATTTTGTCAGTTGAAGTTTATTCGCATTGCATTACATTGTCTTTTTATATAATACTATTTGTAATCACGTCTCGAAAACGGGTTCAACGATTTCACCAATAGGGGCGCTTAGGGGTGGAAAAATCGGTCTGTCAAGTTGTCATCTTCGGGAAAATTCGTTTTCATACCGAGCGACGCTCGGTGTTCGCGGACCGGACCTAGTACGAGTATGGTTGCTTTTATCGCGTGATAAAATGTGGATAAATCCGTCACTTTCGTTCTTCCGTTATCAGAGAGTGACGGATGTTGATTTTTTCACGCGATAAACACAGTCATATAAGCCCCCAGGTGCTAATAATTAACAAAGAACAACAAACAGACGACACAAATAACGTTATATGCTATAGCAGACTGCTGTATTTAGTTTGTTGTGTTTTGTCTAACACAATTACCGAGACATCTGTTATGTTCAGTATTTTTACACCCGTCATATTTCCCTTCACGTGACGGTGTCTCAAATACATCACTTATCTTCGTTTTATAGCCTTTTTACAGCCTATTAGAACCTAATTCCGTAGCCGTTAGACGCAGTTTACGATGTGGCTGAGCGTTAGTTAGACACGCAAATACTTATACGCGGTGCTGTTTTTATATTCATGTATTTTATACCACTTTTAAGCAGCTTGTTTATGGCTTTTTAGTAGTGTTTGACTATGAATAACTTTATTTATTAAAAAAATTAATCAACAAAAACTATGCTTTGAAAACCAGACTGCATGGTGTTCAACAATTTATAACGAGTGTTTATTATTTTTGGAAACGTCGTCGTTTAAAGTCGTTCTTTATTAGTAAATGCTTAATGGCATCGGTGTTATTTTTACTTTTTTGAAAGTCATAGCATCTATGCCTCAACAAAATCTAGTAGACTTTTTTAAATTTTATGTCTAATTTTTTTTTCCAACATGCTTGTCAATATTTCTGAGCAGTGTTGGAAAAAGTAACTGTGACACTTATTGATTTAGAAAATTAATCAAATTTTCAGACTCTCATCTGTCACATTAAAAGTGTTTTGCTCTCAAGAAGTGTACGACGAAGGTGATAATTGGTTACCAAGGACGTAAAACGGAAATACCTAACAAATTAACACAAGAAACGCATTATCTCAACGCCACTTAAATCGCAGTAACTAAACTTGCAACACTTAAGATCCTCGCCTCGCTCCGCTGTTACACTAAAAGTCACTTAAAACGTTCAAGCCGTGTCTACCCGGAGTGTACCAGGGCACTAGCACCCTGCGACGGTGAAATTCTCTCTCAAAGACGCGAGACAGCCGTAAAAGTTTCTTTGAAGTCCGCAGACGTTGGAGCTAAAATTGGTTTGATAAAAACTAACAATAGTTTGCAGCGTCTGAATACGCGAGCTTTGCAATTTTAAAAATGTTTCTTGTCGGCTAATTGTGCAAAACGAGAAATTGAAAAGACAGCTCCTTGGTTATTAGCTTTGTCAAACAAACGTTGTTCATTTAATAAACAATGAGCAGCAAAAATGTTATTATTAACGTAAACATTGTTTGTTCTTATTTTACAAATGACAATTGAATTTGAAAGTAAAGAACAGAGTATTAAACTATAACATATTAATGTTATAAATGTGAAAGCACGTTGGTCTGTAACGCTTTCACGGTTTAACAGTTAAAACGAAGCTTTACATAGGCAATAAAAAGTACCACCTTACGATACGATTGTATACCATTGTTTATACTCGTAATGGCGGCACTTTACTTGGTAGTATTTGCCAAATACGGGTCTTATATCTCTTACTGATGCCATACCGAGTGAAAGAGATGCAACGATAATGTTTAACAAATAACAGGCAGGTGTCGTAAGGCGATCGTAATGCCGGAATTCTCGTAGCATTTTTGAGCTTTCATAGGGACTTCTCGTTTATCGACTTCCGATATACATATGTATATCGATAAATACAGGATACAATATTTAAAATATGGTTAAGAGTTGAAGTAAACAACAGGAGTCTTATCGCGACTGAGCGATCTCTTCGAGATAACCTTTGGATACTGACTTTTAGGAAATTTTAAATCGGAATAAAAATAAAAATAATTTATGGTTCCTTATAGTTTGTGGATTACATATGCCTTTCAAATATGTTTCGAAAGAAATTGCAACAAGAAATGCTATCGATTGTTTTTTATTACAAATATCTATTTCACATTATCAACTAGTCAAAAGTTATCTTAAAGTGCTCTTTAGCGATAAGACCGCCTGAGGTTTACCTCTACTTTTAATCTTCTTTAATATGTTGTGTTATTGTAACGATAAAATATGTATATCGGAAGTCGATAAACGAAAAGTCCCTATGACAGCTCAAAAATGCTATGAGAATTCCGGGCTCTTGTCATTAGTGACCGTACAAATGCAAACATGACGTTTGTGAGCTGAAACTCTTTGAGAGACGACCACTGTATTAAGTTAAGCTATCCGAACCATAAACACGACACGTCGTAAGTCGACTGGATCCGCTTGCCGCATGACGTGGTCAGAATCAGAACGGTTAGGTAGGTTAGTAATCAATAAAAAAACACTCACCAGAAATCCACGTGCCATTCCATCTGACCGGCACCAGGTCGTCACTCATCAGATCCTGGATCCTTAGCCTCCGTCCCTTGACCCTGGGGCCCTCATCAGGCGGCGTCAGCAGCACCACCGAGGTGACGATGAGGGCCAGGACCGCAACAATCACCAGGAGTGCGATTAGGATACCGCGCCAGTTACGCTGATTTTGACTGCCCACTACCAGCTTCTGGAACAAGGGGGAAACGATCAGAGCCCTGTTTGGTCTCTTGATGGTTTATGATTGCCTGGTACTTACCTAGTCGGTGCTTAAGTTCTGTCACAAAGGTTTATTATAATTTTAAAAATAAACAATAGAGTTTCATAAACTTGTAGTACATCAATCAAAACTAGGGTTTGCAATATTCGTTCAATTTTAGTATTCGAATAATACGAATATTTAGATTTCCAACATTCGAATATTCGAATATTTCGATTAATTCGAATATTTTTGAAAATTAAACAAAATAATGATTCTAAGTTGTGTAATTGTAAAATATGTGATGTTAATTTAAAATGTAATGACCTTACAATTCAAAAAAACATTTATGGTATCTTCTCCAGATACCTAGCATGTAGCCGAACTTGCTAGCTCCCTAGCTCGCTACCCTTTTACCAATTACGGTACGGTATTTAGTTCTTTTTAGGGAGTTTGATTTTGGCAAGGATAAAGCAAAATAGGTAATATATTGTTTGTCTTACATTTGTAGTTATTTTTAATATTTAAATCTATTTCCACGAACTCGTTAATATGGAGGATAATTAATCCTGGCATTTTGTTAATGTTTTGCTAAGGTAAATAATTACAGACAAATTTGTGCACTATTCGAAATATTCGTTTTATTCGAATAATGAATATTGTCGAATTCGAATAACATTTATGGCGAATAATTCGAATAATCGAATATTCGAATATTCGAATTGCAAACCCTAATCAAAACCTTATTTTATATAGAATAAAAAAAAGCAAAATTTGAGTTCGTTACTATTGCAATAATTTGGTGTACGATCTTTAAGCATTCCCATTCGGGGCAGGAAAGCATGGGTCAAAACACGCACGACCACGATACTGATAACGGCTACAACTTTCGTAAGAGTTCTCGTATTGAGTCAAAATTTGCGTGACATATTGACCAGACTTTTATCTTTAAATACTGATGCGAATGTATTCCAAGCAACTAAAGATCCGCTTATACTCCGGTCAATCTTCATGTCTCATTCAATTGACCTTACGATTTCACATCAATTTGCAGAAATACGAAAACAGACCAACTTTCGTGCTTCATAAGCTGGTTTTTAAGTGTCGTTAAGATAATAATGCTGGTCTCTGAACATACCCAGAGATGAGAAACTTCATAATATTAAATAGAAAAATTTCCTGGTTAACAAAGACTACTTAATCTTTAAAGCGTTTTCAAAAAGTGAAATTTTGACTAAACTCGTGCGTGTTTTAATCGGTGCCGGCCGTGAATGTTAAAAGATCGTATCGGAAATTGCGGCGACTATGTGGAATGATGATTAGTTCCTAAAAATGTACTTTTATTAAGCTTTTAAATTTAATTTATTTTAAAATTAAAAAATAAACAAAAATTAGTTTAATTTGACTAATTCTTTGTAACAGAACTTAAGGACCGACTAAGTAAGTAACGATAATTTTAAATCAAATTTATATGTATGTATGTATGCTCTTTTAAACTTTTATCAGATTTTCACTAGAAAGTGTCATGGAGTCCCTTATTAAGGGAAAGGAAGTAAAACCAAAAAAATGAATGAGTCTATACTCGGTTGGTCATCGTTAAGTACACCGGAGATCCTGACGCCTTCCTAGTTCCGACTAGTGACAAAAGTGAAAGTTTCACTCAAATTTCATGCCATATTCTGACAGGTAGTACCAATGTTAAATCGTTTATATATATTTAGTGGTGTGCGTGGTTGCCGGGTAAGAATAGTGCCACTCCTTATCCTCCCGGATGTCGTAAGGGACGACTAAGGGAATAAAGGCTGTGTAGTACTGTTAGGCGATGGGCTTGCAACCTGTCACTAATACACTGGTAAACATCTTAGCCTAATCGTGCAAAATGTGGTTACAGAATTATTAACAAGTTTTTAGAGTTGTTAGTAATTCTGTAGCTCTGCCTACCCCGCTCTGGGAATAAAGGCGTGAGCTTATGTATGTATGCATGTATATTTAATTTATAAATGTTTATTTATATTTCTGACATGTAACGGTAGTAACGGAAACTATCCAAGAATTTAAAATTAAATTTACTTGTGTCAGAATCCTTTCCATCTAATTATGTAACTTTCAGAAGCTATATAATTTTCCAATCCAGGTTGGATTGAAGACCGACGTATTTTTTCTTTGGAAACTACTCATGTTTGACAAATGAATAATTAATGATTCGTCCTCATTTATCCGGCAAAGAGAGCTAATATTTATTCCCCCGAATGTTTCGATTTTTTTTTGAATGCGAGAATGTTTCACGCGAATATTTTGACAGAGCCCAAATCGTTTATCTAAGTGACTTCGAATCAATCAAGTATTGATCGAACACAATCCTGAAAGGGTGACGTTGGTACAAAGAGTCCTGCCATTGTTCAGAGTATGATATATTGGATGTTTATCGAAGTTTGGTAAATAATGCCTTTTCTGTGTCAATTTTCAAGCCTAAAGTGAATTTGCTTAGTACACATTATATGTGCTTTTTTAGATACTTTTTAGAAGGTTTATTCGTTTTATTAACCTTAATGGCTTTTATAAATCACTACATAGTATAAAACAAAGTTGCTTCCCGCTGTCTGTTTGTCCCTATGTATGCTTAGATCTTTAAAACTACGAAACAGATTTATTAGATACGGTTTTTTTTAATAGATACGGTGGTTCAAGAGAAAGGTTTTTATGTATAATAAATCCTGTTTTATGTACGGGTGTTACAGAAAACTCACATAAACTGAAGCGAAGCGAGGGCGGATCGCTAGAAAAAAACATATATAGCGAAGATTAACTCCAAGAAAAAGTTTTGTTAGCAGGATTCTAGACAAGCTGTATTCTGCAAATGATAAATTTATTTTAATTCGAAACTTTGGATGCGCCATCACTTTCCCCTTGTCATTAACCATCTAAATCGGGAGAAAGATGGAGATAACCTAAGGCTAATTAATTAGCCACCTGACTGCCTCAAGTGTTAATTGCCAAAATCCATACGTTTTATAAATTATTGAAAGCCCGAATTTTCATAATTCAGAATGTAATTTTTCAATTGCAGTTTTTTTTTTATATTGCTCATAGTATTAACCTAACTTTATTGTGAAATCAGCCAACATAAATTTTAAATTAAAAATAAAAAGTGTTCCCTTAATATAGTTGGTGATAATATTGTATATTTACAAATCAGGATACAATAATAAGTTATGTCTTGATACTTCTGTTCATTTGAAGAATTACTTGGTTAGTGTATAACAATTCATCTCCACAACTGTCACCATCCCTCTCTAAAGGTTTACCCTGCACCCAATACCCATAAACGTCCCACCATGACGTTCCGACATAAATATCCCGCGCCCCAATAAACCCATCGACACACGAGCTAGAGTTTTATTGCTTACCAATAAATAGGGTTAGTGCCGTAATGCGAATCCTTGCACGTGGTTTTAATGCTTTAATGTCGCTCGTCGATTTAACGAGGCTCGGGAATTCTCGGATCTGAAAATCCTAATAACAAAATAAATGTAAAAAATTGAAGAATATTCTGGATTTTTATATTTTAATCATCAGCGGCAATGGACATCCCACAACACCAGCCCACTATTTCACTATCCCGACGATAACAGGTGACAAGTGACATTTCATTCTACATGGCGCAGTTTATACTCATACTCATACTCATTTATTCATATTTTTCGATAAAAATACATGTCAAAGGTTACATTAATTTGTAGATTAATTAGATGTAGGTACATAAGTAATAGAAATATTTATCAATTTACATTTCAATTTAAATTACAATATCTTAATTGGTAGTTATTCATTAGTTTAAATTACAATACATTATGAATTATAGTAGTCGTCAAGTGAATAAAATGCTTGTGTAGTAAGCCATTTTTTCAATTTGTTATAAAATAGAACATTGCAGTCGGTATTTTTTATTTCGTCGGGTAGTTTATTATACAAGGTGTTACAAAAATACCCGTAAAGCCGAAAGGGGGTTAAATGGTACCTTATAATAAGTCCATTTACAATATTTGAGAACCGTACTATCACCGCATGACTTACCGGCAAAAAAAAGAAAACCAAACCATTATTGCTTTCATTGATGTGAAAACCCTATTTCAGTAAAATTAAAGAGTAAACTACGCAGATTGTTTATGTACATTTTTACCTAATTCGTGAAACGATTAAGAGACATACTAACAAAATGTACAGAATTCGATTAGATAGATATTACAAGTCGAGTTTTGGAAGATTTTAAAAGACCTAAACTACTTACGAAGAAACCTAAACTAGCACTTACTTTTTCGTAAAGAACGTCAAAATTACAGGAACGGCTCAAAGTGAGCTCTGCCTTGTTCAATGCACAACCTCGCTCGTCGGGATATGGTTTTAAACCCATTTAAGTTAAAAAAATATTAAATTGGTAGGTAGGCCTCTCTGTTAAAATAATCTATGCTAACTCCGGTTCCCTGACATGACAGCTTACTAGGGTTGACAATATTTTAGGCTTTGATAATTTATTAGATTTTTTACGGGGTATTTTGTAACACGTTGTAGATATTAGGCCCAGCAATAGTTATATGATACCCATTGACGTGTTACCGAGTTAACTTTGCAATGTATAACGAATTGTCACCTGTCGTGTGTCATTATCAAGATAGTGAAATAGGAGCATGGTGAGGAATCTATTCAGTACAACTAACTTTTTAGGATATTCGTTGATAACGAAATGGTCAAGTAACAACAGCACTGACACCGATATAATTGTCATAAGCAGCCTTGGAAACTCCCGACCTTGGAACAACTACAGTTAGTTTAAAGGGGAGGCCTTCGACAATTAAACTATCCCAGCCAAAAACAATAGGGCTTCCTTACCTTTAATTAATGTCAACAATTCAGAACTTGGCCCGAAGTACCTAATAAGAAGAAAAAACATAAAATTTCCACAAATGCTATAATAAACTGACAAAATATAAAGGTCGGTACCATAAATTGCTTACACATTTTGAACTTCACTTTCTGGAACATTTGCGACCCAATTAGCATTCAAAATAAATAGGTACTTCAAGTTAAATGGCCCTAATGTAATGTGAAGTACGAACGCAGCTCAAACGAATTAAAAAAAACGTGACTTTGTCTCTGTGTCGCGCTCATTCTAGACATACCCTTATAATCTGTGCTCATTCTGTGTTCCTCTTTCAAATGGGCACACTTGCGCCGCGTATTTAATATTTTGCTGAATTTATTTCCTTTAATTTAGTTTATTAATATCACTTTTGCTGTTTCGTGAAATTATTTCTCCAAGTACTAACGTAATACCTCGTTATTTCCCCTGGGTTCGTAACAATAACAATAAGTATCAAAAATATCCATTAATCTCGTGTATTTGCGGAAGTCGTTTGGCGCCAAAACGGCCAAAATGGCGGCCGCTTAACTTCGGGTTGCGGCGATAACGAGTATTATTTGGATTCGTCGTAAAGGGTTGAATGATCTGAATTTGTGATAACAGAGAGCCACGATTTTACTTTAAATTATATTTTAGCAAAATAAATGAATTTGTATTTGTATTTGTAACAACGACACCTGAAAATACACTTTCTCACTGGTCTCTCAGGTGTTATAGACCTTCTAGAGTCTGTTGGAAGGTCGATAGCTTAGTGGCTTAGGGTATCTACTCGTGATCGTAAGGCACCACATTCACGCCCCAGCGGTCGCCATGAACCAATGAGTATATCTTCTTAAAATATAGCGAGTAATGCATATCGTTTCTTACCACTGAATTACAGCAATAAATTCTAAATTATTTCCCTTTTCTAAAATCGAAGCCATCGTTCATAAGTTTCCCTTTTTATTGGGTTTTTGATGTTGATTTTGAGGAGGGGTGATTTCAAACTGCTCCATTTAGATTGCCACCCTGTATACTTACTTATTCTGGCCTCGATGCTGCGTCCAGTATCCCTCTATCGTCTTATGCCTGACTTTGACTACCAAAATGGCGGGTTACTAAAATAAGCCGATAAGCCGGTCCTAGCGCCGCCTAAGCCCCTCGAGGATATCGACTTCAGGACCTTCGATAAGAAATTACAGATTATCACCGTCATTTCAAGATAAATTTGAGGGTTTGGTCGAGTTTCCTTATAAATAACCTGCAAAAAGACGTTTCCCAGAGGCTATTTTTGTTGTTAACAAGAAAAGTTATAATTATATACGATAAGAATGACGTTTATCAAGCAAGCTTAATTTTCTCATCGTTCGCGTCTTGAATACGTAATTTATTTGGGCAGAAAAGTAATTTACCTGCTTTGTTCGATTTCGTTATACCCTGTACTTTGTTTTGTTTTTGATTAATTATGGTCATCAGGGGCCCTATTCTAATCGTAAAACGTAATTGCTTTTGATATGTTATCGTATTGTGAACGTTACTATAGCTCTTATGTATTTGACAGTAGAAGCGGCCGAGTAAAAACAAAACAAATTACAATAAAGTGAACTAAAGAAGGTGGTTAACTACCAATGTAGTAGTTGAAGCAGTTTATATTCTAATGACAACCACATCAAATTCAAAATGCTTACACTTCAACTATACAGTTAGCCGCGGTGTTTAGTATTACGTCAGAGTTATGCCTAACCCGAGTGGGATAGATCCCCCGGATTCGTAACATGTAAAACTTGTTAAAAAACCACGTGATATTTATTTTTAAATTAATTTCAGTTACAAACCCCACAAGCTGATAATGCTGCGGACTGAAAACCACCGCTGTGAGAGTGCGTGCTGCCGCCGCGCCTACAGTAAACGCTTATTCTGATCCTTTGCCACATATTTTATTTTTTGTTGTATGTTACCTTTGTTTCGTACTATACTGTAAAACAGGGTGAGTAGGGACATACACTCAGGAGCAAAAGTATCGGGTCAGAGTGCATTTTTCATACAAACGAGGCTATTTCGAAGCCTGTAGTGAAATCTGATGATGGAGGCCCCGAGCATCGATACAGAACTTCCAGAGTGCCTAGGACACCCAACTGATTGAATTTGCGGTTAACGCCGGAATTGTGCATGTTCAGAAAAACATCTAAAATGACAATAAAATGTTCGGAAATCCAAATGCGAACCCAAACTCTCTCGCTGTGGTGTCAACTGATTGTGCGATCAGTTAGGTGTCTTAAGAACTTTTGACCTCCTCTATTGAACCTCGGAGTACCCACCTTTAAACCCCTAAATTTGTTAGGCAAAAATAATATCTATTTCTATTTCTATAACTGTGGATGTGTAAACACCATCTCCATAATACATAACGATTAAGTAATAAAACAGCGCATTTAGCGGTTTGGTCCCTAGGTGTTGATTAACAAACGGACAGTCACGTACAACTACTTGAATAATAAATGTAGTAGTAGTTGTACTACTAGTGTAAAAGCCTAATATTTATTCAGTACATTTTTATCAATGACTCGAATAAATTTAATTTGTAACCGATCGAAGTTTGCCTAGTGAAAATTCCGCCCGTATTAAAAAACCTAAAGGACCTTTTATAAGCCTAGTGGAGACAATCACAGATAAACCACATCATAGACTAATAGGTACTTTACTACAGTCAAGCTAAACGTGCAAACTTACTAAAAGATACTCCGCACAATTTTAGCCAGTCAAAATCTTATTACATGGTCAAAGTTTTTTTAAAAGGTGTTTGTCAATAAAATATATTTTGGGATAAACTTTAGTTGCTGACTGTACTTTTTTTACAGTCATAATCTGCATCCCTAATCGTTGGTTCTCCGGTAAGTACAGCGCTGCGGAGATCCTGCCACAACCTTCGGACTCCATTAACAGATCATCTCTAAGATACCATACTATTGCAAATTAATATGTATTCTTAATTTTTGCCGATTCCCACAACGAGCACTGCTATACTGGTACAAAACCCGTCTACCACTGCAGCGTCAGGGCTGAGATTTAATTATAGAGTATGACGGGTACACTACATATTTAATTGTCCGAAGAGTTAAGAGTCAAGGTAAAACGTACTTGGTATTTGCACAGAGCAGCCAACCAGCTACACTGGTATGCGACTTCATCGGTCTTAGTGAAAACTTATGGTAACCACACTCATCATTATCATCAGTCGAAAGATGTCCATTGCTAGTCATAGGCCTTCCCCAATGGTTTTCAGCTTGAGGGGGGTTATTTAGAGCAATTATCGCTTAATACTACGTAGTGTAATATACCCTTAGCCCATATTTTTGGGCCACGGGCCGTACTTTACCCACTTCTGAGTAAGACCTAGCCTACTGTGCCACAACACAATGTCCCAGGCAGCTGAAAAAACGTCGCCGTATAAAATCCGCGCCGTCACGTATTTGTAATATCGGGCGGCATGATCAATGGGCTGGACTCTGTTCACATTTATAATGCTTTTGCGTAGGAGAATAATGTTTGTATTTTAGTACTGAAATTGCTTTTAACGAGGAAATGTACAGTCATGGAAGCCGTGGAGGAAGTTCCATTTTGCGCTAAGCAGCTGTGCTTGGTGTGTTTTAGTGGGAGGGTAATTTAGCCGGTGATACTACCAGTAAAGAATTGAAACAGTTGTTAGGTATAGCAACTAACAATAAGTGGTCTATATTGATAACATTTTTGGAACATACGCAGTAAGGCGAATGAAAAATCATAATAGTAGAAAGTAGAATATTAAATACATTTACTAGGCATTTCAAATGTCATGTTCTTCCGTTTAACGAAGGTAGTCGGTACTGTACTGAACTTTGCCGTTTTTGTCAAATATGGTTCAAGGTCATTTAAGATATTGCTAGGCTTCGTTCCAAAATTCCCTTTTATTTGAATCCAAAACTAAATTAAAGCATAACCGCTTCATCGGAATCGGTCGATAGTGTCGATACAAATGTAATATATTGCATAGCATGCAATGTAACTTAATTTGGAAAATAAATATCATTCGTTCATTAATAATGTAAATCGTAGCTGACTACTGTTACTGTGACTTAATGTTATTAAACGTACGAGTAATTATACAATGAATAACATCGAAACAAAAATGTAACACTGTAAAATGTAACCTGAATTTAATTAACTGATGGTATCTACAGATGAGTTTTTATATGCGGAGCTATTTGTTTTGTTCATTTGGAATGTTATAATATAAGCAATGTCTCAAAATTCGCTACCTGTCACCTAAATATCTATATGCTGCCGATTATCAACCAAACCAAACCAAAGAAGATGGCTGACTGCAATGTATGTATAAATGTATGAATGTAAACAATTTATTGTACAAAAGAAAAACAAAAACATTACAATGAATATTAAAACAAAGATGTACAAAGGCGAACTTATTAGTAGTTGAAGCAATCTAAACTCTATTGGTAATCACATTAAATTCAAAATGCTTACATCATTATCATGTATAGTTATGCCTTCTTACGTGTTTTATCCTTTTAGTTTTTCTGTCAAATTATTTGATTTTGTTTTGTATAGAAAATAATAGAATTGAAATAGGTTTATTGACAATAATTGATACAATGCATATTATGGTTAAAGATTTATTTATTTCTCAAAGAATATACATTTCACTTATTGAGAAAACAATTATTAACATGCCTTAATTATACATTACGCAAAAATAAAGCAAATATACAGCATAACAAAGTTTCAAGTATCAAATACTGTCAAATAGGGTACCACTCAGCACGATGACGTGGCGTGGCGGACAACAGACCCACGACGCTGTTTTTCAGTGGCTGTCAGTTTTTGTCAAATAAATGTTGAGAATGTATAATCCTGTTGTTGCGATGCTTGCGATGATGGTTTAGGAGCAAAGTTAGTACAAAATGTTAACCTTTCACGTGTCCAGTGGACAGACGGTGGTCCATAGGAACTCAGAGTGGTTTGAACTAAGATTGATATTGTAATACATATGTATATTTCACATGACGTTCCATGGGTTAAAAATATTTCTAATGCTCCGAACGCAAGGTAATTCAACACTTGCCAAGAAGAGTAGTATGACACTTAAGCAGAATTTTCATGCTCTTTGGGATCTTAAAAAATAATTGTAAAGTATTTGTTTAGATAGATTTAAAACTAACCATTTCAATTAATCTGCAAGGCTATAAACTAAAATAGAACAAGTTTGCACATTCACATCTGTAAGTGCAAGTGATGTAATCGTGCCACCGCCCACCACCTAGAGACAAATGCAACAAGTAGCATCCGCTACGAACTTCGCGAATTGCATAATTCAGTGAAGAACGAAGCCAGTGTACCGTTGCACAAGCAATTAGGGAAGACCTGCTTCGTGTTATATCAAATATGCAAGTCAATTTGAAGAGAATGTCACTGCAATGGATAAATATTATATCACTTGAATTTGAATCTCGGAATTCTGTAAAACTGAGATGAAGATATTATTTGTCTGAGGAAGAATAAATAGGGGTTTACTAATGATCGGTCAAAAATCTTTTCCCGAAGTATCACTTCCCAAACTATTTTACTCAAATTTTCATTTCCCAAAAAATCATAAGGCAAAATCACTTTTAGCAAATTAACAGTTAGCAATTATTTTTTTGGCATATTATTGTTTAACAAATAATTACTTGGTCATATTTCATTTTACCAAATTTCATGTAGTCAAATAATAATATATCGTTTCTCATAACATACTTTTCCCAATTATTATTTTTGGCATTCGATTTATATCCTGTGGTGCATTGGATAAAATTTAGGGTATGATTTTTACGGTCGCAGTTGTAACCTAACCTCTAGTCCTACTTTTCTGGTAGCAGTTCGTTTCTGTGGGGGTCACAGTTCTAACCTAACCTAACCTACTTTTCTGGTAGCAGTTCATATCTGTGGGGGTCGCAGTTCTAACCTAACCTAACCTAATTTTTTGGTAGCAGTTCGTTTCTGTGGGGGTCGCAGTACTCGCAGTTCTAACTTAACCTAACCTACTTTTACTGTGGTATAAATTGAGTGTGCGAGGTAACAAATTGAACTAAATTTTTTTTTGGAATATAATATTTGGCAAAGGCAAACATTTGCTTAATAAACGTTTGTCCTGATAAAACTTGACAAAGTAAAATGATGCCAAATGATAATTTGACGAAATAAATAAAATGCGAAATGTAAATGTGCTAAACATTCGTTTGGGAAATGAAACTACTGCGATAAGTTTTTTGGGAAGTGAAATTTGGCGAAAAATATTTTGCCCAAACGGCAGTACACCATAAATAGGTTATGTATTAACAAGTATTAACTCGATCAAAACTAAAAAAAGGCCGGTGAATTTTTAACTCTTCTTGGTGATAATTCAGTATGTAAAGGTTGTACAGCCGTTCGAAGAATTCTGTACTGTTTTTTCTGCTTTAATTGTGAATGGCATGATAAATACGACCTCATCCTTATATTAAATATCTGTGTTTCACTATACTATGGTGAGTTATGTGCAAAAATGGTGGGTTTGACAAATGATTTTTGCTTGAAGTACAACTTTCTTCCAAAATATAAGCATTCCACGGAATTTGTATCCAACACAAATGCCTTGGTTGTGGCTAGGAAATGGAAATAACCGGTTATAACCGGACTTAACGGGTTTTTTTTGGACAAAAACGGTAAATAACCGGTTAAATTTCATTCCCTAGTTGTGGCAAAGCCAAGATTTCACTCGCCAAACTCCCTTAATATCCAAGGCATTACGTCACCCAAACTACTGGCCCGCGAGATATGGGAGAAAAACGTCCCGGAAAGGGACTCCTCCGTTAATGGGCACTTGCGGTTAATAGAGCATTATCTCGACTGGACCCCACTGGAGATCCTGCCTGATGGCCATAGTGGGGAGATAAATACAGTCAGATATTTATAGGTGGAAAACTACTTGAGAGTTGACGTCATTGGGTGTAAAGGTCAAGTGACTAAAATAGAGTAAAATTGACACATGAGTAAGTACTATAGTATTATAAATAGTATCCTTTCTACGAATATTATAAATGCGAAAGTTTGTGTGTTTGTTTGTAACTCCTTCACGCTGAAACGGCTAGACGAATTAGGATGAAATTTGAAATGAAGATAGCACATAGGCTACATTCATCCCGGAAAATTTAATAGTTCCCGAGGGCATAACAATAATCGAATCTACGCGGACGAAGTCGCGGCACAAGCTAATCGTTTATAGTAGCATGTTGGAGTCTAATTGAACGTTAGTAGCGAAGCGATTGTCACCTTAATTAGGAGTCAGACATCTAAAGCACATCAAACAATACTCAAAGTCAAATTACGAGTATTTAATTGTGTACAATCAACGGCACGGATTCACGGGTTCGACAGCGTGTTCTTACCACGGTTTGAATAATCTGAGTTCCCGATTTTTTTTTTATTGTTCGATTTAATGTCACTAATAAAAACCGCTATAGATTGTACAAGTGTTAAAACATTAATGTAATCCAATGTATCATGCCATAAATAATAATGTTAGTGCACTGACAGTTCTGTGTTGGCAAAACAACAAGGGGTCCATATTGGTTCACATAAAAAGTAGTCCGAATGTATTGTTATTCATTATAATCGAAAGTCATAAAGTCTTTTTTACTGAAACGGTTTTTATTACAGGGTTTTTATCAATGAAACCTTACCTAATCTAGCATCATATACCAGCTAGATATTTCAAAAATCCTGAACTAAAAACCGTATCAGAAAAAACATTATGACTTGCGATAATTATGTGAAACAAAGCGCTCCCACCTACAATGATATGTTTTCAGCCACCATTACGAGTTCGTTGGTGACGGTTGTTCAGTTTTAAATCGATATCATCATCAAAGTAAGGTTCCTCAGTAAGTACATAAGTTTTTGACGAGAAAATGATTTCATATTGTAACTCTAATCGAATTCAAGCAGGTAGGAAATAAGAAACTGAATCCATTTCCTAAAGGCATTCGCACAAAGGCCAGTAACCTTTGTGCCCACCGCAATAAAAGACTTCGGCTGTTGTAGGCCCCTAAGGGACAACCTTAAAACGGTTTCCAATCGGCATAATGACATGCCCAGGGCACACTTGACGAACAATAGGGAAAATAATAAACAGAACGGGTTGAAATGTAATTGGATAACAAACTTGGTCCAATTAATACGGGGTGTTTTGGGGCGCTTCTGTTAAGTGTTAACGTCTCAACTTTCTGGGACCCTAGTACCATTGCGGAGTTATATGTGTTTTCGAAATGGGAAAATTGGGGTTGAAGAAAACTAATAGCCGTTTTTAATTAGTTCATACTAAACATTATGCAAATATGCAATGCCAAAGAGATTTTACTTACAATTAGTGTTTTTTAAAGTTCCGTTTACAACAAGGAACCTTTTTTTTTTTAGTACAAAGATGTCCGTGAAGTTAGCAGATCATTTTCCAGAAAATCAAAAAAAAAACGGAGTTCTATTGGCATGCAGAATAGTTCTATAGTTCCTGATACTTTTTAAATATAGTTCTGGCGATTTAAGCTGAAAAAATGAAACTCGATTTTACATGAAAATGCTCTGCTAACTTCACGCACATAGCATATCATTTTTCATCAAATTAAGAAACAAAACGTGTTTTGGCATCGCACAGCAGAGTTCTATAGTTCTAGGCACATTTTGGAAAATTTCAAGACGACATTACAACAAAAAAAAATGTTTTGCTTCTTACGAAAATGCTCTGCTAACTTCACGCACATAGCATATCATTTTTCATCAAATTAAGAAACAAAACGTGTTTTGGCATCGCACGGCAGAGTTCTATAGTTCTAGGCACATTTTGGATAATTTCAAGACGACATTACAACAAAAAAAAATGTTTTGTTTCTTACAAAAAGGATCTGCTAACTTCACATATGCTCTGCTAGGCGGTTAGCGAGAGTTCTGGGCTTAACTTTGGTATTAAACGGTTCAAATAACAGTGTCTGCGATATATCCGATGAGTTCTAGCCACTACCTAGATCACTTGTTTATATTTTTCACGATGAAACCAAAAAATTGTAAATTCCTAGAAACGGTGGTTGTTCGAGGCTTGATTTTGATATAAATCGGTTTAAATGGCGATGTATGCGAAAGGGCTAGAGAGTTCTAGCCTCTAGACTGGGGGGTTATTATGACATAGTTATGCAATTTTGTTAACGCTGAAAGACAAGGACAGAGCTAAATAATTGCCATAGCTCTGTCCCTTACACTGTAAAATGAACTGCAGAGTTATGTAATAAGTTGTTTAAATTTTTCATAAAGTCGTAAAATCCAAGTTATGCCTATGCTCTGCTAGGCGATAAGGTCGAGTTCTGGGCTTGTTTTTGATCTTAACTGGTTGCAGTGACCGTGTTTGTGATAGTTCCGAGGAGTTCTAGCCTCTAGACCACTTGTTTGAATTTTTCATGACGTCATATGAAAAATCGTAAAATCCAAGTTATGCCTATGCTCTGCTAGGCGATAACGTAGAGTTCTGGGCTTGATTTTGATCTTAACTGGTTGCAGTGACCGTGTTTGTGATAGTTCCGAGGAGTTCTAGCCTCTAGACCACTTGTTTGAATTTTTCATGAAGTCATATGAAAAATCGTAAAATCCAAGTTATGCCTATGCTCTGCTAGGCGATAACGTAGAGTTCTGGGCTTGATTTTGATCTTAACTGGTTGCAGTAACCGTGTTTGTGATAGTTCCGAGGAGTTCTAGCCTCTAGACCACTTGTTTGAATTTTTCATGAATTTTTCATGCTGTCATATGAAAAATCGTAAAAACCAAGTTATGCCTATGCTCTGCTAGGCGATAACGTAGAGTTATGGGCTTGATTTTGATTTTAACTGGTTGCAGTGACTGTGTTTGTAATAGTTCCGAGGAGTTCTAGCCTCTAGACCAGTTGTTTGAATTTTTCATGACGTCATATGAAAAATCGTAAAATCCAAGTTATGCCTATGCTCTGCTAGGCGATAACGTAGAGTTCTGAGCTTGATTTTGATCTTAACTGGTTGCAGTGACCGTGTTTGTGATAGTTCCGAGGAGTTCTAGCCTCTAGACCACTTGTTTGAATTTTTCATGAATTTTTAATGCAGTCATATGAAAAATCGTAAAATCCAAGTTATGCCTATGCTCTGCTAGGCGATAACGTAGAGTTCTGGGCTTGATTTTGATCTTAACTGGTTGCAGTGACTGTGTTTGTAATAGTTCCGAGGAGTTCTAGCCTCTAGACCACTTGTTTGAATTTTTCATGAATTTTTCATGCTGTCATATGAAAAATCGTAAAAACCAAGTTATGCCTATGCTCTGCTAGGCGATAACGTAGAGTTCTGAGCTTGATTTTGATCTTAACTGGTTGCAGTGACCGTGTTTGTGATAGTTCCGAGGAGTTCTAGCCTCTAGACCACTTGTTTGAATTTTTCATGAATTTTTAATGCAGTCATATGAAAAATCGTAAAATCCAAGTTATGCCTATGCTCTGCTAGGCGATAACGTAGAGTTCTGGGCTTGATTTTGATCTTAACTGGTTGCAGTGACCGTGTTTGTGATAGTCCCGAGGAGTTCTAGCCTCTAGACCAATTGTTTGAATTTTTTATGACGTCATATGAAAAATCGTAAAATCCAAGTTAATGACAGCATAATTTAAAGCGTAAGTATTTGCAGTTTCATAACTTTATAATTAGTATTAACTTCTGTTTTTTTTTGTTATATCAATTATACTGGTTTATTAAGTGTACAGTCAAGGGCAACTAAATGTTAATTATCGCTCTGTTGTATTTAGTTTAGATAAAAAATTAAAAGGCACCTATCCGTATCAAAAAGGATACTCGCCCCGATTTTTGTGGGTATACGTGCCTTTGGGGCGTCTATCGCCCCTATATAATCTCAGTTTTTTTTAATTGTTTGTGTTAATACATAAGTGTTGAGTTTTTGTTAGAAAATCAGTGTCATGTCTCACTTTGATTGTGGTCATGAGTGTAATATTGAAATAATCCTTTATAATTACAAATAAAACATTTTAATACTATATTTTATACTTATTTTATTCCATAGGGCATCTATCCTACATCATATTTGTTACTTAGTTTATTCCAAAGGGCATCTATCCTACACCAGAAGCATCTGACCTTTTTAAAATTTTCATAGTGGGGCATGTATCCATATAGGTAGGCATCTATCCTAAAAAAAAGGGGTCTGCGAAAACTCAATTTCTACACAATCAGTAAATATTAGGTAAAAAAAACTAGTCGTAATGAAAGATTAAAGACCAAACTAGCTATATCGAAAGGAAATATTCATGGGAAATTGATAGTTTTGAAATTATGAGGCCTTTTCAAAAAGTGTGGCATCTATCCCGGTTTTACCCTACCGCCCAAAGCACTGTTATCTTGCTTTTCAAAAATATTCGAATCCGCAATGGCACACACAATATCCTAAAAATAATAAATAACCGGAAGTACGCCGTGGCTCTCTTGTTAGATATGAGCAAGGCCAAGGTCTAGTACGGGGAATAGCTAATAAATGGTTTGCGTCTTACCTCGAGAACCGGAAACAATTTGTAGATATTGATTATCACGACGCAAACACAAATTACCGTTCTAGTTTTAGATCACAAGAACAAATATATATTAAAGCCTGGGTTCAATCCCCCAAGGCAGTGTTTTAGGCTGTTTCTTTTCATAATATATATAAACTAGCTTTCCGCCCGCGACTTCGTCCGCGGAGATTCAGAACATTCATTAAAAAATATCTACAGAGATACAATTTTAACTTTAACCAGTATTTTTTTAATAAGTTCGCAATATGGTTTATTTTATTTAATGGATCTAACTTTTAATCGACCAATGTTTTTAAATTCCCCTTTAGAATGACCTTCCCAAGTCTTAGTACCAGTAGGTGTCGAAAGAGACGAACACCCGGGGAAGGACGACAGCGTCCCCTGAGTAGGTACTTACTTAGCCATCCAAATGCGACAGCTAACTCGCATTCGAAGCGTGGGGTCTATTAGCAAATACTCACATGAGAAAAAAACATTGGTAGGGCAATATCATTCATGCATGTATTACCTAACTTCCATACAAATTTTCAATCTTCTGTTTCACTTTTTACGGGCACCTTTTTAATCTAAATAATATAAAAGGAGAAACTGACTGACTGACTGACATATCAACGCACAGCCTAAACGGCTAAACGTAGGCACTTGAAATTTGGAGGAGACGTAGCTTAGGTACCGTAGAGGTGCACTAAGAAAGGAATTCCCGAAATTCCCACGGGAACGGGAGTTAGCGGGAAAATCCTTTTGTATGAAAAATCTAAACCGAAGCGAAGCGAGGGCGGGTCGCTAGTATAATATATTACGACGGTAAAAACAGATTTCTTTTATTTCTACATTATTTACAAATTATCCCACCTTTATCTTCTCGTGTGGCCACAAAGTCACACAAGAAAATCACTTTTTAAAAATCTCAACAATAAAAACTTTTTTACAACTAAGTTTAGTCATCCCGATAGGAAACACATTCACTGCAACCAGGTAAGATCAAAATCAAGCCCATAACTCTACGTTATCGCCTAGCAGAGCATAGGCATAACTTGGATTTTACGATTTTTCATATGACGTCATGAAAAATTCAAACAAGTGATCTAGAGGCTAGAACTCCTCGGAACTATCACAAACACGGTCACTGCAACCAGTTAAGATCAAAATCAAGCCCAGAACTCTACGTTATCGCCTAGCAGAGCATAGGCATAACTTGGATTTTACGATTTTTCATATGACTGCATTAAAAATTCATGAAAAATTCAAACAAGTGGTCTAGAGGCTGGAACTCCTCGGAACTATCACAAACACGGTCACTGCAACCTGTTAAGATCAAAATCAAGCCCATAACTCTACGTTATCGCCTAGCAGAGCATAGGCATAACTTGGATTGTACGATTTTTCATATGACAGCATGAAAAATTCATGAAAAATTCAAACAAGTGGTCTAGAGGCTAGAACTCCTCGGAACTATCACAAACACGGTCACTGCAACCAGTTAAGATCAAAATCAAGCCCAGAACTCTACGTTATCGCCTAGCAGAGCATAGGCATAACTTGGTTTTTACGATTTTTCATATGACGTCATGAAAAATTCAAACAAGTGGTCTAGAGGCTAGAACTCCTCGGAACTATCACAAACACAGTCACTGCAACCAGTTAAGATCAAAATCAAGCCCAGAACTCTACGTTATCGCCTAGCAGAGCATAGGCATAACTTGGATTTTACGATTTTTCATATGACGTCATGAAAAATTCAAACAAGTGATCTAGAGGCTAGAACTCCTCGGAACTATCACAAACACAGTCACTGCAACCAGTTAAGATCAAAATCAAGCCCAGAACTCTACGTTATCGCCTAGCAGAGCATAGGCATAACTTGGTTTTTACGATTTTTCATATGACAGCATGAAAAATTCATGAAAAATTCAAACAAGTGGTCTAGAGGCTAGAACTCCTCGGAACTATTACAAACACAGTCACTGCAACCTGTTAAGATCAAAATCAAGCCCATAACTCTACGTTATCGCCTAGCAGAGCATAGGCATAACTTGGATTGTACGATTTTTCATATGACAGCATGAAAAATTCATGAAAAATTCAAACAAGTGGTCTAGAGGCTAGAACTCCTCGGAACTATTACAAACACAGTCATTGCAACCAGTTAAGATCAAAATCAAGCCCATAACTCTACGTTATCGCCTAGCAGAGCATAGGCATAACTTGGATTTTACGATTTTTCATATGACGTCATGAAAAATTCAAACAAGTGGTCTAGAGGCTAGAACTCCTCGGAACTATCACAAACACGGTCACTGCAACCAGTTAAGATCAAAATCAAGCCCAGAACTCTACGTTATCGCCTAGCAGAGCATAGGCATAACTTGGATTTTACGATTTTTCATATGACTTCATGAAAAATTCAAATAACTGGTCTAGAGACTAGAACTCCTCGGAACTATCACAAACACGGTCACAGCAACCAGTTAAGATCAAAATCAAGCCCAGAACTCTGCATTATCGCCTAGCAGAGCATAGGCATAACTTGGATTTTACGATTTTTCATATGACAGCATGAAAAATTCATGAAAAATTCAAACAAGTGGTCTAGAGGCTAGAACTCCTCGGAACTATCACAAACACGGTCACTGCAACCAGTTAAGATCAAAATCAAGCCCAGAACTGTACGTTCTCGCCTAGCAGAGCATAGGCATATCTTGGATTTTACGATTTTTCATATGACAGCATGAAAAATTCATGAAAAATTCAAACAAGTGGTCTAGAGGCTGGAACTCCTCGGAACTATCACAAACACGGTCACTGCAACCAGTTAAGATCAAAATCAAGCCCAGAACTCTACGTTATCGCCTAGCAGAGCATAGGCATAACTTGGATTTTACGATTTTTCATATGACTGCATTAAAAATTCATGAAAAATTCAAACAAGTGGTCTAGAGGCTAGAACTCCTCGGAACTATTACAAACACAGTCATTGCAACCAGTTAAGATCAAAATCAAGCCCATAACTCTACGTTATCGCCTAGCAGAGCATAGGCATAACTTGGATTTTACGATTTTTCATATGACGTCATGAAAAATTCAAACAAGTGGTCTAGAGGCTAGAACTCCTCGGAACTATCACAAACACAGTCACTGCAACCAGTTAAGATCAAAATCAAGCCCATAACTCTACGTTATCGCCTAGCAGAGCATAGGCATAACTTGGTTTTTACGATTTTTCATATGACAGCATGAAAAATTCATGAAAAATTCAAACAAGTGGTCTAGAGGCTAGAACTCCTCGGAACTATTACAAACACAGTCACTGCAACCAGTTAAGATCAAAATCAAGCCCAGAACTCTACGTTATCGCCTAGCAGAGCATAGGCATAACTTGGATTTTACGATTTTTCATATGACAGCATGAAAAATTCATGAAAAATTCAAACAAGTGGTCTAGAGGCAAGAACTCCTCGGAACTATCACAAACACGGTCACTGCAACCAGTTAAGATCAAAATCAAGCCCAGAACTCTACGTTATCGCCTAGCAGAGCATAGGCATATCTTGGATTTTACGATTTTTCATATGACAGCATGAAAAATTCATGAAAAATTCAAACAAGTGGTCTAGAGGCTAGAACTCCTCGGAACTATCACAAACACGGTCACTGCAACCAGTTAAGATCAAAATCAAGCCCAGAACTCTACGTTATCGCCTAGCAGAGCATAGGCATAACTTGGTTTTTACGATTTTTCATATGACAGCATGAAAAATTCATGAAAAATTCAAACAAGTGGTCTAGAGGCTAGAACTCCTCGGAACTATCACAAACACGGTCACTGCAACCAGTTAAGATCAAAATCAAGCCCAGAACTCTACGTTATCGCCTAGCAGAGCATAGGCATAACTTGGATTTTACGATTTTTCATATGACGTCATGAAAAATTCAAACAACTGGTCTAGAGGCTAGAACTCCTCGGAACTATTACAAACACAGTCACTGCAACCAGTTAAGATCAAAATCAAGCCCAGAACTCTACGTTATCGCCTAGCAGAGCATAGGCATAACTTGGATTTTACGATTTTTCATATGACAGCATGAAAAATTCATGAAAAATTCAAACAAGTGGTCTAGAGGCTAGAACTCCTCGGAACTATTACAAACACAGTCACTGCAACCAGTTAAGATCAAAATCAAGCCCAGAACTCTACGTTATCGCCTAGCAGAGCATAGGCATAACTTGGATTTTACGATTTTTCATATGACGTCATGAAAAATTCAAACAACTGGTCTAGAGGCTAGAACTCCTCGGAACTATTACAAACACATTCACTGCAACCAGGTAAGATCAAAATCAAGCCCATAACTCTACGTTATCGCCTAGCAGAGCATAGGCATAACTTGGATTTTACGATTTTTCATATGACGTCATGAAAAATTCAAACAAGTGATCTAGAGGCTAGAACTCCTCGGAACTATCACAAACACGGTCACTGCAACCAGTTAAGATCAAAATCAAGCCCAGAACTCTACGTTATCGCCTAGCAGAGCATAGGCATAACTTGGATTTTACGATTTTTCATATGACTTCATGAAAAATTCAAATAACTGGTCTAGAGACTAGAACTCCTCGGAACTATCACAAACACGGTCACAGCAACCAGTTAAGATCAAAATCAAGCCCAGAACTCTGCATTATCGCCTAGCAGAGCATAGGCATAACTTGGATTTTACGATTTTTCATATGACAGCATGAAAAATTCATGAAAAATTCAAACAAGTGGTCTAGAGGCTAGAACTCCTCGGAACTATCACAAACACGGTCACTGCAACCAGTTAAGATCAAAATCAAGCCCAGAACTGTACGTTCTCGCCTAGCAGAGCATAGGCATATCTTGGATTTTACGATTTTTCATATGACAGCATGAAAAATTCATGAAAAATTCAAACAAGTGGTCTAGAGGCTAGAACTCCTCGGAACTATCACAAACACGGTCACTGCAACCAGTTAAGATCAAAATCAAGCCCAGAACTCTACGTTATCGCCTAGCAGAGCATAGGCATAACTTGGATTTTACGATTTTTCATATGACTGCATTAAAAATTCATGAAAAATTCAAACAAGTGGTCTAGAGGCTAGAACTCCTCGGAACTATTACAAACACAGTCATTGCAACCAGTTAAGATCAAAATCAAGCCCATAACTCTACGTTATCGCCTAGCAGAGCATAGGCATAACTTGGATTTTACGATTTTTCATATGACGTCATGAAAAATTCAAACAAGTGGTCTAGAGGCTAGAACTCCTCGGAACTATCACAAACACAGTCACTGCAACCAGTTAAGATCAAAATCAAGCCCATAACTTTACGTTATCGCCTAGCAGAGCATAGGCATAACTTGGATTTTACGATTTTTCATATGACGTCATGAAAAATTCAAACAAGTGGTCTAGAGGCTAGAACTCCTCGGAACTATCACAAACACGGTCACTGCAACCAGTTTAGATCAAAATCAAGCCCAGAACTCTACGTTATCGCCTAGCAGAGCATAGGCATAACTTGGTTTTTACGATTTTTCATATGACAGCATGAAAAATTCATGAAAAATTCAAACAAGTGGTCTAGAGGCTAGAACTCCTCGGAACTATTACAAACACAGTCACTGCAACCAGTTAAGATCAAAATCAAGCCCAGAACTCTACGTTATCGCCTAGCAGAGCATAGGCATAACTTGGATTTTACGATTTTTCATATGACGTCATGAAAAATTCAAACAACTGGTCTAGAGGCTAGAACTCCTCGGAACTATTACAAACACATTCACTGCAACCAGGTAAGATCAAAATCAAGCCCATAACTCTACGTTATCGCCTAGCAGAGCATAGGCATAACTTGGATTTTACGATTTTTCATATGACGTCATGAAAAATTCAAACAAGTGATCTAGAGGCTAGAACTCCTCGGAACTATCACAAACACAGTCACTGCAACCAGTTAAGATCAAAATCAAGCCCAGAACTCTACGTTATCGCCTAGCAGAGCATAGGCATAACTTGGTTTTTACGATTTTTCATATGACAGCATGAAAAATTCATGAAAAATTCAAACAAGTGGTCTAGAGGCTAGAACTCCTCGGAACTATTACAAACACAGTCACTGCAACCTGTTAAGATCAAAATCAAGCCCATAACTCTACGTTATCGCCTAGCAGAGCATAGGCATAACTTGGATTGTACGATTTTTCATATGACAGCATGAAAAATTCATGAAAAATTCAAACAAGTGGTCTAGAGGCTAGAACTCCTCGGAACTATTACAAACACAGTCATTGCAACCAGTTAAGATCAAAATCAAGCCCATAACTCTACGTTATCGCCTAGCAGAGCATAGGCATAACTTGGATTTTACGATTTTTCATATGACGTCATGAAAAATTCAAACAAGTGGTCTAGAGGCTAGAACTCCTCGGAACTATCACAAACACGGTCACTGCAACCAGTTAAGATCAAAATCAAGCCCAGAACTCTACGTTATCGCCTAGCAGAGCATAGGCATAACTTGGATTTTACGATTTTTCATATGACTTCATGAAAAATTCAAATAACTGGTCTAGAGACTAGAACTCCTCGGAACTATCACAAACACGGTCACAGCAACCAGTTAAGATCAAAATCAAGCCCAGAACTCTGCATTATCGCCTAGCAGAGCATAGGCATAACTTGGATTTTACGATTTTTCATATGACAGCATGAAAAATTCATGAAAAATTCAAACAAGTGGTCTAGAGGCTAGAACTCCTCGGAACTATCACAAACACGGTCACTGCAACCAGTTAAGATCAAAATCAAGCCCATAACTCTACGTTATCGCCTAGCAGAGCATAGGCATAACTTGGTTTTTACGATTTTTCATATGACAGCATGAAAAATTCATGAAAAATTCAAACAAGTGGTCTAGAGGCTAGAACTCCTCGGAACTATTACAAACACAGTCACTGCAACCAGTTAAGATCAAAATCAAGCCCAGAACTCTACGTTATCGCCTAGCAGAGCATAGGCATAACTTGGATTTTACGATTTTTCATATGACAGCATGAAAAATTCATGAAAAATTCAAACAAGTGGTCTAGAGGCAAGAACTCCTCGGAACTATCACAAACACGGTCACTGCAACCAGTTAAGATCAAAATCAAGCCCAGAACTCTACGTTATCGCCTAGCAGAGCATAGGCATATCTTGGATTTTACGATTTTTCATATGACAGCATGAAAAATTCATGAAAAATTCAAACAAGTGGTCTAGAGGCTAGAACTCCTCGGAACTATCACAAACACGGTCACTGCAACCAGTTAAGATCAAAATCAAGCCCAGAACTCTACGTTATCGCCTAGCAGAGCATAGGCATAACTTGGTTTTTACGATTTTTCATATGACAGCATGAAAAATTCATGAAAAATTCAAACAAGTGGTCTAGAGGCTAGAACTCCTCGGAACTATCACAAACACGGTCACTGCAACCAGTTAAGATCAAAATCAAGCCCAGAACTCTACGTTATCGCCTAGCAGAGCATAGGCATAACTTGGATTTTACGATTTTTCATATGACGTCATGAAAAATTCAAACAACTGGTCTAGAGGCTAGAACTCCTCGGAACTATTACAAACACAGTCACTGCAACCAGTTAAGATCAAAATCAAGCCCAGAACTCTACGTTATCGCCTAGCAGAGCATAGGCATAACTTGGATTTTACGATTTTTCATATGACAGCATGAAAAATTCATGAAAAATTCAAACAAGTGGTCTAGAGGCTAGAACTCCTCGGAACTATCACAAACACGGTCACTGCAACCAGTTAAGATCAAAATCAAGCCCAGAACTCTACGTTATCGCCTAGCAGAGCATAGGCATAACTTGGATTTTACGATTTTTCATATGACGTCATGAAAAATTCAAACAAGTGGTCTAGAGGCTAGAACTCCTCGGAACTATCACAAACATGGTCACTGCAACCAGTTAAGATCAAAAACAAGCCCAGAACTCGACCTTATCGCCTAGCAGAGCATAGGCATAACTTGGATTTTACGACTTTATGAAAAATTTAAACAACTTATTACATAACTCTGCAGTTCATTTTACAGTGTAAGGGACAGAGCTATGGCAATTATTTAGCTCTGTCCTTGTCTTTCAGCGTTAACAAAATTGCATAACTTTGTCATAATAACCCCCCAGTCTAGAGGCTAGAACTCTCTAGCCCTTTCGCATACATCGCCATTTAAACCGATTTATATCAAAATCAAGCCTCGAACAACCACCGTTTCTAGGAATTTACAATTTTTTGGTTTCATCGTGAAAAATATAAACAAGTGATCTAGGTAGTGGCTAGAACTCATCGGATATATCGCAGACACTGTTATTTGAACCGTTTAATACCAAAGTTAAGCCCAGAACTCTCGCTAACCGCCTAGCAGAGCATATGTGAAGTTAGCAGATCCTTTTTGTAAGAAACAAAACATTTTTTTTTGTTGTAATGTCGTCTTGAAATTATCCAAAATGTGCCTAGAACTATAGAACTCTGCCGTGCGATGCCAAAACACGTTTTGTTTCTTAATTTGATGAAAAATGATATGCTATGTGCGTGAAGTTAGCAGAGCATTTTCGTAAGAAGCAAAACATTTTTTTTTGTTGTAATGTCGTCTTGAAATTTTCCAAAATGTGCCTAGAACTATAGAACTCTGCTGTGCGATGCCAAAACACGTTTTGTTTCTTAATTTGATGAAAAATGATATGCTATGTGCGTGAAGTTAGCAGAGCATTTTCATGTAAAATCGAGTTTCATTTTTTCAGCTTAAATCGCCAGAACTATATTTAAAAAGTATCAGGAACTATAGAACTATTCTGCATGCCAATAGAACTCCGTTTTTTTTTTGATTTTCTGGAAAATGATCTGCTAACTTCACGGACATACTCAGAGCGGCCATTGGAACTCCTAAATTACACATGATAAACCCGTCGTGTTAGGCCTTGTTAGAATTGGCTTGACAAGTATAGTACAATCGATAACAAAAAAAATCATAACAATCGGAAAATTTATATTCCAAGAAAGGGGTTTTAGGGTGTCCCCGACTTTAACCAATAAGGCTTAAAATGTACAATTATGCTACTGTTTACTAAATAAGGGTTTAATTATTTTTGCGACTTTGTAATCATAAAGATTTAAAGGTTGATGTCTTAATGCCGACTACGGCATTTTTTTAATTGCTTTAGACTTAAGGCGCGTCACATTTGCAAGCATTGCAAGTTAAATGAAATCTTGTAAAATAAAAAAGATTTATACCTTGTACATCATTAATCGTAACTCATTCATGTATGCATTTATTCAAGCTCTAGCTTTAACTCAGCTTATCTGTCTCGATATCAAACACTGCCCCGAGATGTTTCTTAAGCGCAGGTTTTCAACCTCTGCAAAATAACATTGAATAGTGACTTCGAACTTGAACAATGCTTTAGTAGGCCGGGAGATAAAATGAGAATAACAAGCTCTTCATAAACGTACTTTGAAACGTACATGTCATTTTACTTTAAAAGAAAAAACATTACATACATTAATTGCTAAGATGATGCCTGTGCCAGCTCATATAAACAATTTTTACTCTTGTTTCTGTAACTTTACATAAATAGCTACAACTAGATTGGAACAAACCTAGCTATACTGTTCAGGAATTTAAATTATGATTTTTTAAACACCTGCTTGTGATTATACTTAGTAAGTAATTGAAATTACATAAAACGGCTCTCAAAAGGGTCCTAGCTTGAATGAACGGGTAAACTACAAAATTCCGAATAGTCATAATTCCAAATTTTCATAATTCCAAATGCAATGTTGTAATAGAAGATTAAATTGGTTTTCTCTATTTCGCTTAAATCAAACCTAACCTATCCTAAGTGGATCAATTAAATTATGTATGCATTTAATCTAAAATAGCTCCAGTATAAATAACATAGATTTCGGAAAAAAAAAATTAGGACAAATGAATATTCGGAATAAAATATTTCGGAGTATTTGGGAGATCCCAGATTGAACTGTAGTTGTCTTTTCCTTAACTAATGTCAAACAGTTGACGGTACATTTAAACTGTACGTTTCTATTGTGTTATTTTCCGTCTAAAATAACTTATTTTATGACTCAGAGCAAGGAAATGA
>OZ014458.1:4894076-5003640 GCA_963966035.1 Acleris laterana | reverse complement strand
TTAGTACAAAGCTGTAATTTGGCCAAAAATCATTAAAATAACGCAGATAAAAAAAAATGGTACGCATATTACTGGTATACATGTAAAGCGTAGGTATTTTTTTACATTATAACATTGAGTGAGGTAACATTGGATAACTGTTACAAAATCATATCAATTTTCGATTTGGGGGCCCGTTTATGTACTTAGCCTGAGTTTTATAAAGATCAGTTAGATCAAATTTCGGTCAGGAATGTCAAAACTTGTATGTAGTTACTAAAATTGTATCTGACATATTTACTAACGGGCCTTTATAAAACTCGGCGTTATAAGAATCAACTAACGTTACGACAAAAGACAATTCTCTCATCCTAAGTCAATAATAGATTTAAGCGGAAAATACGAAAGCATTTCGAGTATAAGTTACGAAGAATGGACAAAGACAGACAGTTCAAACATAAAAAAAGGTCAAGTGCGAACTCACGTGGAGAGGGTTCCGTACCGTACATACGTTTTTTTTAGGTTGAACGCTTGTAGAATTTCCTATAACGTTTTCCTGTAATCTACAAGCAATGAAACTATATTTCGTATTTTTTTCTAAATTCTAGGCTTAATAGTTTCGGAGATCAGGAGGGGGAATGGTAAATTTTCGTCATCTCTCATGAATAAAATCAAAACTATTTATTTTACAATAATAACAAAAATATATTTGTGATTTTCATAGCAAGCTCTTTCTTTTGATATATGTCAATATTTTTTGTCAAACTTTTTTTTTTAATTCTGTAATTTATCCCCTGAAAATGGCCCTTATAACAAAAAAAAATACGCTAGTAAACAAGTCTGACTTTTGCTCAAATGGCTACTAACGCGTAGTTTTTTAAACAAGATAATAGAATATACTGTTAAGTAGGTACATTGTAAAAAGGAAATATCATTTACAAGAAATACTTAAATGCAAGTGATGTTTCTTTATCTTCAGTGATCAAAGCGCTATGCAGGGAGTCATCTCATTTTCTATTCCTTCTGCCTCGGTTCTATCTGCATACTGCATCTTACTCTTTGTATAGTCAGGGTAAAAAAAGGTTCGTCACTTTTGGACCTTTACGGCGATAGTGCCGAAAAGTGACGGAACTTTTTTTACCCTGACTGTACAACTTCACTTTCAAGAAAACAAAATGGAATATATATCAAATGTACTCTTTTTACTTGTAGTACAAAACAAAAGGAAGCAAAAAATTAATTTTGAATAGAAACAAACCGCTCTAATTTTATGTTAAGTAAGTGGGTACATAATTAAATATGTCGCAATTTTCGCACCACATGTTTTAATGTCGCGTGTCATTAAATTTTAATCCTGAGACATTTTGAATAATTGTTTGTGTTGTATAAGGATTGGATTAGCGCTTCATCACTATCACTACATAGTATAAAACAAAGTCGCTTCACGCTGTCTGTCCCTATGTATGCTTAGATCTTTAAAACTACGCAATGGATTTTGATGCGGTTTTTATTAATAGATAGAGTGTTTCAAGAGGAAGGTTTATATGTATAATAAATCCTATTTCATGTACGGGTGTTACAGAAAACTCACATAAACCGAAGCGAAGCGAGGGCGGGTCGCTAGTTATTAATATTCCTTTCTATGTTACTTGCTCTTTCACAAAACCCATCCCTAAAACGTTTTCCGAAAATAGCATCGGCGTAATCAGTACGGAACGAACGGCATACAGAAAGAGGAAAAAGAATTAGCTGATAAGTTGCACAAGTCACCGACTATAACGTTTTATTATGCAACTGTGAACTGACGAATGGTTTTATAATCACGGGTTATTAAATCGATTGACCACTTTTAATTGGTAACGATCGTGTTTCAGTACTTTGAGGAACGGTAGCATTTATTGGATTCGATATTGACCACTTTAAGTGAAATAGAATATTTTATGATTCAATTCTTCTGCAAAATAAGTAGAAGTAAGTTTTTTACTAGGACTATTTTAGAGAATGTAATGTAACCAGGTTCAATTAACAAAGGTGGCATTTCAATCAAGTTTAAGCATTTAAGTGATACTTAAGTACTTAAAGGAAGGTTAATTTGATTTGAGGCGACTTTGAACACAGCCTGTATTTGCCGGACACAAAGAAACCGACCCAAACTCGATGAGACACGTCTGTGTTTGTAAATAGTTATTTAGATGTACCAGGAGCCCATCAATTGACAGAGACCCTCGATTCCGAACAAATCAAATACAGGCCGTAGCGGGAAATTCTTTTGCTCCTTTCTCAGCCGATTTCCTCGGTAACGTTGCGGCATATCGGTGTTGACACAAACATTCGGCGAGATGAAAACATCCTGCGAGAGCTGCTGCCTTGGTAGACCGCGAATGATTTAGTACCGGCACATTTTATATTATTTATTTCATTTACGTGTCTGGAGTGTTGATATTTTATTATAATAAGGACGAAGATAGAAACGTTATGTGCGTCATGCAGAGCGCATTCATCTTTTCTATTTCCTGAACACGCATTGGAATGATTTACGACTGCGTTTTCAATATTCTTTGAACAAACTTCATAACATATTAACACCAAGTTTCACATCAAGCAAGGAAACCATTACTTTTTGCTGTAACATTCAAATAATTAACTAGGTATGTGTTTTTATATAACAAATAAATGGTCATTAGTGGTCACCGCTTCTAGGTTACACTTATTTCTAATAAATAGCCTTTAAATTAGCTAAACCTCTTCGGGGGCAGTCTTGTAACACTAGGATCGAATTTGACGCTTTTAAATTTAGTTTTATAGATATATGAAATAAGAGAACACTGATCCGAATTAGCCTCAATATGTATAATATAGTGTAACGTTGCGTTTTATATACATAAAATAATATCATCAATGCAACCGCAATTCACAAAAAATATAAGTCAGCAACTGGCTATTGTAAAAAATCTTAACTTGATATGTTTATGCACATTTTGCTTATCTATAGTTAATGCAACGCCCCTGTATACGATTTTTGAAACAATATTTATTTCCGTCAAGCCGCAGTGATATAAAGTGAAAAAGTGTATCTATCTTCCTACGAATTTACCTCAGTAAAAACATTTTAGCATTGGAGTTGATTGTAAAATTTCAAATTTATGAAATTCCAAGTCCACTTCTAAAATTTTGGAGCTCTATAACAAGCTCGTGCTGGAACCACGCAATCGCCGAGAACAGTACAACATTGTAATAGGAAACAGAATCATGCGCGCGCGACTGTGCCTTGTTCTGGTGTTGAGCGCCGTCTCCCTCGCGCGCGCTAAGTTAGACTCAGAGGAAGACGAAGACTCTGGTAAGATATTCCTAGCGTTCATTTATTGTGGCCACGGGAATGGTAATTCTGCCTCCGTTTTAATATAAAATACATATCCTAATTCATTATACTGTATGTAAAACGTTACTGAAAAAGGTTTTTTGTGGCATAGAACTTAAATGTATACTGAGTTAAGGCGTAAACTTATGAGCACGGTACGCCGCCGCAGCGTTGTACAATGTGATGTCGATTTATGATACAAATTACAATGTATATCGCTTAAATTGACAACAGCGTTCGTTGTACGGTCAAGGAATTTAATTCCTAGTCCACTTTGGACTATGTCAAAGTGACGTAATCAATCAAAACGTAAGAGACATCTTATGATTTTATTTAGTGTCAATTTGAGATAGTCCAAAGTGGACTAGGAATTCAATTAGGAGTTACTTGTAATCAAATCAAAGGCAAAATTATTGGATTTGTCATAGCAATAGAAAACATATTAACGATGCCAAGTTAAGAGGATTTACATGTATACCATATTGTCACCTGTCAGTTTTGTGAAATAGGGGAGGGACAGGGACATACATCACATCTAATGTCAACGGCGGCCAAGAAATTCGATCTTATTAGGGTCCCTAATGCCGCAAAGCCTTATTACCAGTGATCGGAAATAGGTGAGCTAATTTGCCTAAACTTGACGCATATTCATTCATGCGTGAGCGAAATGGGGATACATTATTGAATGAAGGTGCATCAAGTTTAGGCAAATTAGCTCTACCTATTCCGATCACTGCTTATTACCTACCAATACCGAAACACCACCGTCGACTACGCGAACAGAGGTTTATTTTTAAATTACAAATAAATTTCAAATGCAACCTACCTAAAAAATACAAACTAGGTAGGTCTATATCCTTTCGACTACTTCATCCAAATTAGCTGGTCACAGGATACAAATAAGTCATAGGACATGTTGATGTTATAAGCCCAGTAAATATATGGATATTAACAAAGCATTTGAGTTTGTGTGTCACAATCGGTTTCTCATAAAAAAAAATCTGCCTACGCTTTGACTTAGTCATTTATGTAATTGTAAAACTTTACGGGTACATCTTTTTAAAAACTGTCAAAAATCAAAAGCTGTTGTAATAAATATAACTAAATATACAATGAACGACTTTGGTGTACCGCAAGGCAGTATTTTGGACCATCCTTTTTTCATACAATACAAAGACTTTCCGAATTCTCTATCTTATGAGTGCACCTTGTTCGCAGACGAAACAGCTGTAGTCATACAGGAAAATGATCAATTGGTTTATAAAGATGTCAACGTAACTTTAGCACAGGCATTACACTGGTTGTCTAGCAACAAATTGAATGTAGACGCGATGGAAACTAATTATATGCGATTAGACCCTAATAGTGTTGAAAAAAGCCTAGACGTTAACTATGAGGGGGAGCCAGTTGAAGAAGGGATGGAGGCGGAGATATCGATTATAGGAAAATCTGGATAGTATTTGTTGATGAACGCATATATGGTACATTTTTTTTTTTTTTTATTTATTATTCATAATATTTATAAAAATTACAAAGATATTGGCTTAATACAGCGAACGGAAACCGTATGCGGTTTATGTGTTAATATATAGAATAGGATACAGTTAAAAAAGTTTGGCAAACTGGTTTTTATGAAAGCAGCTGAAACAGCTAAAAGCAGGTTTTTAGCTTTTGCTTCACTACGGATGTTTCCATGTCAGTAATTCATTAGATGAGGATAAAGTATAATCAATGCAATATTTTACCGGAACCGCTCAAAAAAGTAATGAAATATGTATGAAAACAAACTAAAATAGTATTTTTTTAAAGGAAATATTTGTATAGATAGTATAAATAAAACGTTATTGACTGTAGAAATTAGGGTAAAATTAAAAAAAGATGGGATAATAATATGATGTATATGTATAATGCACGCAATTGTAATATGGCGTACAGAAGTATGGTATAATTAAAGGCTTTTGTTTTATTTATTTATGAGGTATATACGATTATTATTTTAACAATGTATTTATGGTGATCAGTTGTATTGTATTTACATTGAATGAAATGTAATTTTATGTAATTTATTATTTATTTGTTTTTGGCACAATGCCAAGGGGGCATTTTTTACTTTTTTTTTACATTTATGTTTAAGTCTCACTTTAGTTATTTGAATTAGATCTTAAGTATCTGTTAATGTTAAATTATTTATTATTACTTTTATATTGACAACATTAAAATTTTATTGTGGTGTTGATCCATGTTTATTTTTATTTCTTACTAACAAAAAATCTCTTACATTATTTACTAACGGAAGGCAAGAGGAAGTAACTATATGTATACATATAGCATGTATTTGGGTATTACTCAAGTCTATATCTATAAAAAAGCGGCTAAGCGCGAGTTATAATCGCACACGAAGGGTTCCGTACCACCGTATAATATTGAATATTACATATACGAAGTTCGCAAAAACCAAGTTTTTTATATGAGGACCCTATGAATTCTTAACTTTTTTTGGTGATAAAAGCCATAGTTATGTACACACTCGAAAATTTAAACGGTTAAAGAAATACAGCCCTGTGACAGACGGACAGACAGCAGAGCCTTGTCCCGTTGGCACAATTTGGGTACGGAACCCTAAAAAGTATTGGCCACCAGCCGGGTACCTATTTGCCATCTCAAGAATACAATCAAATAATCTATCGTGCTATATCTAGTTTGAATTTATTAGTCTACGTACTTATTTCATTACGTATTGTCTATTGTCAAACAGAACTATAAATCAGTGTAATTTAAAACATATGTTAATCGTTGCAGTCTCTGTCTCTCAGACACTTTACGTAGTTCCCAACTTAACAAATCATTATTATCATCGCTTATTTCAAAAACTGTGCACCGAACATGCCCTATCGCAGTGCGAAATCTCCCGAACATGGTTTCAGTTTCATCCGGATTGTAACTGAAACCCAAACTCTGCCGAAATTGGTTTTTTGGCCGAATAGTGGTCGTAACTAAAACCGAAAGTTCAGTCTGGTTTAAAAATCGCATCATGGTTACCTAAAAATATAATCTCACTAGCCTTAAGTTTCACAGCCAAAATTAAACAATTTAATTACTGCTAGGTACCAGGGTTCCATGAATATCTAAGAAGTTCACAGCCAATCAAAACGTGATGTAACAATTACAAGTTACCAGTTCACTATACACATAACGCTCGAACAACCGAAGGGTAAACCTTCTAACAATGCTAACTGGCAATAGAATCAATACAAACAATACACAACTCGATCATACAAAGTACCTATAGCCACATAGCGTGCTTCGAGCTCGTAACGCGAGGGACAATATAACGTAATGCGATCATGTTACTAGATATGAATATTACGGACGGCATGAACGTGAGAAATTATGCCATTATTGATATGACAAAAGGTTTTAACATGTATAAATCATGATTTTTATCGATTCGTTTTCGTCGATTACAATTCTGTAGTATCTTTTACGAGCATGATGTTAAACAGCTTTTGAGTTTAAAAAAAAAAAGAACGTGAACTAATGATTACAGTCTACGTACCTTTTTGAAACACTGACTAGAAACTGTCTAGAACTAGGAGACCTGGAAAAGTGACATGAGTCTTTTGCCGAACAGTGAGAAACCATCAAGGTTTTAATAATACAACAACATTTACATACACACGAACAATTTATATGTCGACTAAAGCGTTTGATTATCAACCGACTTCAAAAAAAGGAGAAGGTTCTCATGTCACCCTGTATATATTTTTTGGTATGATCAGATGATCACGCATAACTTTATACAGAGATGTCCGATTTAAAAACAATTTATGGTTTGATAGAGTATAGTTTTGAGGTAGTCCCATTGTCACCAAATCTGAATCAGATGAAGGGATCCGTGAGGAATTGAGGGAACTCCTCAAATACATACATACACATAGCGGGCTTAGTATTTTTAGTAACAAATTAAGCATTTGCTCTCAGAAAGTATCATTTGGTGAAGTGGAACTGATGACGAAGACCAAAAATGGCTACCGGAACTCCTCAACGGTACCTATTTCAAGGGTGGCGATAAGATATCTCGATTAAGATAGTTGAACAAGTTAACGAAGAACATTTAATTGTTTAAATATGACAATGACTTCCCCGCGGCGTTGCTTGCAGCGAGCATGAAATGTCTTAAAGTTTCATATCAACTAAGAAGTGGAAACACACAGCTTATTATGATCACTAAAAAGTATAAAATACAATAAATGTTTTAAAAAACAAAAATATCGCCTTCACAAATGTTAGGCACGGTTTTTTGTTTTTAAAACATTTTTGATCGTTAGTTTACTGTTAAATAGGTAATGCTTATAGTACTAACTAATACCTACATAGTTCGTATACAAGACCATTTGTTCCAACCGATTGGTAAATAGCACTTGTATCGCATATTCTGAACCATTCAATAGTACTTCAACATTCAAAAGACTATCGTATCGCGTAAGGAATCAATACGTGTTCTCAAATTCTCAAAGCAGCCGAACTCAGGGCGAGCTCAGGGCTAACGACTTGAATAGTTCATTCTAACTAGCCTAGTACGAAAGAGATACAAGAGAATTGGCATTATTCTGTGCAAAATGTCATGTTCTATTGATTTGATGTCACCTCACTTGTCAATAGTCTTTGAAAGAGCTAGTCATTGTTATTCGTGTCGATATCCACTTGACAGTTCTGTACCCTTAGTTACTATGAGTTACACTTACCGTACTCGCTAGCGCGTCGAATACTCTGTGGCTTGCACTCTATAAGAATATTGGCGAGGTCTGCGAGGGACAGAGCTTCAACTCGCTAGCGAGTAAGTTTATTGTAACACATGGTAAGGATACAGCTCGTAAAATAGTGCAGGAGTGTTGTAGAAATTTGAAACTTATCGATATTGTCATAAGAACATTTTACTTATTTTACCAACCGTATTACATCAATACTCAATACTCAATACTCAATCATTTATTGCATTCCATAAGTATACATAGGTGGTACTTAAATTAACTTAAAAGTTATGAGATCATTATGGACCCAGCAGGGCACAGCAACTTATAAACTAGTGAGAGCGCTTACTTGCTAAGGGTAGTTTATTCTTTACTTAAGTAAATATTTATTAACATAATAACTTATCATCTAAGTATTCGGTTATTGAATAATAGCATTTTTCTATCAGTAAATGTTTCAGTGTATGTGTGTGTGTGTGTAGTGTATGTGTGTGTGTTTGTAGTGTGTGTGTGTGTGTGTGTGTGTGTGTGTGTGTGTGTGTGTGTGCGTGTGTGTGTGTGTGTGTGTGTGTGTGTGTGTGTGTGCTTGATGCTAAACGGTTAGTAGGTACTGTAAATACAAAGACGAACCTGTATGACGCTGTGCTCTATCCTTAGAACCCTTCGATTTTTTATAATGACTGGAGGTCACCAGCCACCTGAGGGTAAGTAGGGTCTGAGACCCATAGACCTCTGCATTTTCAAGACTACATTGTGACTGCAATCCTAAGAAGCGGTTGCCAAATTTTTGAACAGAAAGTTTCGTACAGTATTTTTGGTGTTAACTTGTAAATATCTCCTACTTTACCAAAAATGTTATGATTTCGATGAGATTTGCAAATTACTCGGTTGACTTTGAAACCCATATATTTATTGCTTGGTTGTTTAAACAAAATACTTTATTAGAATATAGGCCCTAGAGTCGGTTCAGGCATGATTACCATCAAGTACCAAATCTGTAAGTAACTGTTCTTATGTAGTTTTATATGTACCTACTAGCGACCTGCCCTCGCTTCGCTTCGGATTATGTAAGTATGATATATAGCCTATAGCCCTCCTCGATAAATGGGCTATCTAACACTGAAAGAATTTTTCAAATCGGACCAGTAGTTCCTGAGATTAGCGCGTTCAAGCAAATAAACAAATAAACAAACAAACTCTTCAAGTTTATAATATTAGTATAGATATAAGTTTGAAAATAGTACATTACTTAACAAGGGCTGTAAAAGAACGAAAGCCCGAAATCGCAGGTATTTGAGACCCGAGCCGTAGGCGAGGGTTGTAAATATGCGATAGAGGGCTTTCTTTTTTACTGCCCGTGATGAGTACACAATTTTACGTCTTCACCTGGCCACAATGCGAGTTTTACCGTGCGCGCAGCGTGCGATAAAACTCACATTATGGCCAGGTGTTACGTAAAATCTATTTCATACAATGTCGACTAAAATAAGTTCTCATTAAAGACTCGTCAAAAATTGTTTTACTTGGGGGACCAACTAACTAAAAATCTTTTGCCGAATTGTCAAATTTTTAAACATCAATATAGAACTTTCTATGTGTCATTTTTGCATTAGAACAAGAGTTGAAATGTTGTTTTGGCTGTATGTGAATGAACTTACAACTTGAATGAAAGTTGGTCCGAGAGCAACTGGCCGGCGATCGCAGCTAGCAACAGTTGCGGCTTGTTTGTTTCAACTTCGGTGCCATGACAGTTGGCGGTTGTGTCGGATTATTCAATTTGGAGCTAAACTTGAGTAATCAGAGTTGCTTTATGTACATTGATGTGAGCTCAGTTGTAGCATTTGTTTGGTCACAAATGGCCACAATTTGTAACGAAAAATCTAGTCATAAATGTACTTCAAGTAATTATTATATCTTTTGCATCTGCAGAGTGACACAAGGGCAGCTTATTATTAAAGATTTTCTGTCGAATTAAAGATTGAATTAAATAAATAATAACATAAGTATCAGGGGGTAATGTCACACCAATTAATCTTGTCTCAAATTAAGCTCTAATCTACTATAAGTACAAGAACGATATAAATACTTATACGAGTATATAGAAACATATACTTGAATACACAGAAAAAAACCATGAAATAGGAACAAATATTCGCGCTCATCACACAAATATCTGCCCTTACCGGGATTTGAACTAATTAGGCCAACAATAGGCAATATTCATCATGACTTTTTTTTCATAGCTTGAATAAAACCAAAAAAGTGTTTTTTTAATAGATTTTTATACAACGAAGATTTGTTCCTATCTCTTTCTTGCAAAACAGAATTTAACATGGAGTTTATATGACCGAAGTATTACGTCACAGTGCATATCAGATCTCTCTGTCTAATCGCTGTCTAATTAGCAGTTTAAACGGATGGAATTTCACTTTTGGTGATCTCTTTTACGATATTTTCATATTTTGTTGAGAAATGCCATTCAAAAAGTCCATGCATATTCTCTATTGTGGGCAAGGTTAACAATACTTACCCTACCTGAACTTCACCACTCACACAAAACTGAACTACCATTTATTTACCTAAATGACAATGTGGAACAATCTAGTTGCAACTAAAACCAACACGGTAACATTCGTACATAATGTTGTAGCCTTGTTAACTATTATTGTGTTTCACATACGCAAATATTTGTCTGTTTGTACGCAATCAGGTAAGCTAATATTGATTCTGTTGTACCAGGCGACCAGAACTGGGACAGTGATGAGGACAATGTGAACAGGACTCAGACAGAAACTACGCGCATCAACCGTCAATACAATGGTGATTGTTTTTTTTATCTAGGCTAATGTCCTACAAGGGAAAAAAGCCTCTTCCCTGATATCTATGAGTTGAAGTATTTACTGCTCTACTTTCTTAAGCTGCATTTTCACTTAGTGTTCTGAGCAAAACACTTTACTCAAAGCAAATGTTTGCTGTTCGGCCGATGTTCGCTCTTCGATGTGTGCACTTAATGAAAAAACGAACAATTGTTTAGAACAAAAGATTGACGAACAGTTGGCTCGCTCGCAGTGCGCGCGAGTTGCGTTTTCACCAACGATCATGGACGGCGTTGATTTGATTTTGGCTAGTGCAGCATTTGATGTAATAGCAATTATATTAAAAAAACAGTGACAGTCCATTCCAACATGGTATAGGATTCAGTTGAATGTTCAGAAAAAGATCGGAGAAAACGAACGCCTAACAAATGCATTGAACATCTGCTCGCTTGCCTGTGACGTCATTTACACTTTATGATTGAGTGAGCGAGCATTCGCTCGCCGAGTCCAGGCGATCATCACTGAACGAACACGTTCGAACGCTCAAGTATTTTCATCTACCGCACGAACGAACGAATGCTCGCTCAGAACTGTTCAGAACACTAAGTAAAAACGCAGCTTTATACGTAATAAGTTCTCCACACACACAGCATTGTTTTTGTGTCGCGTGAATCTTGTAATGAATCATCGTTGATGTTCAAGCATACGACTATCGTAGTCGTAGCGAGACGGGACGTACTTTTGTATAGCACTTCAAACGCGAAACAATGCCCTTTCTTTTTTTGTCACTTTCTCACAACACGCAACGTACTATACAATTCATACTTTTACTGCACACCACAGACAGAGAGTTGCAGTTCAAAACAAATAATATAAATTTTATGTAACATGGTCAGCAACAGCAACAACAAAAATTATATTATTTCTTATTGGATTTAATTCAACCTGTAATTTAATTGAATCTGTCAACCTGGCCATATTTGAAATATACCATCGTCTTTGCCTTGATCTTTATTATATTTTCGATCGACTCTTGCTTGTAACTCTCACACATGAATGAATACTGTTCTTTTCGTTTGTGATCTTTGAAAAGAACTTTATTAGGGTTGGTTTTCAGCTCAAGTCACGTCGATTTAAGAGCGCTTTCCAAGTTTACGAGTAAGACTTTTGCTTAAAATGGTTTTTCAGAGACGCTATTTTATATGTATACTGCATTTTATTTCTAGATTTCGCTTAACGCTAAACTGGGGCGTAAAATATTCCGAGAAAATATAAGTACAGCTATATGTAGGTACAGTCAGCTACAGAGAAACCTCCCTACTAGTTAACATTTATGCAGAGGTAACTTTTTTTTTCAACTGACTATACATAATTATTTTTTTTAATCCTTAAGTGAAATCAGTAGTCGGTGCAGAAGTACCAAAAGGAACCTTTAGTGTATTTTTTTCCTTTATAAAATAATGTTATTATCATAGGACTGGAGAAAAAATAATTTGTCAAGCAAATACTTGACGTTGAAGTGAATCGGACGATCTGCTTTTGATCCCGATATCATTGTGTGAAGAGGTCCAAGGGTGCATATTTTTTATAAGGGTCGCGGTCGTCATACTGTATCTTTTAACAAATCTTTTCTCTTTTAACATATGAACGGGAAATTGGGATAAAATACTTTTTATTACGATTTGAATGGATGTATGTCCTTACGCCAAAATGAAATTAGGTTTAAGCTCGCTGGAATCGGGACCTTATTACGCTTATTACTCATAAAACAACTAAATTCTTGTTTATAACATGAAAACTGGACAAAAGCGGTTAATTATTGAATGATGTACATAAACCCGACCGAAGCGAGCCTCTAATCTAAATACATACATACATACATAAACTCACGCCTTTATTCCCAGAGTGGGGTAGGCAGAGCTACAGAATTTCAAACAACTCTAAAAACTTGTTGATAATTCTGTAACCACAGAACGTGTACGTGTCTCTAATCTGAATAAAATGTATCTAATCAAAAGTTAAGCTATTAATCGTTTTTTTTTTGTATTATCTGTGACTAGGAAACCCAAAAACCCGCTTATTCCCGAAGACCACAAGGCCTCCAAATAGCAGGCCATGTCTTCTAATGGTAATAGAATGTAAATAGGATCCATGAGATATGTTTTTCGAATAATCATAACTGCCATCAAACATATCAGCAGAAAAAAGCACTTTGGGTCAACTTGTTCAATGCGCCAAGATATGAAACAGCCAGCCGGCATCCGTATTTCCGACGGCTTATTACCGTCCATCTAAAGAAGAATTACTTGGTACCTTCTGTGTAAGCTTGCTCCATCGTGAACCTTGTCCTGACTCTTTGGTCTCAACTAGGGTTAAGAACAAACCCATTTAATAAAAAAAACATCTTGTCAGTGGAACACGTCCACTCCTGGACATAAACCATCTTCAAAATCTCCTCCACGATCAATGGCTCTAGACATGATGCATTTCGAGAATTTTATCGTCATCGAAAGTGTATAGGATTGACGTAAGCTACCAGTCGCGTCAAACGCTTATGTTAATTTCATACATTTTGAGAGTTTTCTAAAATTATGCATCTTGTCTACCGTCACAGTCCTGTGCGCATCCAACGGTTTCCCGCAAGTGTCGTTTTCGTCGATAGCAGTCTGTACATACACACGTTCTTTCGTCGGTTTTCCTAATTCTACTAACATTTTGATTCCAGATAAGTTGGACAGGGTCGATAGCAGCGAAAACCTTGGAGCGTCGGTGTCCCAGATCTTTCGGCACCCATACACCGCATCACTCCTCAAACACGACCAGTACATCTGCAGCGCTGTGATACTCAACACGTATTGGGCGCTGACGCAGACCAAATGCTTCGACTCGTAAGTTATTTATTTTTCATCACACTTGCTCGTAAATAGTGTCCTAACATGCTAGAAAAATCGACCGTAAATCCAAAATAATACCCGCGGGCCTTTTTTTACCATTACGTAACTACCCAAGTAGCACACTGGGTGGGAAATAGCTCGTATATCATATCTATTTAGATACTTAAGTGAAATATATAGCCATGACTAAGTTCTATATAGGTGTAAAGAACCCTTAGGCAACCAATATAGAAGCACGGGGAGAAAAATTGCAGCCTATTTTTGGTTCTATATTGAATCCATAAGAGATCTCACGATTACCTTAAGCGGCAATTAGAACTATGGGTGAAAGTTATGCGCAGTGAACGACGATTTTTATTGAACGATTTTTGGTTCTAAATTGAATCCATAACAGATCTCACGACTACCTTAAGCGGCAATTAGATCTAAGGGTGAAAGTCATGCGCAGTGAACGACGAATATTGAACGAATGAATAATAATATTTCAGTTCGGTCAATGAGTGATAAATGGGACGCCAAAGTTCCTTTGAGTCGGTAAGTTGTGTTTTTTTAAAGTGAATGTGATCTGCCATTTTAATTTTGGATTTATACATCTGTTTGGTAAGTGATTAAAATTCACGTTCAAGCATTGAAATGAGCACGAAATTCTTGCGAATTTTTTGTTACTGTGAAACTATAGTATGGTTTCTTTGTAAATTTCGATGCGCCTTTGATTTGATCAGGAATATTTAAAAAGAGAGTGTTAAATCATATAAGGAATTGATACTGATAAGAACTAAAACTGTAAATACCTGACTTAATGATTGTAGGTTACGTACAATGTTAAAGTAACATCGTCACAACTATCAAAAGTCTGTGATTATGCGTCAGTGTGATAAAATTCTGTTTAAAATAAATCATTTTCAAGGACTCCAATTTGTAAACATGGCGAAACAAAAAAGATCTTACAGTGTTTATTTCCACTTATTTGTTCTCTATTTGAAACTATCAGGTCTGAAAATCACTTATTTGTATCTTGCGAGTGGCAAAGCAGTGAATGCTATTACGAATACTAATTATTTTCTCTTTTGTAGATCGCCCAGTGCTCGTGAATTAGGAGTCCTCAACACTGCTCTGAAATCCCAAGTTGTTGTTGTAAGCAAATCTATGTGAGCTTACATATTTTGATAACTTTACTAAATTGCAACCGCGGGCGGGACTCGAACCCATGACCTCTCCATTCGGGCCGCGGTAACATTTTCGTGTTTTTTTTTACCAAATCAGTAGGTATTCTGTTTTTAAAATAAGTACATAGAACATGTTTAAGTACCTAAACAACATTTATTAGGGAGTGTAGTCTTTTTTGAATTGTCTCCGACCCGACCTGGGTGCTCTGGGAGAAGGTACCCCAAGATGAGATGCTTTGTTGCCCAATTCTTATAGGTAGTATACAGTGAATACTAATTACCCGACTGCGTCAGAAGGAGGGTCATGTTTTTCGAGAGTATGTATGTATATATGTATATATGTATGTATGTATGTATGTATGATGTATGTCTATTTCTGGACACGCTCTGCAGCCTAAACGGCTTGACGTATTTTAACATGCGAGGTGTAATTCGATTCGTCTTAATTGCCGGAGTGACATAGGGTATATAATATTTCAATATGGCGTCCGCGACAAAAAATGAAGGGGGAATGTAAAAAAAAAATGTTTAACTATAACAATATGGGTATCAAATGAAAGCTATTAAATAGCCCATTCCAAATATATATATATTTTAACACTTTGATGCTACCATTTTGACAGGAAAGTCAAAAAATACGTAAATGTTAAGTACTTACTTACCTAATAAACTCCTTTTGCTAGAAAGTGAGTTTCGCTTGTAATTTGTTACTTGTAGCTTCGTGACATTAAAAATTCAAACTTCAGAGCTCATTATATCGCTTGGTTATCATTAATTAAACCACTATTTTATTAATAAAAACTAAAAGAAATTAAATTATTAAATTATTAAAAATAAACAAAAAACCCGACTGCAATAAAAAAATAAACTGGAAAGCGAAAAATAAGCTATAAATATATATAATCTATAGAAAATTGTAAGAGCAATGTACTTATAGATATTTATAGTAACAATTTAAATTTAACTTGAATATTGTTAAAGGTATTGCAGGCGGGGACAAGCAATGCTTATTATTAATATATTATTTATTATTATTAATATATTTATATCTTAAAAAAAAAAAGGGTTAGCTTGTCCCCGTCTGGAATACCTTTTCCAATATTCAAGTTAAATCAAAATTCTTATAAACATCAATAAGTACGATTTTCTATAGATTATATATACTTATAGCTTATTTTTCGCTTTTCAGTTTATTTTTTTATTGCAGTCGGGTTTTTTTGTTTATTTTTAATTGGTTTCTTTGTTTACAACATTTAAGTAGTTCAATTTTATTAAAATAAAACCCATTTTACTCCTACAATTTGATTAACCTTCTAGAAATGCTTGTAGTGTACTTAGTACCTTTACCCGCCTATCCGATGATGATGATGATACGATCATTAGTTAACAATTTGCATAAAAAACTAATGTCAAGTTACGGAAAATACAAGTAAACAAATCACTTTTGTATGCGGAACCCTTGAATTTGTAATCAATTATTCTTGACACAATTTTATTTTAACTACCACATCTTTTAACTTTTTTCCATTTCGCGGCATTCATTTCTGATGAGTTTAATGTCTATAATTTTATATCAACAGAAACAAATGTTCAAAACAAATTTATATCAACAGAGTGACGCATGACGAATATATTTTGATACAGGCAATATGAACAATAAATATTTATGTCCTAAATTTGGAACTGTTAGACATATAGTGGTTTGAAATAAGTGAAAATAACTACTTTTGGTTTTCAAGAACCTCCTATTGAGACTTAATTATGCGTTGGAGTGGCAATAAGAGCCCCAGCAGCACATTAGTGAATTTAGCAGCTTATCTTATAGCTTTATGTTCTAAATAAGTGGTTTAACATTGTTTGACAACACTTATAGCTTTAAACACAACTCAAAATTGTGTATGAGTTCATCTTGTCACTTGTAGTTGCTTAGGAACGTTTTTTGTTTCCACTTTATTACTTATGGTTGGGTAAAGTCGATTTTGCTACTTAAAGTTGCATGCAGGTTTTAATTTTCACTGAATAAGAAGCAATACTGCTATATAAGGCCCTAAAGTTACTTATAAGCAACTTTTACATATAAGTGGGAGCATACCCTTATTTGGATCTTTTAATTCCATATGACTAGTATAATAGAGTAGTATATCACCAATAGTGGCTAAAGAGATAATTTTACGACCCTTCTAGGCCTTAAAGTTGCAATTACTTTAGATTCCAAAAGGGCCGTAAAATTATCTCTCTCGGGTGGTAAAGGAAATACAAAGCTCGAGTCATTAAAGCCCTCAGCCTTCGGCTTCGGGCTTCTAACAGACTCTCGTTTGTAATTCTTTCTTTACCACCCTTAATACACAATGTACTATTATAAACGGCAAACTTGCAGACTTGCTTTGAGAATAAAATATGGCTAACAGATTTTTGTAGAAGCAAGATTGTAAATGCATTGCGAACCTTAAGGACTCCTAGACATTCGAGGGGCTCTCGAATCATAAATCAAGATGCGGCAGAATTGACAGTTAATGAAATGAAATAAAAATTATTTGGAACTTAAAGCATTTAAAAACAAACTTCTTAATTAAATCAATTTATTCTAGATATTTTAATTGCATTAAGCCCAAAATGGTCTCCACTCAGCCTTTTATGCCACGGTATATTATTTCAATATTTATTGATGAGCTACCCCCGTACTTATAAACGTGGAGTAAGCTTGGAACAGTTTATGCCATGCTTTCTCACTTTCTGTCAGAATGCAAATGTCACAATTACAGATAAGGACAAAGTGTGGCATAAACTATTCCAAGCTTATTCTTGGGCTTAAAGTTTACTTTAACGTATCTTTAGCCATTTTTGTCAAGATCAAATGATTAACACAGTATTAAACCTTTTTATCCGTAAACAGATACGCGAATATACTGCTACTCGGTGAAAGTAGAATAATGTTCCCAAGGCAATGGAGTACATTGTCCACTACGTTTTACCCCTATTGTTATCGTATTGATTATGATTCGCTATGCTTTACTGGCAAGTTAATAAGTTCATAACGATCTCAATACAACAATAGGGATAAATAATAAAAAAGGCCCAGTTTATTTACCCCAAAGTATTTCCTGAGTACAACGAAATGACTAGGCAAACATAAACAAGAAGGCGGATCGCTAACGGTCCCGAAGTCAAAGCAAAAGTTTGGCGAAGGATTGAGTCAATTTATCAGCTTTGATTAATCCAATAAATTGTAAACTAATCACGTCGCCCTAAGTAGTTTAATTTAAGCCTGTACACTTCTTCCATCCTTTTCTGCCTTAAGCTGTAGCAGAATGGGGTGATAAAGAGATTTGGTATCTTATTCCATACTAAATTCCATTTTCGAAGTCATATACCACATCAAAAGGCAACAGGCATCTTAGTAACTGAACGAAATTCAACCCTGTACCAGCCTCAATAAGGTCATACATGCAATATATACTTTAACGGGTTGTGCCCCTTTTTACCTCGGTTTTTGCCTGATTGTGAACGGTAGAGAGTCGAATACGATAAGTTGCTAAGTTTGTTTGGAGGTTTGGAGTTTTAGTATTGTCGAGAGTTCTGTTGCGAGACAAGTTCAAGCTGAAATATTTCATTATAAACGGGAATGAAGCAGTAGCTACACGAACATTTCTATTATACGTAACGTTTCGGATCACCTTTAGTTTTACGGAATCTATCCGTAGCATGAATCTCTAACGTCGGGTTCCTATATTCAAACCGCGGATAGATAAGGCTTACTTCGGGTTAAAATTTGACATTTGCCCATACATAATGTGTCAAATTTTAATTCGAAGTAAGCCTATCTGTCCGCGGTTTGAATATAGGAACCAGCCATAAAACAGATGTAAGTCTATCGTGTCGATGATAACGTGATAGGAAATTTTAGTGCTCAAGTTCTTGCTCAAGATATTGTACCCAAGATAGTGGTCTTGCACAAATCAATGAGAATACCCTCTCACTATATAAACTTACTAGACGCCTGCGACTTAGTACGCGTAGAATTAGTTTTCCACGACTCCCCCTATTTCTTCCCGCTGGGGGTCGACTTTCGGAAAATCCTTTCTTAGTGCTCACTTACATCATGAAAGGAACCCCGGTACCAAATCAATGTAATAAAGTTTATTTTGTATTAAGTAAGTATTTTGGTACGTAAAAGTCGCAGAATCGTACAAATAAAATAGGTACCTAGCATGAAAAGGAAATCTAAACTATTTTTTAAAGACGACATTTGAAGTTAACCCTTAAATAAATGTTAAAAGAGAATATAAAATGGGACTAGTTTTCAGATTTTTTTCATTTTCCAGCTTTATCGTACAACATTCACACCAAAAGAAAACTGTTTAAAACCCGCTCTAGAGTGTTGCTGGTCAGTAAAATGATTTAAATTACGAAGACAAATAGTTTTGTAATTGCATCCTTGTGAGGCCCAGCTGCTTAACAATAACACATTTCTAAAAGTAAATTTTAACTTCAATTAACTTACACAAGATTATTTTTTGAACTAGCGAAATTTCACGTGGTCCAAGGACAAGCATGAAGTTTTTGCTACATACTGAATACAAACGTAACTATAATTATTATCTTCGGATCAAAGTTTGCCTACCCTAATCTGTCCCGGGAGCCCATTACACTTTACGCCATAAGCCAGGCCTATTAACTCCCGATCCTAATTGTGATAACCCTGGGTCCGAAGCCATTTAACTTGTAATTAACTAAAACATAGTACTGCATTAAGCAAATAGTTTACGGCTGTCACTTAATAGAACGTGGTGCTAATTCGTTTATTAGAATGGCCAGGGAATTGAGGAAGTCATTGTTGACCTACCGTCCAGTCTAACTTGACCCGTAATATCAGCTGGAACAGATGCACTGGTTTCCAGCTTCCTATTTATACAAGTTTAAGTCCACTTTGACACAGACTGTTCTAAGCTTTAAACCCAGCCTACGTTATATTCAATTGAAAAACTTTGTCGTCCATTTCTGCTGGTTACTGGTTCTCTTAAACAACTCGTTGAAGAACCGTCAGAGCATAAAAACTACAGTTTAAGGGCGTGCATTCTCAGTTTACCCGTCGAGGGAGCGAGCTCGCACGACCGTTAGATAGAGAGCTGTTGTTGATTATAGTTAGAATACGGAAATGGTGTCGGTACTTTTTACCAAATTCAAATTCAAAACGGAACGGACGGACTTAGAGCCGTAACGTAACTCTGTCCTTTTCTATCAGCGCAAAATAAATTCCACAGATACGTCATAATAACCCCACAGATTCCGCAAAAACAAAAGAAAATAATATTTCGGTAATCCGGATCACGAGACCGATCATAGAGGCGATTCTTGGCGGAGACATTCCCAGGCATAGGCTGGGCATAGGTCCAGCCAGCAGAAGACGTCTTACGTGGACGATATTATGATAATAATTTAAAAAAAAACAGAGGGACAGTGTCACACCAATTGACCTAGTCCCAAACTAAGCTCTAGGCTTGCACTATGAGTACTAGACAATGATATAAATACATACACATACATACATACATAAACTCACGCCTTTATTCCCAGAGTGGGGTAGGCAGAGCTACAGAATTTCCAACAACTATAAAAACTTTTGATAATTCTGTAACCACATTTTGCACACTTAAGCGAAGATGTTTACCAGTGTATTAGTGTCAGGTTGCAAGCCCATGCATCGCCTAACAGTACTAAGTACACGCCTTTATTACCTTAGTCGGCTTTTACGACATCCACGGAAAGATACGGAGTGGCACTATTCTAATCCGGCTACCACGTTACACTATATAAATACTGTTACATACATACATACATAAACCCACGCCTTTATTCCCAGAGTGGGGTAGGCAGAGCTACAGAATTACCAACAACTCTAAAAACTTGTTAATAATTCTGTAACCACATTTTGCACTTTTAGGCTAAGATGTTTACCAGTGTATTAGTGACAGGTTGCAAGCCCATCGCCTAACAGTACTATACGCCTTTATTCCCTTAGCCGTCTCTTACGACATCCACGGGAAGATATGGATGGAGTAGCACTATTCTAACCCGGCAACCACACGGGTACTGTAATACTGTTATAGATAAATATATACTTAAATACATAGAAATCCATGACTCAGGAACAAATATTCGCGCTCATCACACAAATATCTGCCCTTACCGGGATTTGAACCCAGGAGCGCTAGCCTCGTAAGCAGGGCACTACCAACTAGGCCAGCGCGTCGTCCATTAAATTGCGTTTTTTGTGCTCCGTGGCCAAATGTAAAAAACGGTATCTTTATCATATTATAATATACGTCTATCCATCTGTCTGTCCGTATGTCACAGCTAATACTCAGAGTGGGTCCATATTGGCTTCGCTAAAGTTCATCACCCGAAATTGATTTTCCTAACGATTTGTACTCCTAATGATCACTGTTCCTAAAATTTTGTTTCCTAAAGTTTCCGTTCCTACATTTTATTATACTATTAACGTAGTCCATAACACTCAGTTTTCCGAAAATTGATTTTCCTAAAAATTTTACTCCTAATGATCACTGTTCCTAAAATTTAGAGTAGGGTGCAGTTTGTGAAGGTGTGTGAAATGAAACGTTTGAAAAAAAGCATACGATTTTAATTTGCAGTCAAATGGTATCGCATAGCTTATTCAAGGGATATAAAAAAAATAACCTCGAAGGCTAAGGCGGGAGCTTGCTTCGCTTCGCTCCCGCCATAGCCTTCTAACCTAACCTATTCAAGTCGGTTCTGCCCAGAGAGGTCTTGCTCGCTCGCTTCGCTCGCTCGCTCACTCATATTTATATCATAATATCGTCACCTGTAGGATCAATTAATGTTACCGCCAAAAGTATTTTTTTCAGGAGAGCCAAAAAACAAAAACAAAATTTAAAAATAAATCATAACTTTTAACTGTTTATTGTTATAAAAATGTTGATTATGGCGAAGGTTCATTAAATCAAAAGGTCTTTCAGTCTAGGTAGACACTGCTTACCTAGACATTGTAGTTTCCAAGATAAGGTGGCTCTTACGTTAATATTTGCAAAAAAAAAGGCGATACGTTACATCATTTATAAAAACTAAAATTAAACAAAAGTGTAACTCCCAAAAATGTAAAACTTTTTAACGTATATCACGCTCTTTTTATAATTAAGAGTTACGCTACTTACGCTACATTAAATCTGCCAATGAACTATAGTTGTTATTATCTTGTAATAGAATTCAAGTTAGGATAAATGACCGTTATAACAGATTAAATACTTAAAACTTTAATCGTGTTGTTACTGTTTGCTAGAATGTGACAATTATTATGAGCAGGAATCTCAGAGGTCGAACTTTTCATCCCGATGACGTCAAAATGACGAAATTTTACACACAGGGTGCTTTGTTTTAACTTGGAAGATGTTTAGGTATGTCTTAACTGCACGGCAGAATCAATTTATTTTCACCTCTTATTACTAAACATCGCAAATGAAGACCACTTTCTTTTATGAATGTCAATGCCCTAATTGTATTGATGTCTATTTAATCATACTGTCCAATGTCAGTATCATTAAACTAAGAAAGTTAAATAAGGGTTTGTAGGGACACGGAATGCTGCGTCAACTTTTGCACTTGAGTCGTTGTCTGGAACTCAAGTAGTTAAGTCGTTGTACTTAAAATAAAGTATAAATGTTTTGATCTAATTGACATTTGATTCAGTATTAGTCAACTACGTATTACTTAAACTCCCTATAGGTTTATGCAGAACTTGTTCGGCTATACTCGAACCAAATTTAAACCTTTCAATACTAGTCTTACATTTTTAATCAGCCTGTTTACAAACTGACGTCATCGGCATGTAAAGTACGACCCCTGGATCATACTCTAATAAAATAGACAAAGGCATGTATATATATAAGCCGTTTTTATTTAAATCTACATCACAACAATATTTTGTTGCTTTTTCTTATTAAAACAGAATAATAATTATCATAATAGTCGGGTATTTTTGGTAAATCAAATATTATTACTTACATGTAACAATAACAATTACTTAGACACATTATTTAACTGTTCAATAATACGGCAACCACATAATCCCGTAACACAAAACCATTTTCATTCTTCTCGATTACCTAATTAATGGAATAAAAAGCTTCTCAAAACTCTCATAATTTGAGAAACGATAAGTAAGTACCTACCTAATCAGACTTATTTAAAATGTTTTTGTGGTTACAATTTAACACTAAAAAACAACAGTAAAAACTTCTCAAACGTGTCATAATTTGAGAAATAATAATAAGACTCATTAGAAACGTTATTATGGTTACAATTTAACAACAAAAAACAACAGCAAAATCTTCTCGAATGTGTCACAATTTAACTATAAGTACTTAATCAGACTTATTTAAAACGTTTTTGTAATGAACAGCTATAAAATAATTAAAAATAACAAAGTTACATCCTGTGACTTTACTGATAGTCCGTTTTTTTCTTTCCCTTATTAATATTTTATCCTTTGGCTACGCCGCGATCCAATAGAGTTTTCTTCCTTTTCCAATTGTTGCTTGCCTTTCCCTGCTTTCCATTTCACCTCACTCTCCCGTTTCTTAGTACTTTCTGTTTGCTTTTTTCCGCTTTTTTCAAATCCTCACATTTAACTTGTATTATCCTATTTTGAAGCTTTGTATTTTCGTCGCTTTTAATTTTGATTTTTTCACTTTTTTTCTGATCCTCACATTTAACTTGTATTTTCTTTTTCATTGTTTGTTTTGGTTTATACTCTTCTTTTGTTTTTTGTGGTTCCATGAGTTTCACTCTTTTCTGTTTTTTTAGGTAGTCGACTGGCGTATCTTCAATAGGCTGCTTACTTTTATTTGATATCTGTTCATCTTCATTTTCGGAATTGATTACATTTTCTTCAATGTCGCTTTCAGAATCATCACTGTGGTTGATTTTCAATGTGTCGTTTTTATTTATGTGAGGTAGAGTAAGATAATCTTGTACAAACTGCTTGGGTATAACACCTTCATCGCAAAGTTTTTTCAAGCCTTGGCATTTCTTTGTAGAAATAGGTAGCGGCCGTGTATAAAGTCTTTGTAGTTCTGTTTGAGTTACTAAATAAGTGTCCATTATTCTTTCATTTGATCTGCCTTTTCCCCATCCCTTTCCTTTTACAATTTTGTTTCTTGGCCCAGTTCAATATCGTAGTATTGTCCATTTTCTTTCATCGTGTATTTAACTTCCATAGCATTTTTTCTTTAAACGTGACGATTCTCATGTCTCTTAGTTTTAACTTTTTATTAGCAACAGTTTTAGCCGTAAATACTTTTTCGGTTACAGACTTCCAATCTATGAAATCGGTGTGGTCCATGACTTTTACTTCATACGGGCGCCGCGGTGTCTTAATACCGCCGCCGTTGAAAACATCCGTGTCGGTAGATCTGTATCACTGTCTTCTATCACGTCACTACTTGTACTTAAGCTTCCGCGAGCAACATCTGTAGTTTTATGTCTGAAATAAGTCAAAACTAAATAATATTAATATTTAAATACCGTACATTACAAGACATGATACCAAATTTTGATTTCGTCAACTAGACTTATTTAAAATAGAAGTAATAATAAATAAATATATAAATCCCCAAAATAACGATAATCTTACGTATCTAGAGAAAAACATACTTAAATAAGTATAAGAAGACAATAAGAATAGAAGAATAATATAAGAATAGAAAACATCCAATAATCAGGAACAGATACTCGCACTCATCACACAAATATCTGCCCTTACCGGGGCTTGAACCCGGGACCGCTAGCTTCGTAGGCAAAGTCACTACCAACTAGGCTTGTTAGCTGAGTAATGCTCTACTAATAATAATTATAATTATGTGAGTGTTTATGTTCTTTATGGTTAAACGCCTCAATTAATCGTTGCGAAATTAGGTCCATGGATAGTTTACGAGTATAGTCTGAAGATGGATATTGGATATTTTTTATCCTTAAAAAGGGTCAGTTTCTGAAAGTATAGCGAGAAAAAACTTCTGCACATACGGAGACGCAGGCAAAACCTAGTATTATATAAATCATAATAGATGTACAGTCGAGATCATAAATATGTGTACACTTTAGTACCCTGTGACTTTAATCGCTGTGACAATTTATATTATGGTACTTTAAACATGAGATTAAATAGACAAGGAACTAAAGTGTACACAGATTTATGAACTCGACTGTACATTATAAACACCGACGTATAGGCATTATATTTCATTATTTTTCTAAAAGTATTATTATTAAAAATATCTACTTCAGTCAATTTTACTTTTGCATATCATACAAACCGATTTAAAATGTTACACTTATACTTAAATAAATAAAGACACTGTTTATTTATGTAAGTAATCATGGTATTTTTGCTGTTTGTTAGTATTGAACTACACGTGTCTTCTTAAATAAAACAATTGATATACATAGGTATTCTGTGTCTGGCACTTTGGCATCAAGCTGTTAGTCAGATAATGTTCTTTGAATAATAAATAAATAAATAAATAAATAAATACTGGTATCAAATTCACCTTTAACTTGTTTCGCACGCATCTAGAAGGTTACTCAATCCAAACATCTTTTTTATTTTATGTAAAAAATATGCTAACCTTTTTTACATAAGCGTTAAAAAAAACTTACCTCATTAAATTATCCCTTTGTCTTGTAAGCTCCTTTTTTCGTCTTATCAAGGCATCCAGTTGATTTTTATCACTCATCTTGAACACAGGTATTTGCGGCACGAACTTCATAAGCAAACTGTTTTAATAATCACTTCACCTTGACCGTCGCAAGCGTTTGATGTTAGTTTCGCGTTACAACTAGTTCCAAATAGTTTTATACTCTATCTTACTCTAACAAGACACGAATTTATCAGGAAGAAAAGAGGCAAATAGCTGTTTGTGTAAGTAAATGATGCTAAGGTAATCGCCACACAAGTCATAAAATATTAAAGTTTTGTAGGGTACCCGCCAAATATTGAAGGCATTAAAAAGTATCAATAATGTATGAATTAAATTGCGTAATGTAAAACTAAAAATGTTAACGTAATGGGCACAGCACGTCTGTCCACAAGTGTATAAGCGTAACGTAATTACCAATGTCAAAAATACGTATATTTGTAGTTAACGTAACGGGCATTCACAGATTAGAAGCAGCAGTGAGTTTAATGTAACGGACTATGACCTATAAAGCTAACAGTTCAAATATTAACGTAAGAGTCATTTAGTAAGAGTCATTCAGTCGAACTGCCTGTTACAACAACTTCTTTTGTTAGAGTGCCCGTTGCAACAACATAACGAAATCAAATTTCAAGAAAATGTAGCATACACTATTTTCTGTACTGAATTTCCATAATTTATCCTGATTTTTGATTAGTGTAACTCACTCTTTTTTCAAGATAGAATTTTTTCAAATATACCAGTCGACGGAGAAAAAAAATCCAATCGAACTGTATATATAACTCATTTTCGTCAAATTGGCGGTTACATTAATTGATCCTACAGGTGACGATATAGTATTTATCTTATAACCCAACCTTCTAAAAAATGCACTGACCAAACAATATTCGTTGAAAAATAATTATATTGTTTGATAAGTATGTGTAATGAAAAAATAAAATTACAAAATTCATTGAATTGATTTTCTGTCGAATTTGTTTCTTTCAAGTAAATAGTTAAAAAAAAAATATATACGAAGCAAAAATACAAGGACCAAATAGTATATGAAACATTTTCTGTGAAACAAAATTCTGTAATTTGTCAGTCTGTAAAACAAGGGGACACCGTTATGAACACTAATTTTTCAATGTCGATTATCAGGAACAGTGAAAATTAGGAGTACGAATCGTTAGGAAAATCAATTTTCGGAAAACTGAGTGTTATGGACTACGTTTATAGTAAAATAAACGGTAGGAATGGAAACTTTAGGAAACAAAATTTTAGGAACAGTGATCATTAGGAATTCAGAACTTTAGGATCAGAGTAGTTATGAGAAGTGATTATTAGGATGTAAATTTTTAGGAACAACATTTTCGGAGTTCCGATAATCGACATAGAAAAATTAGTTCAACTTTGGCGCACCCACTTAGAGTCTATTAACAGTAAACCATCGTTATATTATGTCATCGGAAAACTTAGATGAACGACCGGGTTTTCATTTTCAGTGCTGGCACTCGCTAGTTTCGTAATACAACACTTTAAGTGTCGCTGGCATCGGACCAATTTGGACTGCCAAATATATAACTTAGTAATTTAAGCTTTAAAGTATCGAAGTATCATGTACTAGCAGCTCGCTTCGGCTTAAAAAAAAAGGCCTATACTATCCTATTGGTAAAAAACTCCAGAGATTACTTCAACATGCTGTACTAACAAATAGACACACAATTTTACGTCGTTATAATATTAGTATAGTGTAATGTTTAAGTGTGAATTAAACTAGCAATAAAAATTGCAGAAGTTGATGGTGTCTTACTTCAACTTCAGTTCTAGAGCAAGAAGCACAATTTTGCTGTATTTTGTAACCTGCTTGTAAAAGTTAGAGTAAGACAGCAGTAAACTTCAACATTTTTTATTGCTCGTCTAAACCTCGCTTTTTACATCTAAATTCTTCGGTCGTATTAATAAACGAATCTCAACTCTAATGTTCGTCTCGAGATGCGTCAAAAATTACAGTGTTCTATGGTTTGACGTTTACTTTGACGTATCTTATGATGGGCGTCTCAGCCAAGATGAGTTTATTAATACGGGCCTTAGTACTGTTGTAGGTATAGTAAGAAACTTAGCATTCTCGATGAGGATTATCAAATAAATCAACACTATCACATTCGGTGCTAACAGTGTTGGTGCATATAGAGGGGATTTTAATAAATACCTACGAGTAAATATCAAGAGATAATCTCTCATAAGTGAACTTAGTCACAAACAAAACTTTAATATAGATTCTAACAAGGCAACGATTATTTATTTTTTCATTTAAATACATAGAATACATTCAAGACTCGTAGTAACAAATATTCGCGCTTATCGCACAAACATTTGCTCATACTGGAAATCGAACCCAGGACCACTAGCTTTGTAGGCAGTCACTACCAACTAGACTATACGCGTTGTCTTTATGTCCAGCGGTGGAAGAGTTTTGAATGATTAGATGATTATAAAGTTGTGTTTTACAACTAGCTCGAGTTACTTTATCGTTTACATGCTACACTGGCGAGCATAAAAAACGGGTTACTTCAAACAATTTTAGTTTAAAGTGTCACTTTTTTCTCTTAAGTGTATTTAAACGAATTTATAATGTTCGATCTCTAGTTTCTAGCGAATATCGTCAGAAAGTGCTTGTCACGGGCAATTTGCGAAAATGATAGAGAAGGCTTCGCGGGGCGTTTGGTGACGTCATCGCGAAAATTGCGACGAAAGTGGCTGCCGGTTTAGCGGGGGTTGGGCTTGATAAGTATTTGATGACATGTCTTTGCGGCATACTAATGATTTAAAAATAAAGGTACGGATAGGAAAGGGGACATTCAATAACACGCTTATTGGCTGAGAACGCTGAATGTTGACTTATAATCAACAATAATCTATAATGTATTCGCCTATTCTACAGATCGCCATACGATTAAATAACACGATTTCAATAAAAGCTGATCAGTTTATCAAAAATCTGGAAAAATCCTTTTTTATTTCAAGATAATTATTTATATTTAACGTGAAAAATTTTGGCAAAATTATTAAAAAACTTAGAAAATCTGTATTAAAATTTAGGCTAGTTAAAATGGAGATTAATAGCATAGAAAATACATCTCGTAACAAAAAGCATATGTTCTTCTGCCTTTTCCAACCATATTATCTTAAATACAGAACCCTCGGTGCGCGAATCTGACTCGCGTTTTATTCCTATTCATTTAAAAATCTAATAATAGTAATAATATATACATGGTAGGAGATATTATTTGTATTGAAAGAAATGCTCTAATTTTATTACCCAGAGAGGAAACAGGGGAATACGTTTATATGGACACTATGGACTGGTCTCCACACATTCTCTTAGGATGTAATAATTTACATATAAATCCGTCCGCGAGATATTAAAGAGAGCCCTAAACATTGCTCCAATGGCCATCGAATTTCTCTAGACTTGCCCCACTCCAATACTACCTTCCAAAATAAAAAACAGTATACGCATAAGAACGTCATACTCTTTTACTGCCTTTTTCTCCTGGAGGGCGGTCTCTTGGGACCCCCGACGACCTGTCCGGATCCGTCTCGACCTCGAGCCGTACCACTTCTCGCTCGGGGTTATTCCTATCTGGACCCTTACCCATGAGTTATAATTACCGTACTCGCTAGCGAGTCGAATGCTCTGTCCCTCGCACTCCTTAAGAATACTGCTGGTGGCGAGGGAGAGCATTCGACTCGCTAGCGAGTACGTTAATTGTAACTCATGGTAAGTGTACTGTTACCATCCGCACTTGTTAAGATGCACTTTGCACCTTATTTTATTTGTTCTTATGCGCAGTATTACAGTATCACCGACTTGATTATATTACAGATGAACAAATTTCAAAGTGGCAACAAAAAACGCTGGATGCCCAAGTAACACGTAACCTATATATTAACCAAAATGGATATGGATTTATGTCCAAAAGTCCGAATAACACTTTTAATTGGCATCGGCAAAGATAAAATAGTTTTTAGTAGCATTTGGTTCGTTTCGAAATGCTTAAAGCTATACTATACTCTTAAATAAAGATTAAACTCCTACCAAAGCATCAGGTATTTATAATATACAGCTACTTAAATAGCTTTTACACTTACACAAAGGTTAAAGTCTTATAATAGTAATTTGAAAAGCCCAATACATTAAATAAGCATTAACGAAATATTTTATCCTGCACAGAGCTGTAGTGGCAATTTTTTAACATTAAAAACTTTTTAATGATCTGTGTTTGTGTTCATTTAATGCTAGTCCTATAGTAACATTCACTAAACAATGAATAAAATCTTAACTCCGTTTTCTTCCTAATCTGTTTCTTCAATAAAGCTTTTAGTCGTATATTGATAATAAAGAAATGTATTACAAACAAACACGATAGAAACTAATCACTATGGTGTATAATGGCAGCAAACATTATAATGTTCTTATGAAGTGTTGCAATATACCTGAATACTATTATTGAGTGTCTTATACTTTGGTAAACAGGCTCAAAGTATTTTGGTTAGCTATAGTAAGATTAACAGCATTATTATACTTTCGTTGAATGCGTAAAGCATTTATATTATCTGACGCCATTTGCTTTCTGTTTCCCCTTGTTACGGAAACAATTAAAATGATTAAAAGTGACTAAAATCTGATTAAAAGAGCACTTTCTATAATTTTACTTTATGCGCGGTGCCTATAAAATCAACTCTATTCATTAAAATTAAGCTAAGAGCTTATAATTTTACAAAACATATTCAGAGTCGATTATAATTTTCTATATTTTTGTGATAAAAAGCATTATCACGAGGGCGCGTGGAAATATTACCACAAAACTTAACATGTTTTCACAGTAAACTGACATCCGCAGCTGAATTTCACCCATTAAAGAAAATAAAGTTTACTTACCATTCAATATTATTTTTCACAATTATTTACAATACTCGCGAATCTTCACTCAAACTCGCAATAAATACTAAATGTAACCATAACTTTTTTTAAATCTATTGAGAAATTCTTCTGAAATACTCGTAAAACAATTAGCATTTGAATATGTTCCCATTTAGAGATTGTATATTAATAAGGTGTATATTGGCTGTACTGTGGTCGCAATAAATGCTTTAAGTCTAGTGATTTGTTCTTTACCGACTTCAATAGTAACTTTGTGCAATCATTGTAATGCTACTAAGCAGCCTTTATAAAGCTCAATGCTGTATAATTTGGGGCCCAAATTGCTCTTAAAAAAGCTGTAGAAAAGTAAATACAGCTGATATAGGATTTTCATATAATGCTTTGCGCGTCAGTTCGTGCTGTTGTATGTTTTTTATAATGGTGTTTTGTGTTACTTGGGTGGTAACAGGTGGGAATATCCCCTGGCTCGCACTGCGCTTCGTAAATAACTTAACAAGGGCGTGACCTATTGTTTCGCGTCCAATTTAATATTTTGTAAATGGTTAAATATTTAACGGATGAGTTTTTTTATTTGAAGATCGTATTTCAGCAACAAGCTTCGTCAAGACCTCAAAAAAAAGACAAAACCTTTCAAAAGTCTTCGAGATTGCATAACTTTTCAGTTAAATTCACGCCAAAACTTGGCATCGCGAAGCATGGCGATCTCTTCATATCAGCAGAAATGATACGCTTGCTTGATATTTTCTTCCATTGTAGAGTTAAAAAATGCACTAGTTAATCAGTAATACAATTCCATACAACAAATAATCATGCTCGTCTCACACATTTTCATTAATCTAGAGTGTAGATTGATGAAAAGTCCGCCCAACTGGTATAAACCCTGTGGTCATTCCTATGAATATTTCAAACACGGTAGTCATTATACCTACTTACTTAATACTAGCTGTTGCCCGCGACTCCGTCCGCGCAGAAAAATTAAACATAGCCTATGTTCATCAGGGATCATGTAGGATTCTAATAGTGAAAGAATTTTTCAAATCGGTCCAGTAGTTTCTTTATAATATTAGCTTAGAAAAGACATTAATTCTACGTGAATGAAGAGTTACGAGTATGTAACAGTTCACAAGTAATTCTTCAGTAACAAATACCATACTATAACATAGTACATTGTGTATTAAGGGTGGTAAAGAAAGAATTACAAACGAGAGTCTGTTAGAAGCCCGAAGCTGAAGGCTGAGGGCTTTAATGACTCGAGCTTTGTATTTCCTTTACCACCCGTGTAACATACAATGTTTTTCATCACAATTGCGAGGAAATGAAATAAAATCAGACAAAAGATCATATTTTTAACTTATTAGCGGCAGACTACATCATTGTCTGTGACTTACCACAGATAATGTCAAACGTGTTCGGAGTCCGATTCTAGTGACATATGAGATCAATAGTTTATTATGCGAGATTGTTAGGAAATAGTATTCAACTGACATTTCATCTCGAATGAAACTTCATATCGAATGGCACAAGAATTGGGGTCCTGACGTATTGTGATAGTTTGAGTCCACGTATAATATTTAAAAAAAAAGCTATTACGCACTTTAGTAACGTAATGGTAAAAAAAGGCCCGCGGGTATTATTTTGGATTTACGGTCGATTTTTCTAGCATGTTAGGACACTATTTACGAGCAAGTGTGATGAAAAATACTAAACGTCATCTCCCTTCAGCTTGTGGTGCTCAAACTTTAACAATAACGAGCCAATTTAAAAGCTGGTTTAACATTTACTGAACAAAAGTGACAGTGTTCCGACTGAAAGCATTCTGCAATAAACGGCAGCCGCAAAGTGCAAGCCAGACAACCTTTAAACACGTTCCCTGCCACCGACTACCGATTGTATGCAATTTGAACAGGTGTAGCTTGTCGCAGGCACTGAAAAACTTAAGTAAAAACGGTAAAAAGATTCCTTTTTATACGAGGCTGCTCACAATATTTAAAGTGAGATTGAGTATAATCTTGCAATTTGTAAGTTTTATCTTGAATCTGTAGAATTTGTAAAAATTCCGTTAAATATTAGCAAAATCAGATAAATGGAATGAAATGAAATGCATTAAGATTTCTGTCGGAGATCCCGCTAAAAATATCCGTTACATAAATCTAGTTTTGTATTATAATATGTCGAAAACGAGTTAGATAGTGTAATAAGATAAAGATAAAAAAAACCTTGCTATTTTATTAGCATTTAGCAAGGAATTAGCAAATAAAACTATTGTTAATTAAAAGGTTATTTTAACAGAATAAAGCACACGAATCTGTTTTAAAAATTAAACCTACTCACGATTCACTTATTCGATTTTCATGACATCCAAATAAAAAAACCCGCATGTAAATAGTTTTACCCGTTCACGCGCACCCCCTGGGCGATGGTGAATACACATACGGAACGATAAAGGCTTCAAAACACCCCTTTTTGTGTCGAGCATTACAAATACTGCCGGCGTTGGACAAAACTGTTGAATCGTTCGGGGCAGTAAACTAAAAAAGTTTGGGACCCATAAATTAGAGTTTAAGGTTTATATTAGTTAAGTACATTACGTTTATAAAATTTGGCAAAACTTATAGAGATCTAAAGGGCTAATATAGTACAAACGAATATAATATGAAGAGGGTGAATATGGACGTTTTTGCTGGTGTTTTTAAGATGAAGGCGAGGAATACTAATTACTCGAATTAGCTACGCATACGGCGTCGCTGTTAGACTGTCTTCTGATATTAATTATATTATAACAACGTTTTTTTTCTTACCTTAAGGTGCACGCGTCCGTTTATGTCTGGCGCCGACTTCTGTACAATACGTCATGTAGTATTTTCATTATTTAAAGGCAATTTTATTACTTTTGTACCGTCCTTGCATACTTGCAAGTAATCGACCGGGATGTTTAGGCTCTCTACACAATTTAACGAACATCTTAAGTCAAGCCCAACCTTTGGAAACATTTAAACAGTTAGTAGTTGCGTCTAGTTGAACCACTAGTGGTTGCGTTAAGTGGCGGCAACTAGTGCCCATAATGTGCGGTCGCCCTAAATACATCGCCGCCAACGTACGTCACCTCACGGGACACGAACTTGTCTCCAAGACTACACTTTCAATTGTTCCAGGGACATCATATCCTCATACGTGACGCACAAAAACCTGGGCAACTACTCCGTGAGGGTCGGCAGCTCGTACAACAACAAGGGCGGCACGGTGATCAAAGTTAGTACAAGCAAGAAACCGAAGGTGATGAGTATGTGATGATGTATTCTCGTTAACCTTCATCAGAGACAAAACCGAACAGAGACTGATGACGATAATGTCATCGTGTCTCGCTCATCTGGGACATAAATCTCGTGGAAGGGATTTCTCCTAATCACGATCTTGATCCCATTGATGCAGCCTCTTTTAACAGACCACCGGCTTGTTCAAAGACAGTCATGTTCTCTTTTCGTATATTTGTCACCGAAGACCTTACATAGAGATATGGTTTTGAGTTTTCTGCAACACATGTCTAAGGACCTCCGCTAAAACATGCGCTAAAATAATATAAGCAGCTCTAACTGGCGCAGACGCGTACTACTACGCGACTTTCACCCGTGGGTGGGTGCATGGAGAGGGTGTCCACCCACCCATTTTTAGCGGAGGCCCGAAACCAGTGCAATTTTTTGTAAAGATCTCCCTATCCTTTGATTTGGTCTGTTTGCTTCCAGTCATGTATTGGAAATGGAAATACAAGTATATTTTGAATTACCCGATTTTATGAAGCTTAGTTAAGAATTTGAAAAATTTTATGAACGCTCTAGGTACGAAATGACTGACATACCTATTGTTCAGCCATGTTTCCAATAAAAAGTAATTTCGCACTCGTACTGCTCTTAAAGACGGTTTGACACACGTCAAGCCAATTTTACACTTAAGAAAACCTTTTAATATTTTCGTAAAGGTACGAGTGCTTCTTCACAAAAAGTATGCTTTTTATTACCTCTTTACGGGATCAAACGGTTGGTAGACATGTAGGTTGGTATTATTGCCATGACAGTCATGTGACGCAACTTACGAAACAAAAACCAAACGTTTTTTGGTGTAGCTTTAAATTATGATCTAGCTAGATTGTCTGGGATTCTAAAAGTTAATCTAGATTAGAAAAAAACCTGCTCGATTCTCTTTAGATATTTTATCGCGTCGTGATGCTCCCTTAATTTATATTTTACGTAAGAATGAACTGTAAGTAAGCCTCAAGGATTGATTTGGTGATTCGAAAAAGCTATTTCGAGTCTCGGTGCGTAAATGGATTCTTTATGTAAAGGATCTTATTTAGTAAGTGGAAAGTCGGCCATTTCGGGGTTTTATTTTATAACTCTCTTTTAGGGTTCGCCTAGATGGGTTGATACCATATGCTGGTAGTAAAAGTTATAAGATTTTCGGGGGTTTAGGTCCTGCCCCAACAATGTGCTTGAAGCATTTTTCTGTTTTTCCGTCTGATGAAGGGTTATTAACTCGCAAATGCGTTGTTTCGTTAAGAGTACAAATTATTATTATTATTATTATTTTCCATCAACCATGTTGTAGGTCTGACATCTTTAAAAGAAACGCCTGTAACATGTGCGTAGTTTTATTTAACAGCCTTCCCAAAGAATTGAGGGTGTTACATGGCAGGGTGCTCAGGGCTAAGTTGACTGCATGGCTACGGGAACACTGTTTTTATAGCGTTAAAGATTTTGTCAACTTTAATAGAGCATAACAACGCTGATGCATGCTATATAGCTAATTTATTTTTGCGAGCTATTATAAAATTATCGTAACCAACATGTCAATTATTGTGTCCTATCTAATATTTTGCATGTCGATTTTAATGTCGGCTGAATACTGATTCTGTTATTTATTTTATGATCTTATTGTAACGTATTCTAGCAAATAAACATTTCTATTTCTATTTCTATAGCATCATTGTAACGTGAATTAAACGTGATAGTTTGAACGATTTCCTTAAACATTTTCCGGACGTTGCAATGAAAATAAAGTTATGGAAATATAGGAACGAGGCCTTTGCTGAGCAGTTGGAACAAGTTTTTAGAGTTGTTGGTAATTCCGTAGCTCTGTCTGCCCCACTCTGGGAATGAAGGCGTGAGTTTATGTATGTATGTATGTGGTGGTAGCTGCGATAATATGCTAGTATAAATAAATAAGTTCATTTATTTTCCTACGCATTTGGCGGAACCTCTAGGCAATAGCTGTCAGGGGTCCTAGACAAGAGACATAACGCTTGACGTTAATGATATTCGAAAACTGACATTTATGAAATTGACAAACCTAAGCGGCCTTTGTCCGTTTTTGAAAATCGCTAACGTTAGCGTTTTGCATGTGGTCCAAGGCTCTATTCTACTCGGGCTAAACTTAATTGCTTTTGTCATTTTATCGTGTTGTCAACGTTACGATAGCTCTTATTTAATTGACAGTAATGGCGCCCGAATAAAAAAAAACAATTGGATAACTACAAGTTGACGACGCGCTGGCCTAGTTGGTAGTGACCCTGCCTACGAAGCTAGTGGTCCTGGGTTCGAATCCCGGTAAGGGCAGATATTTGTGTGATGAGCTCGAATATTTGTTCCTGAGTCATGGATGTTTTCTAATCTAGTAATCTATTTAAGTATATATTTTTCAATATAAGTATTTATATCGTTGTCTAGTACCCATAGTACAAGCCTAGAGCTTAGTTTGGGACTAGGTCAATTGGTGTGATTGTCCCCTTATATTTATTTATTTATTTAGGTGTAGAGTAGTAGAACAAGGTCCATGGTCCCTTGATGGTAAATGACGCTCAAGTCAACGGTGGTGTTCGCAGGTTCAGTAGCAGCCTATTCACTCCCTGTCTTTTAAAATAATCATCCTTATTCCAGATCAAGTCGCTGATCAATAACTTCGACCTGAAGGTGTCCACGATGAAGCTGGAGCGCGCGCTGGAGTTCGGCTCCCAGGTGCGGTCGGTGCGGCTGCCGGCGCCGGACGACGACGCCACCCTCGGGTTCCTGGCCACCATACTGGCGTGGACTCCAGCTGGGGTGAGCATGAGCATGACTACATCATATTTTTTTATGATAATAGCAGGAAAAATAGAAAGGAAAAGGTAAACAGGGAGATGAAGAACAACTTACCTCGAGCAATTAAAAGGAAAAGTAGGAGTTGTGCCGTATCAGTGTGTTAAAGAGAAGGCTTGGAATAGGGAAGAATGGAAATTACTCTAATAACATAAAAGAAAATCAAATATACAGTATTTCCAAGTTTAGAGTATCAAATAGTGTCAAATAGGGTACGATACTCATCGTGTCTCAACATGTCTCAACATGTCTTGTAATTGTTTATGTGCAATAAAGAGTTTACATATACATACATACATACAGTGTCGTGGCAAAAAAATATGTCCTCCTACCTGTCATAACTTACGGAACTAAGACATGGACACTCACGGTAGGTCCACAAATTGAAAGTCATTCAGCGAACTATGGAAAGGGCTATGAAGAATCCGGTGATCCGGCAGAAAACTCAAATCATCTACATAGTTCATCTAATTAGCCAGCTGCATATACACCGTGGGCCCGAATAACCCGAGGGATTTTAACCATCGATTTTAGAGCCCAATTGGAGTATATAAAGTAGTATAACATGTAGTCCAATAACGCACGATTCCCGAGATTTTTATTATTTAAAAATCAATTCCATAGTTAATTTAATTTGAACTCTTGTCACCTTAGCTTAAAGCATTATTTACTAAGAAAGATTCATGTTGTAAGTAGCACTATTATCAACATACAACATAAATTAATTAATCGATTTCTTAGTAAATAATGCTTTAGGTTAAGGTGACAGAGTTCAAATTAAATTAACTATGGAATTGATTTTTAAATAATAAAAATCTCGGGAATCGTGCGTTATTGGACTACATGTTATACTACTTTATATACTCCAATTGGGCTCTAAAATCGATGGTTAAAATCCCTCGGGTTATTCGGGCCCACGGTGTATAAGCTGCAGAACCGATAACTGTTGAAGTAATCGTGTCCTTGAGTGGAGACCATGGTTAGGCAGACGCAGTGTAGGACGCCCTTAGGCTATGTGGAGTTACGTTCTTAGCAAGTTGGCTGGCAAGAGCTGGATGAGAACGCCCCGGATCATGTGAACAACGAAGGAGTAGTTCCAAAGGTTCAGAACCTTCACATTTCCGTGATTGGTAAAGACATATAATGTAGTGCTTGTCACTATAGATCACGAGTATTATATCGTACACTTGCCACTTTTTTGCCCAAGCTGTTCGTGTCAACGCCGCTTCGTGTAGTCTAAGATAAAATAAGTAAGAAACGCGATTATTCTTAACAGGTTGTTCTTCTATTAGCCTAAATTGACTATCCATCATTTAACTCCTTGAATTAACTGTTGGTAGGTGGAAGTTGGAAGTGCGCCCGTGGGACCCGTACTTGTGACTGATTTATCATTCCCTCGCTGGGTACTTTGACAGGCTAGGGAAATTACTTGACTGTTCAATGAAGATAATGTACACAGGATTAAAGTGTCTGTGAATAAAATATGTACAATGTATTATTCTATCTAGTTCCTGTTTATTCTGTTTATTGTATGATGTATGTAAACTCTTTATTGTACAAAAATATAACTTTTACAAAAATGGTTATAGAAGTGTATTGTACAAAGGCGAACTTATCTCTAAATGGGATTTCTTCCAGCTAACCCTCAAGTAAATGTTAAACAAATAAACTGATATAAACTTACATATATACATAATGTATACACTAGCGACCCGCCCTCGCTTCGCTTCGGTTTAAATTTTTCATACAAAAGGATTTTCCCGCTAATTCCCGTTCCCGTGGGAAGTTCGGGAATTCCTTTCTTAGTGCACCTCTACGGTACCTAAGCTACGTCCCTTCCAAATTTCAAGTGCCTACGTTTAGCCGTTTAGGCTGTGCGTTATATGTCAGTCAGTCAGTCAGTTTCTCCTTTTATATATTTAGATACATGTTGATATATATATTAATAATAACTATAATAATTATAGTAGGAGGTATTTGTATTTTCTACGCCAAGAGATATAATCATTTAGTTCAGCTTAGTTTATTTATTCATCAATGTAATATTACAATATTAATTGCATTGCATGTCAAAAAATACGAAATTATGTTGAGATCGTCAACTAATAATCAAAGATTACAAAAATAAAAATAATTATACAAAAAATACATCAGCTGTTTAAGAACTTGAAATTTATACATGGTCGCACTGTAACGTGTATTTCGTCGTATAAGTAAAATGTTTGTCTGTTCAGCACATGCGGTTAGTGAACGCGCCGGTAATCGACTCGTCCATCTGCGACGGCTACTCCAAGCTGCTGCCCGGGCACTACATCTGCATGGGCGGCGTGCAGGACCCCAACCGGCATTACTGTAGGGTAAGTACCTCTGTGTTTATGAAGCCCTGGTAGCAAGCCGGTTGAGAACCCAACCGGCAATTCTGTAGGGGGTGTTTATGAGGTCCTGGTATCATTGGCTAGGCAAAAATCGGGATAGGGAAGCATGAGAACCCAACCGGCAATTCTGTAGGGGGTTTTTATGAGGTCCTGGTATCATTGGCTAGGCAAAAATCGGGATAGGCAAGCATGAGTAATGAGAACCCAACCGGCATTTCTGTAGGGGGTGTTTATGAAGTCCTGGTATCATTGGCTAGGCAAAAATCGGGATAGGCAAGCATGAGTAATGAGAACCCAACCGGCATTTCTGTAGAGGGTGTTTATGAGGTCCTGGTATCATTGGCTAGGTGAAAATTGGGATAGGCTAGCATGAGAACCCAACCGGAAATTCTGTAGAGGGTGTTTATGAGGTCCTGTTATCATTGGCTAGGTGAAAATTGGGATAGGCTAGCATGAGAACCCAACCGGCATTTCTGTAGAGGGTGTTTATGAGGTCCTGGTATCATGGGCTAGGTGAAAATTGGGATAGGCTAGCATGAGAACCCAACCGGCATTTCTGTAGAGGGTGTTTATGAGGTCCTGGTATCATGGGCTAGGTGAAAATTGGGATAGGCTAGCATGAGAACCCAACCGGCATTTCTGTAGAGGGTGTTTATGAGGTCCTGGTATCATTGGCTAGGTGAAAATTGGGATAGGCTAGCATGAGAACCCAACTGGCATTTCTGTAGGGGTGTTTATGAGGTCCTGGTATCATTGGCTAGGTGAAAATTGGGATAGGCTAGCATGAGAACCCAACTGGCATTTCTGTAGGGGTGTTTATGAGGTCCTGGTATCATTGGCTAGGTGAAAATTGGGATAGGCTAGCATGAGAACCCAACTGGTATTTCTGTAGGGGTGTTTATGAGGTCCTGTATCATTTGCTAGGCAAGAAATACCAGCGGGCCTAGTATGCCTGCGTCTATATCGCGTGTCAACTGTGGATAAAGCATCCGACACTTTTTGACACGTGTACTTATTTACCTGTCAGAAAGTGACGGATGCCTTATCTAAAATGTATCACGCGATAAACGCAGCCATATTAGGCCCCTGGGGGGTCCACAGTTGACACGCGATATAGACGCAGCCATACTAGGCCGGCAGGATAGGCAACCACGAGTTCCATGAGACCAGGAGTGCAAGAATACAGGCTAGGTGAAATTCTGGTCATGTTTGTCACCTAAAGGTTAACAAGTGAAATTGAATTGGAAGTTGCAAAATGTTTACTAATGTCAATTCTTTGATGATGCGTTTAACCTAGTTGGAAGTGATCCTGCCTACGAAGGGTTCGATATCCGGTAGGGGCAAATATTTGTGTGATGAGCTAGAGTATTTGTGTAACTATGTATTTCTCTATATAAGTATGTTAATTGTTATTTAGTACCCATAGTACACTACACTACAAAGAGTATCGTAAAAAACTGTAGGCTTTTGTACTGTACAAGTTAGTTTTGTTTGTGACTAGATTAATTTGTGCCAGACTGTCCCGGTTTTTTTATACCTTTTCCCTTTCGACCTGGTTACACTGGATACGTTTCGTAGCTATCATTTGTCTACGTAACTCCGGAAAAACGAGAGGCAAGTAAATACAAATCAACTCAGCGAATCAAACAGGAAATCCGAGGACCATTAAAATACATTTGGGAAATGTTCGGCTCCAGTTACACGTCCAACCCCTACGGAACACATCAACAAATGAATTCGCTCGTCATCCGTAGGTACACAATTCCAAGAAACCGTACCAATTTTTTAACCCCCGACGTAAGAGGGGTGTAATAAGTTTAACGTGTGCATCTGTGTATGTATGTGCATGTCTGTGTATAAGTGTGTATGTCTTTAGCATCGTAGCTCCTAAAGGGATGGAACGATTTTGACGCAATTTTTAAACAAAGTTAGTTTAATAGGCACGGTTCATAGCTAGATTTCATGAAAATTGGTTAGGCCTTAAAAAAAAGATAAAAGATAAAAGACATTTATTCAGTAAGTAGGCCGTTCTGGCACTTTTACACGTCAAGAATCTACCAGCGCTTCGCAAGAGACACTGCTGAGAAGAAACGCCGCAAGAAACTCAGCAGTCAGTCATTTTTTAAACATATTAATTACAATGGTACTACTTAATCTAGCATTATATAAAGCAATAAATATTAAATTCAATATAATATCCAATAACATAAGTAGATCAGCAGGAAAACATGCCAAAAAATCTTACGTGAGAGATAAAGGAAGAAAAAGGAGAAATAAAAAACAAGAAAAAAAACTAAAACCCACCTACTCATAATGTTTATAACTTATAACACGGTGCAAGATGACCACATAAAAGTTTCGATATGTTTTCCTACATCAACGGTGTCCCCTAGACAAGATAAAGCTTTTGCAATTGATCAAATTATTAATGACTATGCTTCGGGTTTAGACCATGCATTTTTGTCTGTTAGATAGTCCTCGACCCTATAATACGCTTTAGACATTAACGACTTTTTCAAGTAATTTTTAAGTGCTGGAAAGGGTAACTTTAAAACTACGTCAGGTAATTTATTATAGAAATGAATGCATTGACCAACAAATGATTTATATACTTTACGGACGCGGAATTTACGAATAGCGATTTTATTTTTATTTCTAGTATTTAAATTATGTACATCAGAATTCTTGGTGAAAGAATCTAAATTCTTAATAACATAAATAATATTTTCATAAATAAATTGAGACGCTACAGTTAAGATATTAATTTCTTTAAAAAGTTCTCTTAAGGAGTCACGGGAATTTAAGTTGTAAATAGAACGAATGGCCCGTTTTTGTAAAACAAATATAGTTTGAATGTCAGCAGCCTTACCCCAAACCAAAATACCGTACGACATGACACTATGGAAATAACTATAATAAACTAAGCGAGCTGTCTCAACATTGGTTAATTGTCTAATTTTCCTAACGGCGTAAGCTGCCGAGCTTAGTTTACCTACCAGTACCGCTATATGGGGACTCCATTGCAAATTTTTATCTATTGTTATGCCTAGAAAAACTGCCTTATCTACCATTTGCAAACACTCGTCATTTAGAAAAATTCTAGAATCTACCGGTTTAACGTTAGGCAAAGAGAATCTAACACATTTAGTTTTCTTAGCATTTAGTAGCAAATTGTTGGAAGTAAACCATTTAAGTACTTTAACTAGGGTGGCGTTTATCCTACTGTAGTCTACAGTTTGTCTTTCTACCTTGAAAATTAGTGAAGTATCGTCAGCGAAAAGTACAATATCACAAAGTTTATCTACTGTTGGTGGCAAGTCATTTATATACACCAAAAATAAAAAGGGACCTAAAATAGAGCCTTGTGGCACACCTATTTTCACTGTAGCTCCAACAGATTGAGTTTTGTTTACAACAACTGTTTGAGTTCTATCACGTAGATAAGAAGACATAAGACTTAAAGCTTTATTGGCCAATCCATAATGTTCTAATTTTAAAATAAGGGTCGTATGATCCACGCAATCAAAAGCTTTAGAAAGATCACAAAATATTCCTACTGCATCGCAAGATTTCTCCCAACTTAAAAGGATATCAGCTTTGAAAGAAGGGATTGTCACTAACATTGGGGGTTTTTATCTAATTAATAAAAACATAAAGATAGAGATAATGTTTATTCAGTAAGTTGGCACGTTTACTCATCAAAAATTCTACGGCGAAAATACATTATATAAGGTGCTAACAAATTAGTCACGGATATTTTTACAGTTGATAGTACTCGGTTCTTGGAGTACATTTAAGTATGAAACATCATAGGTTTTCTTATGTTTTTTTGGAGAAAACTAGGACACAAACTTATGCTACGTTAAAACACCCTGTTAATAAGATAATTAAATGAGACCTTTTTAGACATTCTAGAACCTTTTTAAACTATCATTCAGACGCTAGTATTTAATAACCTACAGTTTTCCCGCCGAATCATAATGACATTTACGAAAAACAACTTTTGACAAACAGCGTTAAACATCTTGACAGGTACATAATAGGGGTGATTATTTTAAAGATTAGTTATAATTTATAAAATATAAATTGTTCGGTAAATTAAAACAATAAAATGATATACAAAGGTTCCTTTGTTAAAGGTTAATTTGTTAGCACCTTATATAAAACTATGAATATAAACATAAATACCAAACTACTTATTATAATAACTTTACTACCAAATATCAAGATCACACATCTTGAAAATTCTATATTATGCCAACAAAATGTGAGAATACAATAATATACGGCCGCGAGTAAACTTCGACCAACTTCTGCATTATACAGGATTATTAATACGACTCTATGCGGAGGCGAGGCAAACTGCAATTTAAAACCTTGGTAGTCTTGGTACTAGTTTTCTAGAAATAAAAAATAAAGCTTCAGCGTAATAGTATAACACGATACGAGGGTACGTTTTAAACTATTCTTCATAGGTTGTTTTAAAGTTTCTAATAATGTTTTCTTGAAGTTATACTTGAGTTCTCTATCTAGTTTATTTTCTCGGAGTAAATACAAAAGATTGCTTGTTTTTTACGTAAGCTCGAAGTTATTGTTCTTATTCCTTATAATATGCTATACTAGCGACCCGCCCTCGCTTCGCTTCGGTTAATGTGAGTTTTCTGTAATGTAACATTTGTACATAATACATAAAACCCTTTGTAATTAATCATTCTATCTTTTCATGAAACCCGTATTGAAATCCGTTGCGTAGTTTGAAAGGTCTAAACGTTAATATTAATAAATCTATACTAATATATTTACATATAATATTATAAAGCTGATGAGTTTGTTGGTTTGTTTGTTTGCTTGAACGGGCTAATCTCAGAAACTACTGGTCCAATTTGAAAAATTCTTTTAGTGTTAGATAGCCCATTTATCGAGGAAGTCTTGGCTTGTGGCTATCCATATATCATACTCACATAAGATTGCTATAACATCGATACGATTTCTTGTAACTGTAACGTGTTATTGCAATAAATTACGTCAAAAAAAATCTACAATACACGACTTTTTAGAACTCCACAAAACTTCGGAAACTCAATACGTTAGCGCTTCCGTCAAATGATTTGACGTCAGACGATTTGACTCAAATCGTCTTCAAATGTTCTCGTTATAGGTACTACAAGCACCAATCACTGCTAAAAACTCTAACCACACTCTGTCCTCTTCCCTCTTGTTAAAAAAGTAGGTCAACAATTTGTCCCTTTTCTGTTTGCATCTCTGTCAATTGAAAAACAAACCCTTATTTTTATTTATAGGGCAATTTGTAAAGCGCGGGGCAAGCAACGGCTTTAAGAGGGGAGCATTTTGTCTTTCTTATGATGTTCACTAAAAGAATACAAGCTTAATATTATATGGGACTTTCTTTAAAAAAATGTGTTTTATTGTGATGATGTTCATGCTTTTTAATGTAGGTAAAAGACATTGGAGATAATTATTATTAAATGAATCATCGTATCGTACCTATTACATACAAAAAACAGAGATTCCGATGAAAAAAACGTTTAAACCTATCATGCGAAATAATAGGTATACTTTAATAACTCTCAAGTTCAATAAAATGAATATATTTATTTAAGCTTTTTAGTGATTTTTGAGATGTTTAGGTACACCCTGCCCGCCCCTTTATTTCAGAAATTACTAAAAATAAAAATCTCAAAAAAATACGAACCAGGAAATTGACTATACAATACAGGAAACATAAAAAAATGCACTAATACCTATAGCTTTTTAGTAAATAGATAAGAACTGTCCTAGGGTAGACAGTACTAAAGATGGTGAAGTAAGATGTTTACTAAGAGACAGCCCATTCTTTAGAGGCCATGGGGCTTCTATAGAATGAAAACAGAAAGCTGCAGCAGGTTCCTAATATTTGTAGGTGCGGAACCCTCGAGTCCGAGTACTTGAACATTTATTTATTTTTACCTAGTCCCAGAGCTCGCATCTTCTATTTTCTAGCTGGTCATATGTCGCTTACTGCATTTCTATCGTTACATACTAGTTAAAAAGGGACATCCATGTGGCGAACAAGTTTCGGCGAACTTCAGCTGGCCGTCCAAGGAGTTTGGATGTAGTTATGGACCGCTCAGTTCGCTTCAACAGTCGGGCAACTCCACCCCAGGCCGCAAAAACTGCCCCGGCGAAGTTTGACTTTAGAGATTTGTTCCAACTTTTTCCTTATAACTTGGAACATCTTTAATATAACGTACTGTGAATTAGTACTTCGTATTTACCTTCCCACGTCGTAGTAAACTCCATACCAATTTACTTGTAAACACTTTTATAGCCTCAAAATGCTCTCATTTCTCCTAAAATAACAATTTTGTCATAAATAGAGGAGGCAAACGAAAACTAGAGGGTACCTGCAAAGCCAAACTTTGCAGGTGGTTGATTTTCAATTTTGAACTTTTATTACGTTACAAATATAGAGTACCCACATATTGCTCTTGTTTACTCCCAAACTGAGCTTTAGGCTTATGCTTTCGGTATAAAAGATGAAAATATTTAGCTCTCACTCGCTCTCATACGTTCTTAATAAGAGCGAGTGAGAGAGAACTACCAACCCGAAGCACCAACTAAGTGCTCACAGACTGTACACGTACTTATACATATAATCGTAAAAACTATAAAACCGCCGAAACTTAGAAACAAATACCAGCGCTCATCCATCATACACAAATATCCGCCCTCACCGGGGAATAACACATGGAATATTAGCTTCGTAGGCAGGGGTACTAACCAACTAGACTATCAGCGTGTACTGTCATCGTCGCCAAACGCGAGTTACGCTGGTTCATTTAAGACTGCACCGAGCAAACCTCGAGCGCTCAGTGGCGCCCTCATTACTATTATTGTGTTTTCTAATTAACTAAAGAATTTCCTTGCAATGACACGATACATTTTTGTAGCGCAAGTAAAAACAAACTTTAATAAGAATTACCCTGTAGTCAGTTTAACGTGAAAAGGTGGCCACTTCTCTCCGTTAAGCTGATAACTCGAAGGTGAATTGTTATTAAACTATGTGATATACCCTATAAGTTGTGTTTTTATTTATAGTACAAAAACTTACCGACCAATTTCAAGAAAATATGAGGGCGCCACTGTACATCCGGCGTACGCTCTGCGCAGTCTTAACTCTTTAGATGTCTTCTACAGTCACGAAGATTTCTTGACTACCAGGCAAACATGACTATAAAGAGATTACTTGTTACAGAGAGACAACGGCGGAGCCATAATCCAGAACAACACTCTTATCGCCATCTCATCTTTCCGCCACACATGCGCACTCTACTCCAGAAGCCACGCCTTCCCCAAAGTATCCAGCTTCGCCAGATGGCTGGACTCGGTCATCTGGGATGAAGAAAACAGACCAAGCACTGGACCACCGTCCACCCCCAGTCCGAACACAAACATACCAAATACCACTGAAACTACAACCGAACCTAGCTTTTTCCAAGACCCTCGGAAATTCATGTTAACGTTGCCTTTTGATCCAATAAACGTGCCTTTAGAGCCAGCTGAAGATAATTCTGTGATACCTAGAATGAGTTTATACGAGTCGTACTTACAGAACATAGCTCGGTCGAAAACCAGCACCACTTTGGACCCCGTAGCTATAGAAGAGAGACGGCAAGACTGGATAAAAAAGTTTGGGAAGTCAGGGCTAATGATGCCACCAGGCCTACTGAAGGAAAGAACTGAGTTTGATTATAAGTAGGGGAATTAATTTGAGGAGCTTGTAAATAAATCAATTGGACAGTGTATACGTTTTTACTTATGAAATCCTGGTAACCCGTTCCATGAATCCTTTCCTTATTAATGAAATGTTAGCTTAAAAACTAACAAAAGGTTGAATTATGATAGCAAATATAATGTAAAACGGTTGAAAGTCACGATTAAGTCCGAGGAAATTTTAATGAAAATTACTTTTGTGGTTTGTGATTTTTAAGACTTGGGTTTTTGTAACTACTACGGCTCTTCTTTTATTTATTCTTAATTAGCGCCATTTTGTACGAATAATTTCTTCTCCCCTTTATTACTGGTAAAGAACGTTCAGTTTTTAATGCAAACGTACACGTAACCGAATTATTGATAAACTAAGTGAGAATAGAAATTCATTTGCTTACTATTTCTGACATTTACATTATTCGTACAAATATTGGCTAAATAACAGCTAATATTTCAAGACAGCGCCGAGCAAACGTCGAGCGTCCAGTGGCGCCCTCATTGCTATTATTGTGTTTTCTAATTAACTAAAGAATTTCCTTGCAATCAGACGATACGTTTTTGTAGCGCAAGTAAAAACACAATTTATGGGATACGCAACAAACTTTAACAACAATTACTCTTTGAGTAGTTAGCTTAACGGGAAAAGCTGGCCACTTTTTTCCGTTAAGTTGATAACTCGAAGGTGAATTGTTATTAAACTATGTGAGTATATGACCCTATAAGTTGTATTTTCATTTGTAGTACAAAAATCTACCGACCAATTTGAAGAAAATACTTTAGTTTATAAGAAAACACAATAATAGTAATGGGGGCGCCACTGTACATCCGGCGTACGCACGGCGTTGTCTTGACCCGTATTGACTGAAATGGCGGACATTACAAAAGAGACACATAATATAAACTGCAAACTGCAGCGAAATGACAGTGATACATACGTCCTGCATCCGGCAAGGCATTCGAAATGGTTCAAATATCGCTGAGAAATGAAATATTTTTCATTCCTGAGTCCGTTGTAGCCAAAGTACTACTCGGACGTTTCAAACATATAAATTGCTTCTGTGGTTTTTGTTTTTAGCCCAGAAACAGAAAATATGGTTGGTATTCTTCTTCTGGTGCCAAGAAATAGACAGATAAAATTAAATTGAGGAAAAAATTACAAAAATGTCCAAGATTTTTCTGCGGATCTAGTATGGTTGCGTTTATCGCGTGACAAAATATGGATAAAACATCCGTCACTTTTAGACACGTATATAAGTACGAAAGTGACGGATGCTTTATCCACATTTGACACGCGATAAACGTAACCATACTAGGTTCCCTGATAATACATACTTATAAACAGAAAGTCGATTTTTGGGTAATTTTTACTACGTTTTTTAAATTTTGACAAGGACTAACGAGCACACACCGAATATACCGAAACATTAATAATTTGACCTGCAATGACCCAGATATTCGCCGATACGACGACCTAATATATCATTCCAACGGAAATAGCTGTAATTAACGATGCAATCGACCCTTTGACATATTTGCTCCAAATTCCAATTCTCACAAGATCCCATTTACGCATCAAATCGTATGCAAACGAAATTTCCGAACATAATTACGAGGTACGTATGTCATAAGACTCATAAGGTGAAGATTTCTAAGTCACCATCGCCTTGCGTCGGCAAACGTGGTTGTAAGTCGACAAATAAATGACGATCGCGACACATATTTGATCCCAGACAAACACCGAGGCGTGTTTGCGTCAATTTCGCTTTGAATAATTGATGTGTTAGCTTTACCTTTACAGTCAAAGACCGCTTCTGACAAGTGATTAAACACAACATCGCCTTAGTATGGAGTAAATAAAAAGATAATGAATAATATTGGCAATTCACTTAAGTACAATTTATCTTTAGTCCTAGATCCTGAGCTAGGAAGCCCTGTGTTACACGACCCAGTGGTATACAATTTTTAAACAAACACTTTTAGGGCCTGTTTTACTATCGACAAAAGGGGTTTGCGTAAAAGTGTTGTCATTTGTAAAAGTCATACATGTATTGATGACCCCTTCTTTCATCAGAAACTATCCCGATACAATAGTCTTTCTTTAAAAAAAACCGCGACCAAATCTGATCTCTTTGAAAGCTACAACAGACAGATACACGAAGACACACGATAAACTTATAAGTCTTATTAACACCCCTCTCTTTTTGTCGGGGGTTAAAAATGATGGCACTGTACAAGACAAGCTTCTCTTGATGAAGAGACCCCTTATTCTACATTAATTTAACCCCTATTATATATGTGTGAAGTTAACGACTGAGACGCGATTACTATCAAGTAGAGCTTACATAACGTTGACAATACGATAGCAATAGGCGTAAAGACAATCTAGAATCGAGACGCTGCTTGACACCAAAACTATCAACTGTTAGTGAACGATAATGTTCTAGACTTATTTACTTAGTAGGTAAATTGAAAACCGACGCAGACACTACAATATGTAACATTATAACGTAACAATGGCACTTAACGTAAATTGTCCGGAGTACTATAATATAACAGCGCCACTCACCGCTATTATTATACGTGTTATTTACCTTACCTTAATATATGAAGTTTCTTGTTCAACTTTTGCGATATGCGGCATAACTTAATGCCATACTAACCTCTCCAGTAACAGGGTTGTTTGCGTGTTTTAACAGTTTAATTGAATTCAACTTTCCAAAATTAGCAATAAGGTAGCAAATAAGAAGAGTATAATGCCACATACACCCTTTTTCTAAGAACGGCAGCTTATTTATCACAAGGAGTAGCGTTCCCGAGCTCTTTTACATGTGTGCGTAAAGTACTCGGAGAAAACAATTTTCGCGATAAAACTTCGCACGGTTTCTGTCGTCCTGGTAGTCTATAAAATATTGCTTTTAGTATGCGGCTACAAATAACGAACGGTTTGCTACACAATGTAAATCTAATATGTATATGCTAACATTTAAAATAATGTGTAAAATTCTCCGTGTGGTTGCCGGGTTAGAATAGTTCCACTCCATTTCCTCCCGTGGATGTCCCGTGTATGAAGAGACGACTAAGGGAATAAAGGCTGTGTAGTACTGTTAGGCGATGGGCTTGCAACCTGTCACTAATACGCTGGTAAACATCTTAGCCTAATTGTGCAAAATGTGGTTGTTAGTAATTCTGGTAGCTATGCCTACCCCACTCTGGAAATAAAGGCGTGAGCGTATGTACCTATGTGAATCAATTTCCGAAAACAGTTGAAAAGGAACCGTGTCCGTGTATAAGGACGGCACACACTACCAACAGACGACAAAACATAGTATCGTTCATTTATTTCCAAAATGTAAAACTAACTTTACTTGACCACAATTTTAATAAATTTTATGAATACACGATAGTAACAGCTTAACTAAAGGCGTGTTACAACTAGTGATGGGCGGCTTGTAAGTTTTAAAAGTGAAACTTTCATTTAAAGGGGTTTGGGTAAAAGTGTTGCCATTTGTAAAAGTCATACATATTCTGTATGAATGTGGAAATAGCGAAATAAATTTGTCAAGATCGTAGCAAGTGGAAAGAAGTGGTCTCTGCCTACCCCTCTGGGAAACAGGCGTGATTTAATGTACGTATGTATACATTTTCAAGGTGAGCGGCCATCAGTAAAAGTGGTAAATTATGATAGAATAATTAAAAATGTTTAGTTATGTACTATAATACTCTTAAGTGCATCGGAGACGAGATATTTAATGTTCTTACCTAGCCGTACTTTTAGTACCAAAAACTGAGCACTTTTTACGCAATGCCCATTTTGCAATATTCTATAAGTTTCAACAGTGAAACTTTCACCTAGAATTTCAAGCAATATTCTGAAAATTACCAAAGAAAAATGGTTTTATTTCTGAAAATTACTATAGTTTCGACATGTTACCCAACTTTTCATGAAATTTAAACGAAATTTACTTGGGTTAGAATAATTTCCATCTAATTATGTAACTTTCAAGGCTGTAATTTTCGCAGTTAAGGAAAGTTATGCAATGTTTCATAAATCGCCCATCACTAGTTACAACGTTAAATTAATCACGTCCAACTTATCGTACTCCCTCAATCCAAAAGAACCAAGTTATTACCACCTATCAAGAAAACATGGACTACTTTGGACTGAAACTTTGCTAAAAGGAAAGTTGTCAAGTTTGATGAAATAAATTAATATTCAGATGCTGCTTAAGACTTGCGAATACCGTGAAAACAAACAACTTCCAAATGATTACATAAGTAATGTTTATATTTATAGCGCATATAGAATTCATGAACAAACGTATGAGAATATTTACTTTAAGACTGCGCCGAGCGTACGCCGGATGTACAGTCAAGGAAATTGATTCCTAGACCATTTTGGACCATGTCAAAGTGACACTGTGAATAAAATCATAAGAAGTCACTTACGTTTTGATTGATTACGTCACTATGACATAGTACAAAATGGTCTATGAATCAATTTCCTTTACTGTACAGTGGCGCCCTCATTACTATTATTGTGTTTTCTAATAAACTAAAGTATTTTCTTGAAATTGGTCGATAAGTTTTTGTACTACAAATGAAAACACAACTTATAAATAAGGTATACTTTAATAACAATTCACCTTCGAGTTATCAACTTAACGGAAAAAAGTGGCTACCTTTTCCCGTTAAGCTGACTACTCAAAGGATAATTGTTATCAAAGTTCGTTACGTATCCCATACATTGTGTTTTTACTTACGCTACAAAAAAACATCGTCTGATTGCAAGTAAATTCTTTAGTTTATTAGAAAACACAAACGACGTTTGCTCGGCGCAGTCTTAAAATCTTAAGATATGTCGCCAACAAAACAATCCGTGATGAGCTACTATATTTTGGGGAGGTGCTACAACGATAAAGTTCTTACAGGTGGAAAGAGGACAAAGATGCCTTCTCAAAGTAATACATAAACTGCCATTTAGACACTCATCACACGAATTATACAAAGACACGAAAATCCTAGAAACAATGAGTAAACTGTATATTTCACTTTCAAGCCTAAAACTACACGAGACCCTAACCTTTAACCCTTTCTTATTAAAACGTATAATAAACCATGCTGTTGCTCCCAAACACCCTTCTTATGGTGCGGCCACACCGCTGCTTAACGGTGCGTCAAAAACGGCGTCAAAAATGTTGTTACTATGGCCCCGTCTTTTGTTTACGCAACGACACCGTAATATATTTACGCACCGTTAAGCTCCGGTGTGGGTGCAGCATTAATCTGTTTTGCCAAAAGGCATTATACTGCACTATCATCGCAACTGTACAGTAAAATAAACAAAGTCCTAATAATCTACTCTTTGAGCAGAGTAAGTTGTAATAAAAAATAACTGAGTGGCTACTCTTATCTAGTGCTGTAAAGGACTCAAGTTCTGGGAGTCCTTTTTATTACGACTCGAGCTCAAATGACGAGAGTCGACTCAGTTCATAGGAATCCATTTATTGCAGAACTTTCAGCCAATCAAGTCTCGCGAACTAAATGGGTCTCGCATAGGACTCGAGTCTTTTTCTGCGTTCGAGTCCTTTGGTGTAACGAGTCGTATTATTGTTTGAGCCCGCCTCACCTTCAACCATGATACTTACAGTACAGTTGTTAGTACGGCGGTGTAGCTGATGTAGCTGTTATTTATTGTATATAGGTATTTGCATTTTGCTATATTTTGTACTATTTTACCTGGGTGCGCCAAAGTTCCATAAAGTTCATATAAAATTGCAAATTAGATTATTGGAACTCCAAAAATGTATCTCATATCTATAATTTTACAACCTAATGATCACTCTTCATACTCTTCATTTTTTTTTTAATACTAATGGTCGGAACTTATAATCATCTGGACTTATAACGCCAATATTCATGGAACCACTATTCAGAATTTCTTAAGTATCTTACGTGTAGATAAAATTAGTTAAGGTTAGGTTAGGTTAGATTTATAAAAATCTAAAGAAAGTATCAGTTTTTTGAAAAAATACATTATGAGTTGCGATACTTATGACTTAAAAAAGTATGAACAAAAAAGTATGAGCAAAAGTTTTCGGAGTAATGATGAGTATAGTCACAAATCGTTATTTGTATAAAAATTCGAAAGAGCAATTTTATATGAGCCAATATGGACCCATTTTACCTATCATCATTCTTTAAATTTCATACGATACATTTTCGCAGCTACTTTCGAAGACGTATTGTGATTCAGCCACGAGTCTAATTTGGAAACTAATAGTCGCAGTGAAAGACCATTTTTTTCGAAGACTCAAGCTATAGAGAAAACTCGTCATTGGACTCACACTCGAATCTCTTCTACAGTAGTCATATGTCTCACTAAAATTCGCAAGGGAGGAGCTTACCGACCAAAAGGGACCGACCACAAGTTTGTATTATGACTATAAAGTACCTAAGAAACAGTCAAACAGTTTAAAATTAAAGTTTCTATGTAAACAGTTTTATGGGACAATGTTCTATTGTTATAGTGTTACCAAAATTTCGTTAATAAATTTTAATAACATCTGAACAATTACGCGCAAACACGGCAAATAGCAGAGAGACTTTATGTAGATGTGAACAAGAGATAGGTTAGGATTAGGTTCTTTAGGTAAGCTTAGGCTTGAGTCAAATCTGGTATAGTATATCACCTTTCAATCGACACGGTGTGTCACACAGTTGTGGCGTTGGGCTCTCAAAGGCACGTCCTGGCAGCCGTAGTTGGCGGAGACCCCTTTCTGTACATTAGTGATGACATAAAAAAGCCGCGGGAGCGCGAGGATGACCCACTTGCTCCCGTAATCCGTAGGAGGCGAGCGGGGCGAGCACGACGCCGTTACGCGCATTTGATCGCCTCGCCGTAGGAGATGAAAGGCAAGATCAGGAGACCCAAGACGTATATAGGTCATCCGGACTGTGAGCCCTGAATTCTCCCGAGGCGCTCTTTCAATGTCAGAGCCCGGAGCCCAGGGTCTTAGTCGAATTCGCAAGCAGAGCGTGCGTTCTCGCTAACAACGACGACGTGGAGGGGACCGCGTTGGGTTGTTCGTGGGTATTCTTTCTGCTCTCGATTGGTGAGTCCCACATAACCACCATGGGTTCCCCTGGACCCATGGTATGCGTCAATGCATAATCCCAGCGTTAAAAAGTGTCTGTTTCCCGTAAGAGGTCCCGAGCCGGATCTTGTCACGTTACAATAGGGCTCCGTTTGCCTTAGGTACACGCTAAGGGACTGCACCATCACCGTCATCATCATCATTTTTACACTGCACCTGGGGCTTTATTCTACTCGGTAAAACCATATTGCTTTTGACACGCTGAGTTGGAATTTGACCCTAGTCAAAATACGCTATATAATAAAGCCTAAAAATAAGACGAAGATGTCAGGCTGCCTGTAATGACTAAAGCAAATTCATCAATAATTTAAAGTTAGTAGAATAAGTAATACCAATACCTAAAAACCCCCTGCTCCCATTTCGGGGCATATTTACAAAATAGTAAGCCTGGAACTTATTCTTGCGGCCACCAAAATATTATCTTTGCCTACTCGATCAAAAAGTCAAATACTACTATTCTGCCTTCCTAAGCCAATACGCAGTAACTAAGATAAACCTCCTGTAGTAATATCAACATTATTATTAACGACGTAGAATTGAATCTGCTTTGGTCATTGAATTTAAGATACTGCTTATTGGCTGACTACCCAGTATTGTATTGTTTACTGAATAAGTCATGTGAATGCAACTGTCATGTCACTGTCATGTAACATTTTTATAGAAGACTTTTTATATTATTTATTTATTATATCTTAGAATAAGTTATTTAACTATATACAATTTTTTTTCAACTCGGTAATGATAATTTTGACCGCATCTAAAATTATAGTCTGATAAAATTACAGTGTTTCTAAGTTATGGATGACGACGATTCATTCGAGAGTCCTTTCGACGAAGGCCAGTGGGTGTGGAACAACGATAGAAACGAACTGGAATTCCTTAAAGAAAACGTATCACAGGCAGCGTCAGTCGTAACGGTCCTGCATCATCTAGGAAAGTCCAAATTCACCAGCCCTGACTTGTTGGAACAGCTGAAGTTCAGAAAACATTACCAGAGACCGTATGAAGGTGCCAATGACGTAGTCACACTTCAAGATGTTATAGACATAACATTATTCACGGCACCATCAATGCTGCTCAATAAGAGACTCGTGCATTTCTTACACTTACCTAGCACACACCGTTTCCTCAGAGCACTAATATTTTACTGTCAATACTTCATCCAAATCACAGACAACCTGCACCAACGTGAAATGGGACATAAAATCCGCACTCCAAGTAGTGATTTAATTGAATTGCAGTTCAGTGAAAATGCTGCAGATCTACGACTCCTCGTGGCCAAGGAATACAGTTCAATGACCCTTGGGGGTGAAGGATTGGGGAGATTCCACCATATGGGCGCCGCCAAATTGATATCGCTTACCAAAAAAGATGCCGTCTTATACGAATCGCTGTTCTTAATCAGCGCACACATTGTGTGGATAGCGCTCGGGGGCAGCAAACGGGAAGACGAAATCGAGGAAGAAATCCACCGGTTGTTCAAGACTGACGCGTTCAATTTAGCTGCACACAAATACCAGAGCAAAAGGAGTTCGGAGGATCGATCCAAAACTCTAGGCCCTTGCTTAAGACGAGACAGGTTGCTAAATATGACTTCGCCGCTCATGAACGAGGTGCACTGCCCTCGCGACATCGACCCCAGGCTCCTTGGGCTAGGCGTCGTGAAATATCGAAACCTGTGTCCTCGTCTCAAGTATTTGAAGAACGTTCTGGTTCTACCAGAACATAAATTGCACTATGCCAATGTCACTTTAGGTATTCTTGGTGTCCAACGAAAACAGTTCGATCCGATGCTGAAAGAAGTGAAGAAGGAACGACACGGCACGTCCTCTATTATGAGTTTGAAAAGGAGCCACCACAGCCACTCACACGCGAGCCTCGCGTCTCATGGACAAAAGAAACAGGAACCTCAAATTGTTATTCCTGCAAAACAAGTTGCGCCAAACTTGGAAGCTACACGTCCTGGTGAACTTTATCCTCCCAGGAAGATTAATGAAAACCAAAAGAAAAAATGGATCGCCGGCGTTCAACGTAAGCACAAGTGTAAAGTAACATCGACATAGTCTCAGCTCCTGTGCCTGAGCCATAAGGCGGGCTTTCACTAGTAAACCGCACCCTGGTTCACGTTATGCCAACGTAAAGATATATGGAAGCCTATATCGTAATCAGCCGGTGAAAATAGGTAGGGTAGGGACGTCGAAGCTAAAGTTTCCAGTACCGCTCCAGATAACACGCTCCTCCAGTAACGTAGTTTTAATGAATCTTTGCAGTTTTATTGGAAGGACAAAAGATAATGTCAGAAATTTTCGTGTTACCCAAAAAAACCTTTTGAAATTGTAACTTTTTCCTATCTCATTTTTATCAACCTAAGTCCCGGAACCCACTAAATCAAATCATAAACGACTACCTACGATTTTATTACGGCACTTTACAATAAACTACTTCCCTGTATTTTGGTTTCTTTTAACACGACGCAAAGGAAACAGTAATTACGAAATCCATTACCAGGATAACATAACTCCCGAGGTGTTTCATAAATCAACGTCTGCTAAACCGAAACAAGCTGAACTTAACAAGTGATTATTTAGGTAGGTAATGGCCGTTATTTCACTTATCAGCCGCGAAATATCAATTAATTTGTGAAAACGCTTTCACGCTAGCGGTGAGGTTACCGACCCGCGTCAATGCTTAAAAAGCTTTCGTTCCTTTTGAAAGAACTCGCAAAGCTCTGGTCTTTGTATACGTCAATCAGTTTGAAGGGCTGAGAAATATCCTTTAGAAGGTAACGTATGAAAGTGTGTTTTAAATTAAAAACACGTGTTATTACGTACAGTCAAGGACTTTAATTGTTAAGCCACCATGGAACCCTGTCATAATGACAGCGTCAAACCATATGAAAGAAATAACGCTCAAATTAATGATCAACGTTATGCAACAGGGTTCCATAGTGGCTTAACAATTAAAGTCCTTGACTGTACCTTTTTCAGTTTAGATCGCTACCACCATCTTATTCTCTAACCTGTCACCAAGGAGCGTTTGCATTGTTGTGTTCCCATGTGAGGATAAGATATGACCTGCTGGAGTTTCTTGCGGCGCTTCTTCTCCGCAATGATGGCCTCGTCTGAAGCGCTAGTAGATTCACTCTATATAACCGACGTGTAAAAGAGCCCTTGTGTGGCCAATTTACTGAATAAACCTTTTGAATTCTGTTTTTTTTAATAACCGGTTAAATTAATAATTAGTTATTAAGTTATTATCCGTTGATTGGTGTATGTGGTGTTCAATAATAGTACATTAATGCCTAGGCAGGGAAGTCAGCAATTGCGGGCCGAGTATTGGTTTAAACGGACGAGATTGCCAGGCTTCAAGCTATTGCAATTTAAAAAAAAAGTTCGATTAAAATTTTTCATTAATTATATAAGTACTGGACTGAAATTTTCCAGCCTACCTATGCGCCATATATTATTTAACATATTAAATGCCGGTGAAGGTCGTCTCCTATTCGGATCTTAGACTATAAACAGGCGACCGCTAATGAAAAGCTGGGAGTAATGTAGACATTATGAAAAACTTGGTCTGTACGTTTCCCTTCCTAAGAAAATATTACTTGGTAAGAAACAAATAAAAATAAAAAACGGACACGTACAGATCTAGTTTGTCATAATAACTACAACATATTCAAAAATCTTGAATATCGAATTGATTTGGGGGGTTAGAACGTTATGGCCCGGAGCTAAAAGTACGGAAAAAAATTGACAGCCTCGGTTCACAATCCCCTACATAAAGTCTCTAAAAACCTTTCACCTAACCATTTTATAAGCGTGCAAATCTAAATCCATACCCAATAGTTCGCGGAACCCATATTGCTTGAATTACTCGGTATGCAAATCAGAGGTCCGTAGGCAGCATTAGCATATCTCCAGCGATATTGCGGGTAGTTCGGATGTACTGCGGAATTCTATTACGTCTCTGGTTTGAGCTCGCTCATTACTTGCGGGCCTGGCAGAGATCGCTTTATTGCCATTAGGCATACACAAGTGTCGTATTCATGGTCTCTCTTAAGAATACTAGTTTATTTATCACCGGGAACTATTTTTAAACTTTTCCGGAATAAAAAAAGTACGCTATCTTCGCCTACGGGCATCTAGCGGGCAATAAACTGTTTATGTTGACTTAAGTTGAACTTAACTAAATAATTTAGTGGAGACTATGGATTAAAAAACTGGAATCCAAAAAAAAGAGTTATAATTACGTATCGAAGTTGCAGTGTAGCTTTGGGTTTGTACTTCTCTCTCACTCGCTCTTAAGACTGCACCGAACAAACGTCGAGCGTCCAGTGGCGCCCTCATTACTATTATTGTGTTCTCTAATTAACCAAAGAATTTCCTTGCAATCAGGCGATACGTTTTTGTATCGCAAGTAAAAACACAATTTATGGGATACGTAACAAACTTTAATAGCAATTACCCTTTGAGTAGTCAGCTTAACGGAAAAAGGTAGCCACTTTTTTCCGTTAAGTTGATAGCTCAAAGGTGAATTGTTATTAAACTGTGATACCCTATAAGTTGTATTTTCATTTGTAGTACAAAAACCTTTCGACCGATTTCAAGAAAATACTTAAGTTTATTAGAAAACACAATAATAGTAATGAGGGCGCCACTGTACATCCGGCGTACGCTCGGCGCCGTCTTAATAAGAGCGTATGATTTTTCAGTATAAACACTTTCCTATGTCCAGCTTTGAGCTCTAAAAACTATCTAACTTTCACGTCGGTCAGGGCAGGGTCTACTCAGTAAAACCATATTGCCTTTGACATCCGTATTGTCAACGTTACACTCATATTTGACAGTAATAGCGGCTGAGTTAAGAATCAAACGATAACATTTTGATGGAAATATGGTGTTACCATGGTGTTACCGAGTAAAATTGGCCAATCGAGGCATCAAACCGTGAAGACCAAACAAACAAAGACAGTTTCGTATTTACAATATTAGCAATGCTAAGGATGTAAGTACGGAGATTATTCCTGGCATTTCCCAAGACAATCTCACATACGAGTCATGACGAAATAACGTCTTGCCATTACCGAGGTTCCGAGACTAAACATTCGCTCATAACCCCCTGTCTTTCACGATTGTTAGGACAAAGTCACGTTAGTCTCTCGTCTAGATGCGTCCTTGAATTTGACGTAAATACTTATTATAGTACAAGAAAGCGCATTGTATACCGATGAGAACATATCCTCAACTATTCAATATGTCAATTATTTCCAGAGTTATAAAGGTTTTAATGATACTGGTAAAGAACGCTACCTTGCGGTACACGTTTGGATCCCTTAATAGCTAAATGTAGCTATAATTTGTTAATCCATAACTTGATATCTTATTTTTTATTCTGGACCGGTTAAGAAGTTGCTTTTTTATGCCTTAATATTTACGTCAATAGAGAAACCCCAGGAGATCTCACCACACTTATATTATAAATGATTAGTATGATGGTTAAAAGTTCACGCTGAAACAGCTAGATGGATTAAGTTTTTGGGATGGAGTTAGCTATTATACTACATTAACACAGGCTATTTTTTTTATTATTCATAATACTCGGTGTAATGGTCTACGCAGAGTTTTGCTAGATGTTAGCGTTAGCTTTTCTTGTATCAACAGGACTTTCCTCTTTAAAACTGTGGTCATAGTCACCCCAGTGACAGCAAACGTCAGCATTCCAGTTAATATTAGTAACACTCTAGCGACTCGCATCACACAATACCAAGCTCGATTACTCCGCTGTTAATTGTCACCTTGTGTTTAGTGAATGCACATGTGTGCACACAACATTTGTACAATTACCAAATGGACTTAATGGATACCCTGCAGCGACTGGAGAACAGCCGAAAATCAGGCTGCACTCAATTCACACTTTGGTAGTTACCATTCGTGAAACACTTGTAACTCTTCAGAGCTACCTTGTTGCAATATTTAAGCGCTAGCAGCGTTTCTTGAACGTTCAGCGTCAAATAGTACGTGGCAGTCAAGATTACCAAATAGTTGGAAGCATCCAGAATACTCATGTATAGCTACTTCGACGCAGCCTAAGTGATCAAGCCTGGTTACTTCTGATGCTAAGCTACCAGTGGCGGTGAAGTTGTACCGACACAAGCGGCGTCTTGAATGTAATCAAGTATTTGCCGTTGTGTGTGCTCCGGTATATTTGACCACTCAGGCGGCGTCGATGTTAATGAGCATTCTGGATGTTTCCACCTCCTTGGTGATCTTGACTGCTACGTAATATATGGCGCTAACTGTATCAACAGGACTTTCCCCGTAGAAGCTGTAATCATGGTCACCCCAGTTACAGCAATCGTCAGCGAATCATTTGGTATTAGTCACGCTCGAGCGATTCGCGTCACACAATACCGAGCACGATTACTCCGCTGTTAATTGTCGAAGGTAAATTGTATGTATGTATGTACGTACAGTCAAACAAAAGGCTTTATAGGCCACTGTGAAAACTGTTACATTGATGAAGGAAATTTTTTCCTAGACCACTTTGGACTATGTCAAAGTGACGTAATCAATCAAAACGTAGGTGACTTCTTGTGAGTTTATTTACAGTGTCACTTTGACATAGTTCAAAGTGGTCTAGGAATCAATTTCCTCGACTTTACTATCGAAGAAATCTTACATTTTATAAATATAAAAAATTACAATACAAAAAAGCTTTATTGTACCCAAAACAAAGACAAAAAAAAAGAAAAAAAAAATTAACTTATTGATAGCAAGGTCTTATGTACATATGTATGCATGTAAACACTTTGTTGTACAAAAAAAAACAGAACATCACAATTAATATAAAAATATGTACAAAAACGAACTTATCCCTTTAAGGGATCTCTTCCAGCTAACCCTTGAGAGATTGAGAAGAGTGAAAGGTGGTGCATCGAGTAAGCAAGTGTGTAAGAAGAAGAATATAACACGTCAAGTAACCAATAAAGCTTATAAGTATCACTACATAGTATAAAACAAAGTCGCTTCCCGCTGTCTGTCCCTATGTATGCTTAGATCTTTAAAACTACGCAACGGATTTTGATGCGGTTTTTTTTAGTAGATAGAGTGATTCAAGAAGAAGGTTTTTATGTATAATAAATTTTGTTTTATGTACGTGTGTTATAGAAAACTCAAATAAACCGAAGCGAAGCGAGGGCGGGTCGCTAGTGTATAAATAAAATAAAAATAAAAACACTTTCACAGAAATATACATTAATAGTTAAATATACATACATAAACTACATTTTAAGTGCCTAGAGGCTAATGGATATTTAGGAGATAGAGTCAAGCCAGAACTTCTTCTTATCGCTGTAACCGATCTCTTCCAGAAAACCGATTACGGTTAATATTATCAAGTTTGAATGGTACACTCAAGGACTTTAATTGTTAAGCCACTATGGAACCCTGTCAAAATGACAGCGTCAAACCATATGAAAGAAATTATGCTAAAATTAATGATCAACGTTATGCGACAGGGTTCCATAGTGGCTTAACAATTAAAGTCCCTGACTGTATGTGATGATCATTTATAATATTAGCGGTGACTCGTAAGGATCATTATCTTAAGATTAACTCCGTGAATATCCGAGAATCGGTTTGGGGATTCGCCCCCAAATCGCGGCCGGACCAATATTGACAGCAAACAACCCGCGGAGTCGTGAGTACTGTTTAAAATGGCGCCGAGCTCGAGCTAGCACGTTTGAGGTGACAGTCGAGCGGCAACAATGACGTGACTTGGCTGACGCTTAACAAGAAATAAATCTAAGGGGGACAACTATAATACAAAATAAATATTAGGCTTGTTCAAGTTAAACATACTAATATATAAAAAACTAGCTGCCCGCCAGCGGCTTAGATCGCCGCAAATACCCCGTTCCCGTTGGAATTTCCTATTTTTTCTTACAAATAAACCTTATCCTGACAATAACGAACACAACAAAAAAGAAATCAGGCAAATCGGTTAAGCCGTTGTTGAGTTATAAAATTACAACGAAAAGTGGCATTAATTTTTATATAATATAGATATAGCTTGTACCTGCGATTTCACTCGCTATTTTCACTGGCTCGCCTTCCTTCGACCTAGATAATCATAAGGGGAAAAATATTCAATTGAATTCGATTGGAAAAAATTAAGATCGGGAAAAATGGGAATGGAAATTCAGCAACCAATAAAATTTGGTTTACGAAAATCGTTAATTCAGTTTTATCACATAAAGAAAAGTGTTTTTGCATGAAAAACCCTCGGTACGCGAGTCAAACCACTCTGCATAAAAATATCCCACGAGAACTCTCGCCGAACAAAACACAAATCACACGAACTTAATAACAAAGAACTCACAAATCGCGTTATTGCCCAAGTGGAACAAACAAGTACGTTTCCACCGTTTTTCGCCTCGCCCGATTTACGGAAGGGCCTGGGTGCAGTGACAGAGGATTCGTATTAATAATTTAATTTAAAAAACGTTTAAACCTTTACTTGACAATGTTTTCCACAGTGAACATACTATAATGTAAATTAATTTTTTTTGCTTATTTTTTAATGAATTAATTTAAAAATTAAATTAAATTAATATTTTTAAATCGATGACATGATTCCTAAGAAAAGATCTTTGTATAACTTATAGCTACAGACTTGTCCATACTGACCGATCTAAATATGCCATCCTGTATAATTATGATACTGACTATAACAACACTTGGGTTACTATGCATTAGTGACATATGTACACATGTAGTTAAAGGTTAAACGGTATCAAAAATAGAAGAAAAATCTACTATTATTTCGTTTTAAGACTTCCCCGCCCTCACTGCCGCCGGCGCCGCAGTGCCCTTTCCGCAAAAACGCCCCTTTATCGGCCCCTAATTGGTCCAGTGAGTCATCTATACTGTCTATTGTTACTATTGTTTATGGCAAATGGCGACGATAGCCACTGATGTTACTGTTATTGTAACACATGTTATTGATGTGTTGTTGTTAAGGAAATAACATAGAAAATATGTTTATTACATCCGTGGCCGAGATCTGATCTCCTTTTTGGCAAAGATTAAAGGACCGTATTAATAAACTAATCTCAACTCTAATGCTCGTCTCGAGATGTGTCAAAAATGACAGTGTTGTATGGTTTGACGTTTACTTTGACGTATCTTGTGACGGGCATCTCAGCCAAGATGAGTTTATTATTACGGACCTAAGAGTCGTTTGATCCACGTAAGGCGCACATCGAATTAAAGTCGACTTTAAATATGAAAAATAATGTCAACATATCTACACTATCTACACTAATATTATATAGAGGAAAGATTTGATTGTTTGTTTGTTTGTTTGAATTGAGTGGGCTCCGAAACTACAACATCGGTTTGAAAAATTCTTTCATTCTTTTATTTTTATGCGCGGACGGAGTCGCGGGCAACAGCTAGTCAATAATCAATTTAAAATGTCTTAGGCAAAGATATTGAATTATTACTGCCAGTTGATATGTACCTACATACATACACATACATAAACTCATGCCTTTATTCCCAGAGTGAGGTAGGCAGAGCTACAGAATTACCAACAACTCTAAAAACTTGTTAATAATTCTGTAACCACATTTTGCACTTTTAGGCTAAGATGTTTACCAGTGTATTAGTGACAGGTTGCAAGCCCATCGCCTAACAGTACTATACGCCTTTATTCCCTTAGCCGTCTCATACGACATCCACGGGAAGATATGGAGTGGCACTATTCTAACCCGGCAACCACACGGTTTATATATGTACCTACCACTAGAAAATTTCCCAAACAAAATAAAAGTATATTTCCTCGAAAATTCATGATTTTATATATCGCTGCCGGCTTAAAAACTTGTAGTTAATTTTGTACTGCCATCGCTGTACAAAACTAGTTCCGAAGCTTGTGCATTTTAAACTTCAGACAGTTATAGGAATATATGAATACTCCAAGTCCGTTCCATTTCACAAATACAGGATTAAAATGCATTGTTTGGACACCAATACATTTGTATGTATGTAATACCGTTAAGGGGGGGGGGGGAGGGTTATCCCGTTGTCGACGATATCAATGGTATTGTGAGAACGTGACCGCAGGCGATTGAAATGGCAATCGGTTTTAAGGCCTTTGAGAAACAGCCCTGTTATGAATGTAGGACGTGACGGCAGTTTAAAAAAAACTATTAAGCAAAGGCTTAAAATGTTATTGACAGCCTTAGACTTTGTAACACCCGTACATAAAACAGAATTTATTATACGTAAAAACCTTCCTTTTGAATCAATCTATCTTTTAAAATTATCCGCATCAAAATCCGTTGCGTATTTTTAAAGATCTAAGCATACATAGTGATGATGAATCGTTTTTAGTTCCATTTTTGAGACAAAACTTTGTTGCTGACCGATTTTTTAACGCTTACTGAGACCAATTTAACTCGGTAAACTAAACATAGCGAAGATCCTATTGCTATCTGATGATTTAATAGGTAGCATTAACTTCTGAGTCCATCATCAGATCAGATCTTATACACCATATTGTACTGTCATCGGGCTTACAATTAAATAATAAATACAGAAATTTCAGGGGACAATGTCACACCAATTGACCTAGTCCCAAACTAAGCTCAAGGCTTGTACTAATGGGTACTAGACAATGATATATATAGAAAACATCCATGACTCAGGAACAAATATTCGCGCTCATCATACTAATATCTGCCCTTACCGGGATTTGAACCCAGGACCACTAGCTTCGTAGGCAGGGTCACTACCAACTAGGCCAGCGCGTCGTCAGACTTAAGTTTCATGTTTCAGCCTTTTTTACAAGCTTTTATTTAACTTGCAATGTATGTACGTATGTAGGGGTCAAATCTTGCAAGTTAAATTGGACTCGCTTTTCGGTTTCCAATGAAGGCGAAAGTTTGCATACACTTTTAGTTCTAATGAGAATACAATAATATAGTACCATCTAGCTGCTCTGATGATGGAGACGTAGGGTGGCCAAGGAACTTCTAAATTACACATGATAAACCCGTCGTGTTACGGCTCGTTAGAATTATCTTGATGAGTAGATGACGATTGACCAAAAAAAAATACAGCCAGCAACAAACAGCTTGTCCCAAAAATATTTTTTTTGGCAGAAACTTATTTAACAACACAAAAATAAAGTAAGAGCTTGTCATAGAAACACCAATAACACAATCCACCCCTTCCACTTACTCCCATTATATTGTCAAATCAGAACTAAGCTAAACTAAATTAAATAAACTCGTTAAAACTAAATGCAACGAGCTAAATGAAACGCTGCTTGAAGAGTTTAATTATGGATTCATTAAGGGTGGCTGCAGCTGGCGGTACTAGGCGCGCATAGGTTTATAGCAGCTCGCTCGTAATTGGCTTCGATATCGATATGAAAAAGTCTGAAAGCGTTGTAATGGGGTCTCAAACTTGGTGCTAACATTTTTCATCCGGTCGGAAAAGGAACGGCAATTTTCTTTATTGCTTAGCCGGGGCAGGCTGAAATCATAGATATACGACGTAGCACTTTCTTGATGGAAAAAGGTTTATTCAGTGCTAAAAAAACAAAGAAAAAAAAATGCCACGTTTCGTACTGGTTAGATCTGACTGTCTTTTATGCGGTAGTTGTGTGTCTCGCAAAATATTCGCAAAACATGACATTCGCAAAACATGACATTCGCAAATCGTCATATCAAATCAAATCAAATCAAATCAAATCATTTATTCTGTAAGTAGGCCCTGTAGGCACTTTTACAAGTCTGAGTCTACCAGCGCTTCCAAAGAGACCACTGTTGAGAAGAAGCGCCGCAAGAAACTCAACAGTAAGCCGTTTTTTTTTAAATAAATCACTTATTACAATACTAAACTTAAGCTACATAATTTAAATGTCATAGGGATGTACAGGTCCCAGTAGTAATAATAATTAAATACATCAAAATGTCAGATTAAAATAAATAATACAATTTCGGAGATGTAAACAGGCTCCAGGTAATATAGGGTGAATCTACCAGCGCTTCGGACGAGACCATCATTGCGGAGAAGAAGCGCGAAACTAAGTTACATTAAGTAAAGTAAGTTACATTAGGTAATAAAGTAATAAATAATAATTTCTTAAAACTACCAAAAATAAAATCATTACGAATGTAAGGTCAATAAACCTTAAATAAAAACAAACAAACAATAAAACACTATGAGAACAACACGACGAGGTCTCTACGTCAAAAGCCATAACTAGAATAATTTATTTAACAAAAAGTCCTTGCAAACGTGAACAGACCGGACCCCACAAACAGCACCCGTTCACGAGTATGACGCGTATCTCAGCCATCGCCTCTCTCAACCATATGTTCGGGAAAGTGGCGACCCGATCAACGACGCCGCCGTAAGCAAAGACCTTTGAGCGAGCGTGACATGCTCATGCTGCCGGACAACATAAAAGTAATATTGTGTGAAGCAGCTGTCCGGCGAGAAACATCACAGTGTGTTCTTAATTAAAAGCGTCTTGTACACACAAGAACTAGAAAAGATAAAATACAAATAGTAAACATAACATTGATTGCTTGAATACACAGTTTGCTTAAAGGCTATGCTTATCAAGGTACCTAGAAAAATTCTACGAGTAAATATACCTGACACTATTTAAAGACATCTTGGTCACCAATGAAGTCATTTACAGTGTAATATGCCCTACCCAACAAGCAGCGCTTGATGTGGGACTTAAATTTATTGAACGGCATATTGACGATATCAGAAGGTATCTTGTTGTAAAAACGTATACAGTTCCCCACAAACGAAGTGCTTACTTTACGGAGACGGTGACCTGGAAGAGCGAGCTTATCCCTATTTCTAGTATTTAAGTTATGAACGTCGCGGTTATGCCTAAAATCATGTATGTTTTTGCGTACATACATGATATTCTCAAAGATATATTGAGACGCGACTGTAAGAATGTTGATTTCTTTAAATTTATCCCTAAGTGAAACACGAGACCCCAATTGATAAATCGCTGTACATAGTAGCAAAACATCATTATTAGTAAGACATGAATTATATATTGTCGACGGAGCAACGCTAGCGCGGAGCTCCTATTTCTGGGTGATTTGGCCCTCCGGGCGTACTGTAAATCTAACGTTACATTAGATTGATTCTATAACCAAAACGCCACAATTTGTATATATCATGTTTTGCGAACATCGTGTTTTGCTAGTATGATGTTATGCGTATATGATGTTTTGCTAGTATGGTGGTATGCGTACATGTTTTGCTAGCATGATGTTTGACGAAAGCGATATTCTGCGATGTACAGGTGTGTACTGCCTATTGGCTTGGATGGCAGAGAACGCGAAGTCTTATTTATCCCTCGAAAAAAAGACGGGTATTATAAATTAAACCTGAGTAAGGTGTGTATCTGTGTATCTGCATAATATAGCTCCCAAACGGTTGGTGGTTTTAAAAGAAACCTATTTTATTCGAGATAGTTCCCTATTTTAAATGTCGAGCGTCCAGTGGCGCCCTCATTACTATTATTGTGTTTTCTAATTAACTAAAGAATTTCCTTGCAATCAGACGATCCGTTTTTGTACCGCAAGTAAAAACACAATTTATGGGATACGTAACAAACTTTAATAACAATTACCCTTTGAGTTGTCAGCTTAACAGGAAAAGGTGGCCAACCTTATTCCGTTAAGTTCATAACTCGAAGGTGAGCTGTTATTAAACTATGTGATATACCTGATAAGTTGTGTTTTCATTTGTAGTACAAAAAACTACCGGTCCATTTCAAGAAAATACTTTCGTTTATTAGAAATCACAATAATAGTAATGAGGGCGCCACTGTACATCTGGCGTACGCTCGGCGCAGTCTTAACTCGTTAGTTATAATTATAAGATAATGCAGAAGGCATTTGCTACTAATAATTAATAGACAACTGAGTTAAAACCAATTCGTGACCTTTTGTCTATGTCAACATTTTGTTCCTTTTTGTTTGTCTGGTAGTCACGAATTATATTTATTTATTTATTTCTTCCTTTTATTTGTAAACAAAGCTTCCTTAACCAGATTTACCTTGGATTTTCAGGAAAACAAAGCCTTTGCCACTCACCAGATAATTATAATACTCCGCCATTTTAATTAAATTGCAAATTTTATGGAAACAGTTTTCATATCTCAACGAAATTAATAATCGGAATTCGAGATATTCTCTCAATATTGCCAAGTCGATAAGCTCCCAAGTAACACATGAAGCATTATAACAAACGAATAGTAATCTTTTGTAGAACTTGAGGTCCGTATGAACTCTTATATAAGTTCACCGAGCATTTTGACGCTTTATATTGGCATTTCAAAATCGTTATGATGCTTTACACTGTATAACGGTTAGATAATGGCATATTAAAATGCTTTTGTAAATCCTTCAGTTTTAGTGCAGCCAACCACAAGGCAGTTGTACAGCTTTCAGCTTTTTTTAGTGCATTTGGATCTACAATAGCATTTTTAAGTAGTTAATAAATGCCCAATGATGTTTAATAGCATAAACATGAACCATTATAATGCCACGTTAATCCACTATACAGCTTTCAGCAGTTTTTAGTGCCTTAGGGTGTATAATAGCATTTTTAAGTAGTAAGATATTGCCCAATGCTGCTTAATAGCATAAACCTGAACCATTATAATGCCACGTTAATCCACTATACGGTTTTCAGCAGTTTTTTGTGCCTTAGGGTGTATAGTGTCATTTTTAAGTGGTAAGATATTGCCTAATGCTGCTTAATAGCATAAACGTGAATCTTTGTAATGCTTGCATTTGAAAGATCAACTTGAGTTCTGTTGTGCAGCTAACAGCTCTTTAATCAAATACACGTGAGTTCTTGTAACGTGTTAAGCTGTATATACATTCATTTTACTGTTTTATTAAAACCACGACCGACACCATTTTGTAAATATTTTATAACCAAAAAATATTATTATTCGGACCTATTTATACTAGAAATAGAACTTTATAATAATGATATAACTTAATTTAATACTGCCTAACCACTACTATTATGTTAATTATGCAAAATTCGTTATATACTAGGAATACACAATTGTTTTGGTTATTTCACACATATCTTTATAGAACATTTTATATAATAACTACAAAATATCGAAGGCGCGTGAAAATTTTCAATGAAACTTATATAGACATTTTCAGTAAACTACGTTGCGCAGTAACAATTGAAGGTATGAAATAACAAGAGTCAAAAACTTAAATGTTAAATTTTGTTTTCACGCAAACAAATAATGGCCGCCACTACTCTGCAGTTTTCACCGTCTATTTATTGTACATTTATATTGCAAGACACAATCGTTTCATAAATTAATGTATAACATTTTGTAACGTATGGTATTAGAGATGTTTTTGCAATGAAGTAGGGTTTATTTAAGATCTAACTGTGAACGCTTAAATAGCTCCAATCATTCTTTTACTACATTCTACTGCTAGTCTAATGCTTTTGTAATGCCATTAACATCTTCAATATCAATAATATTGCCAGTATAATGCTTCTGTAATGCCATTGGCAACTTCATTGACCTTAATAACGCTTCTTTAATGCGATTGGAAATTTCTTTGACTGCAATAATGCTAATATAATGCGCCTGTAATGCAATTGAACAACTGTTGTGAACCTATTTATGATCTAAAACCGTATAATTTGTGCCCAAATAAGCATTACAGTAGCCGTATAAACGTTTGTAATGCTATTATATAACTAACTCGAAATGCGAAAACGATACAGAAATGCTGTAAGTCGGCCGTTATACTGCTTTGATGTGTTACTTGGGCTGTCTTGCTTTATTGGTGGATAACTGGTGAAAGCGAGACAGCGATGCCGCATATTCTATTTAGGAGGGCTCTCACTGGTACAGTCAAGAACTTTAATTGTTAAGCCACTATGGAACCCTGTCATAATGACAGCATCAAACCATATGAAAGAAATTACGCTAAAATTAATGATCAGGGTGAATATTTGGCGTTTCAACCGCCGTCATTATTGTTTTCGCATATTATTCAATATAAACTCAATAACTTTCTTGTTTTTTTAAATGGAATGGATACTACCCCCGGGTCCGCTGATTTTGACATCAAAAATTGCTGGTGGTTATCATTATTTTCGTCAATGTATTAAAGAGAATAATGACGGCGGTTGGAACGCCCGAATATTCACCCATCAACGTTATGCGACAGGGTTCCATAGTGGCTTAACAAGTAAAGTCCTTGACTGGTACCATCATTTGCGTCGGACAAGGCAAGGCTGGCTTTAAATTGTATGAAACACCTGGGCCTCGAGGGCTGAGATTCTACCCGGTAAAACCATACTGTATTTGACCTAAATAATTAATCTTATTTACTCGACTGTAATCACCGAGTTGAAACAAATCTACGACACGTCAAAGACAGTATGGTTTTTACCGTCTAGGATAGAGGCCTTGGATAAAGTAGAGAATGGTTTAAGTTTGAAGACTTTTTTTTTTTCGTTTTATGGCATAGAGAAGACAAACGAGCACACAGGCCACCTGATGGTAAGTGGAAACTGTGACCCATAGACATTCGCATTCACAAGACTGCAATGCAATCCTAAGACTGTAAACTCGTTGTCAACCCTGAGGACTAAGATGGAATGCCTCTATGCTAGTCATTTCACCGGCTGTCTTATCCCCAAACCGGAACACAACAATGTGAACACTGCTGTTTGGCGGTAGGTTAATGGATAAGATGGTGGTAGCGATCCGGACGGACCCTGCACAAGGTCCTACCACCCGCAATCCGCACTTGTAGCATAACATAGATATAGGTGATTTAGTTTCAGTTTAGCTGTGATAAATGTATGGAAATTTCCGTTTTAAGGCAAATTCAACCCTTTAACGATATGCTGTTAGTATGAGCTTTGTAGTCAAGATTAAGGTACGGTACAAAGTTGCAGAAACATGTACACATGAACCTTATTGCCATAGTGATAAGGTCTGTGTACATATTTTCGAGACTTTTTGGTGTATACATATTGGTAACCTTGAATGTACGAGCATTGTAGTAGATATGTATGTATGTAAGCACTGTATTGTACTTAAACAATTAAGTACATAACATAAATATTAAATAAATCAGGAATATGTTTAAAATGCAAATGCGTTGTCAACCCTGAAAACTAATATCGCATGCCTCTTGTCATATCGTTTGTTTTTCAACAATACGAACACTGCTGCTTGACGACAGTTTAACGGGTAAAATAGTGGTAGTAATCCCGCACAACATCCTTCTACCATTAAGACCTTACTTTATAAACACTACCATCTAGAACCTATTTAAAAAACACCTAACAATTTTTAACATACATACCTACACCGGTTTCAACATACCTTTCCTTCTATTTTTAACCTAACGCTTTCCAGTTTCATCCAGTTTAATCAAAAGAGTCAAGCTACAACACCTCTCAAACCACAGTCAAACTAACTGACCTTTTGACTGGTCAAAATAAAAGTCGAGAAACACCGAGCGAGAGTTAAATGGGAACTGGGTTCAATTGGGGGTGGGGGCGGGGTGCGGGGTGTTTGTAGCCTTTGACTGAATACGAATATGATTCGTGTTGAATGCTAAGCCAACTTTAAATTTGGTGGTCCATGCTACTTATTCTATTGCTTCTGTTTTCGTTAGTGTTTAAAAGTTATTACAATTTAGTTACTGACAGTTTAATAGAAAGAAAAACAAAATCGGTGGGTCCAAAAAAGTGCGTTTTGCATTTTGATAATTTCAAAACTACTTTATTTTAGAGTTGCCGCGAATAATGCCATTCACTTTGGCGAATAGTCGAATAACTAGACATTACTATTCGACATAAAATAAACATTAAACACATTAAAAATATTTCTAATTTCTTCTAAGGTTGTGAGCAAAATAAAACAACAAAGTTAAAGAAATCTGTTTCATGTTATACATACCTACATATATGTAGTAAATTTAATTTTCAATTTTTAAATGCTGGCAAGTGGCAACCCTTTTCTTGTACATAGTTTATGGGGAATACCCCGTTTTGTATAACCAAAAACCCTAACTAATTTAATTTCATGAATATGATAGGCACAGGCACATATTACAGATAATAATTGATATTGTGTATTGTTTTATTAGGGAAAATAATTAAAAAAATGATTATTATTAACTCATTAGTTTTTTTGTTCGATAAAAGTTTATTTTAGACGACTATTCGCCGAATGCCGAATAATACTAGCTATTATTCGGTATTCGACGAATATAAAAAAAATGACGAGTAATGCCGAGTATTCGCGGCAACTCTACTTTATTTCACTTTGTATTACCTAACTGTTTTTAAAACCATACTGGTTTTTCACGAAACGACCGCTATTACAATGTCACTGTGAATAGAATGACACAACTGCATTATTTCGATTTCCAATTCGAATTTAACAGAGTCGATGGTGCTCCGCAATTGCGGAGCTCCTATTTCTAAGGGTTTAAGCCCCTCGGGACAGCTGAAATACTAACACAACTTGGCCACTTATGCCGCGTTGTTATGACGCGGGGAAGTCACATTACAATAACGAATTAAGAAGAATGTTTACATACCTCATCATCAAACGCGTCGGGGTCCGCCATTGTGACTTTTTTTTTTGCCAGCGTACTACTGTCACTGAGCGGTCGCGGGCCGTTGTAACATTACACGGTCACTTCAACACGTCACATAACGCACCATGGTCACTAGAGTTTAGTTTATCTGAAACAAAAGAAAACGAGTTAGTAATCAAATATTATACAGTGTGTTACCGGCATGCGGGCATTTATTAAAACTACCGATAATATGTTGCTTGTGCAAATGTTTGCAAGTATTATCAATTGAAAAATAATTAAGATGACTTCACAATTAATTTTCTTAGATACTGTCCAGTTTTAATGTAGTGCATGTGCTGCGTGTTCATCGTTATCAGTATCGCTGTCGCTTGGTACAAGGCATGTCGTGGTACGGGGGCAGATCATAATAATCAAAGTAACCGATGACTGTCAAATTACACTTGTCAAATTGCTGTGCTTTACATTGATGGCAATTAAATTTTTGTTAGAAAGTTAACAAAGCCTGAAAATTTGTTTATTAATTAAATTAATGTCATAGTTACGTTACAGATATAGGCGTACTTTAAAAAAAGCCAGGGTACTGGTAACACACTGTATGTATACTAGAGACCCGCTTTCGCTTCATCATGAGAGGTTTTTATCCGACTGCACGAAGGAGAAAGAGAAAGACAAATAAAAGTACATATTTACATATCAAAGTTTAAAAATGCAATGGGCATGTGCTAGTATACGTGCAGGACCTTTAATTTTTACAAAGCTGAAAATTTGCATACGCCTTTAGTTCTGATGACGATACAATAATATAGTGCCATCGAGCTGGTCTGATGATGGAGACTTGGATGGATGGAGGCGGCCAGCCGGCCATAGGAATTTCTAAATTAGGTACACATGATAAACCCGTTGTGTAAGGGGTTGTTAGAATTCTCTTGACGAGTAGATGACGACTGTTCAGCAAAAAGTACAGTCGGCAACAAAAGCTTGTCCCAAAAAATATTTTTTTGACAGAAACTTACGTAACTCTAAACTAACCTTACCTACGTAACAAATGCTTAACATAAGCTAAAACCCAGAAGGTTTCAGCAGTAAATAGCTTTCGATAAAATGACACATTCGATGAAATGTTTGTCGATATTTCAAGGGGATCCCATAACAAAAGCAATATGGTTATACCGAGTATAACATTGGTCTCGAACCCCTATTTTCATAAACACACATGTTTGATGCCTTTATAGGTACGAATTTTTTACTTATGGAGCTTAGAGCTTATGCAAGATTAGAAAAGTTTCCGGAAACCCGCGGGGTACTTCCAACGCACAAACGTTGGGCACAGTTGATGCCAAAAAATCTTTTTTTTTATGGAGAAAGCAAACGAGGTCATATCGACCTTCTAAAAAATCCGGTCAAGTGAGGGTTGATCTGGAGCACCGAGGGATCCGCACCTACATATTTTGTAGGTAGGGTTGTTTATTTGTAGGTAAATATTAGCAACCTTAACAAATTCTTCTATTTCTCGGTATCGAAGTGAACATAGAATTGCTTTAACGATATAACTCTGTTAACTGTCTGTCAAGCTATTTTCGTCACAGTTTAGCGAGAGATAGACACAAAAAAATCGCGACCATGTTAAGCTGAAGATTTTTTATTTGTGGAATATTGAGTCGATACTGTAATAACGTTGACGAAAAACGAATCTACGAACTAAGACGAATCATTGCAGATTATATTTCGTCAACCCGTAACACCAATAAGTAACATGAAAAAAATATGATGAACAGAACTCATTTCGTTCCAACATGTAAAGCTAGTAGTCTACGCCGTAGAGGCTGTAGACCTTCTACGGTGCAGGTGTAGGGAGTATCTCAGCAAGATCTCAGCGTTATATTGAAGGTTGCAGCCTGCTGTCAGATCGCGTCGACGGCTTATGTAAACTCCAATACCATATTGCCTTTGGCATGTTAACGTATTATTATTAACTTGGCCGCCATTACTCAAGTAAATATAACCAAATCGTTGACAATGCGATAGCATGTCAGAAGCAATATTGTTTTATTGAGTAGGATAGGGCCTCTGGCTACGACTTTGCGCGACGGTTATAGTGGCAAAAACAAATTAATAGAGCGGTGTGAAGCTTGCCACGAGCCTATATTATCTAGCATGTTCAGTACCCTGAGCATGAACGTTTACCTTCTATCGAATAACGAGTTAACGTATCGTATCGTCGATTGATATCAGCGCCCTCTAGTATGTACTGAGTAGTTATATTCGATAGCACGTTGACATTGACATTGTCCTAAGCAGGGATTGAAAACCGGTTTATTTTCCGTACCGGTTAGAGCCGCACTTTGAGAGCCTAACCCATAATAAAGGTTACGCTCGCAAGAACCGCTCTAACCGGTATCTCTATGTCGGAGCGTAAACAGGGAACGAAATCAATTTACCGGTTAGAGAGCGGTTCCTCCGTGTGGGGGGTGAATGACCGCTCGTTTAAGGAAACAGGATTGGTTTGCTATGGTATTAGATTGATAGCGCAGCCACCAGCAGCGCCTCGACGCGCGACAGCGGTCATTCATCCCGTATCGAAACACAGAGTAACCGGTTAGGGAGCGCTTCGAAATAACGTTCCCAAATCATTTCGTTCGAACGTAACCTAAATTATTAACCGGTTTAACCTAAATAAATACCGGTTTATTTGTAACCGGTTACAATCCCTGGTCCTAAGCCAGTATCTTAAATTCAATCACCAAAGCAAATTCAATTATATACTGTTAACAATAAGGTTGATATTAATACAGGAGGTTTATCTTAGTTACTGCGTTTTTGATTAGGACGGCAGAGTATAAGTCAAAAGTTTTAGGGGCCGTGCTTGTTTTTGAATCCCACTAACGTTATGTTATAAATGTGAAAGTTTCTTTGTTAGTTTGTTACTCCTTCACGCTGCAACGGTTTAAGACTGCGCCGAGCGTAAGTCGGATGTACAGTGGCGCCCACATTACTATTATTGTGTTTTCTAATAAATTAAAGCATTTTCTTAAAATTGGTCGGTAGGTTTTTGTACTACAAATGTAAACACAACTTATAGGGTATATCACATAGTTTAATAACAATTCACCTTCGAGTTATCAACTTAACGGAAAAAAGTGCCCACCTTTTCCCAGTAAGCTGACTACTCAAAGAGTAATTGTTATTAATGTTTTTTACGTATCCCATAAATTGTGTTTTTACTTGCGCTACAAAAAGTATCGTCTGATTGCAATTAAATTCTTTAGTTAATTAGAAAACTCAATAATAGTAATGAGGGCGCCACTGGACGCTCGACGTTTGCTCGGTGCAGTCTTAACGTATAGTCTATTAATTTCTATTTCTATTTCTATATCAGCGCCCTCTAGTATGTATTGAATGGTTATATTCGATACAACGTTGACATTGACGTCGTCCTAAGCCAATAACCAGTATCTTAAATTTAATCACCAAAGCAAATTCAATTATATAATGTTAACAATAAGGTTGATATTACTACAGGAGGTTTATCTTAGTTACTGCGTTTTTGATTAGGACGGCAGAGTATAAGTCAAATGTTTTAGGGGCCGTGCTTGTTTTTGAATCCCACTAACGTTATAAATGTGAAAGTTTCTTTGTTAGTTTGTTACTCCTTCACGCTGCAAAGGCTGAACGGATTTGGATGATATTTGAAATGGAGATAGCTTATACCATGGAATAACGCAACGGCTACTTTTCATCCCGGTTTTTCTTTTTAATTTCCGTGGGAATAACGATAGTCAAAATCTACGCGAATGAAGTCGCAGGCAGAAAGATACGTAATAGCAAGTAAAGATGATTCGAAAACGATAATCGAAATGTAAGGGCAGTTATACGGATCAGCATAGTTTAGTACAGATGTAGTGAATCATCCTTTCCCATCGTTTTTGGTCAGATAACTTCGTATTTATCTTGCTTTCTCAGTTGGCATATCGATGAGTACTGAAGCTAATTGAGAAAGCTAGATAAATACGAACATATCCAATAAAAAACGATGGGAAAGGATTATTCACAACATCTGTAATTTATTTAAATAAGGACGAATACTGCCGAGGCCTACAGAGGGTCAGCAGGCCTCTATTATAGGTGGTAAAAACCATATCGTCTTTGACCTGTTATTGTCAACTGTCAAGTTAACAAGAGATATCGAAACGTTGACAATACGATTTATTCTACGACGACAAACAATATTGCTTTTAACTTGTTCAACCTTGTCAACGGTTTGAAAGCTCATATTATTTACTTGACAGCTGACATTAATAATAATAATATCAGTGGACTATCACCAATTGACGTAGTCCCAAACTAAGCTCTACGCTTGTACTATGGGTACTAGACAACGATGTAAATACTTATATATAGAAATATATACTTAAATACATAGAAAAAATCCATGACTCAGGAACAAATGTTTGCGCTCATCACACAAATATCTGCCCTTACCGGGATTTGAACCCAGGACTTCTCGCTTCGTAGGCAGGGTCACTACCAACTAGGTTATCGCGTCGTCAAATAACACTAACTCTTCTCGGTTTCTTGCGGCGCTTCTTCTCAGCAGTGGTCTCCTCTTACGAAGCTCTGGTTAATTTTTTAATATGTTAAAGTGCCCGTGCGGCGTACTTACTGAATAAACATCATTTTTACTAACTTACTGTTTTTTACTTTATCAGTGCTCAGCGTTATAAAAATCCTTTGTACAAGAAAACTTTAGTTGTATTTCAAAGTCCAAGTAATTATCGTTTTAAACAAAGGGTATTTTAACAAAGCCTCGAGTATTGCGGGTAGAATGGTATTTAAAGTACTGCCCTTCTGAATAAAAAGGACGCATGTGCCATTTGATGGTCAAAGGAAATTGAACCTTCCATATTTAAAAATAAAGTCAGTTATACATTAGCGGTTCTATGAGACATGCGCCTTTTTTTCTAAGGAGGGCAGAGTACCTCTTCAGCCGTATTAAATACTTGTTTGTTTGTGTTGTGGAAAATATAAAGTTAACGACGCAATGAATGTTGAACGTGCTGTACCTACATTTTGACATTTTAGTGTATAGTTGGTTCCAGTTTAAATGACGAAAAGGCACTTAACGCGGGATTTTACAACTTCTTTTGTTGCTAAATATGAAAGGAAAAGATAACAAAGGGACGACCGAAGTGTGGCACGTGCCTTGGAGTAGCTCAACCCTTCTTGGTCATTGAATAAAAGTTTTTTTAAGCCGTCTATATTGTAATTAAAAAATATACTTAATTAATATTCCTATATGTAACATTCAATATAATTTTAAGTTGTCATTATTGATACATAATAAATCAACATCCCGCATATTCTTATGGCTAACATTCATTAAAAAATATTATAATACACAAAAAACCAACAGTTATCATGATCAATATTCCTATATCTAACACTCAATATAAATTTAAAATTGTACAAAGTGATATTGACACAGTATTTAATTATTATTTTAGAAACGCACGTCGTGCGGTAAAATACAGACAAACAACATCAAAACTATCAAGATTGTTTGTTCACAGTATACTTTGGCCGTACCGACACACCTGCGTAATTGTTTTACAACCCTACTTGAAGATAACAATTGAACAATAGATGTTTTTAAAGGTTGGTTTTAAGTGCATTTTCGTCATTTAAACTGGAACCAACTATACGACATAATATATTATTTAAATTAACGACCGTGTTACGCTACTCGTACTCTTTGCCAGTTAGAAATGTTAATTTGTTGTTTTTTTTTTATAATCAAAGTTGTTGTAGAGTCTAGTTCATAAATATGTGTGTAAACTTTAGTACCTTGTCAATTTCATGTCATGTGCAAAATGCCATATACGAATTATCACAGCGATTGAAGTGACAAGGTACTAAAGTTTATACATATTTATGAACTCGACTGTACTTTTTACTCAAAAAAAGGCCGGATGTAGGTACAGTTAAATTTTCTTGAAATTGGACGAAATTTTTTTGTACTTCAAATGAAAATACGACTTATAGGGTATATCATTTAGTTTAATAACAATTCACCTTTGAGTTATCAACTTAACGGGAAAATTGGCCTCCTTTTCCGTTAAGCTGACTACTCAAAGGGTAATTGTTATTAAAGTTTGTTAAGTATCCCATAAATTGTGTTTTTACTTGCGCTACAAAAACGTATCGTCTGATTCCAAGGAATTTCTTAAGTAATTAGAAAACACGATAATAGTAATGAGGGCGCCACTGGGCGCTAGGCGTTTGCTCAGCGCAGTCTTAACGTATCGTATGGAATTTGATTAAACCTAGGGACTTACAAACATTCTTGCTGAAAGTTCTTCATGACATAAGCCCCGTCGATTTTGCAATGAAAATAGGCATTTTGTCTTTTTTTGGCTCCTAATATACATATCGTTGTTGGAGGGTAGGGACCGGACCCATACCAAATCCCTCATCATCCTTACCGATTTAGACAAACGAAGCTTTTATTTTGTAGTCCATTGTACATTGTTGAGGCGCGTTGAACCCTAATCGTAATGAACGGGTGAATTATTAATCTTAATAAGACTCATTAGCGAGGATCCCCTGGACCGCTTAGTCCATGACAAAAGGGATTATAGTCTCGCTACAAAATTAATGTAAAGTTTTTATTTTGGGATAACGTAGTCCATATTGCGTTTGAAACGTTATCGCATTGTCAACGTTATGATAATTCTTATTTTTTTGTTAAAAACAATACGATAACACGTCAAAAGCAATATGGTTTTGCTGAGTAGAATAGAAGCTCCAGATTTCAATTCTACATACATTGGAAAGTCTACGAGTTCCTACATCACTGAGCTTCATCTGAGCTACGCAATGTACACCGAATTATAACTTGTTTGCTATCAATGTCAGCTTTGCGATATATATCTCTGAAGCGAATGGGTGTTGCCAACCCTGAGTACTAAAGGGGCATAATAGACTTTGTTTCAATAAATTACAGTATATCTGTTTGGTAAATGAATAAAGTAAAAAAAAAACTTGATTGTGGTTCTGAAAGTTTTCATACAAATGCGGTAACGTTTCTCTCCTCCTAAACATGGTATGAGATTCACATTTTTTGGAGTTGAAGGTTATATTACACCAGGTACTTAGGATGACGGCACCTATGATGGACACTTTTGTCTGATAGGCACGGGTAATTGAGACTTCGGTTCTAAACAAATGAATAACCCTTATCTTCTGTAAAATATGGATCAAGTGTCCATCATTACTGGTTCCGCCACAGTTTTTTTTCGTGAGAAATACTAAAGAAATAATAAAGAATCTTAATATTTTATGTTTTGTCCGAAAACTTTATAAAGTGAATATCAACAAACGAAGCCAACCTAGTCCGGGGTCTATAGACACGAATTAGACCAAAATAGTCTAAGATTATAAGGGTTAGTGTAGAGACAGAGTACAAGATGTATTGCGAGATCGTTAACGTTATCGAAAATGTATAGGATTGGCGTAATTTGCCAGACGGTCGCTTCAAGCGCTTGTGTAATTTTCATACAATTTGGCAGTTTACGAAAATCGTTTACGTTAGCATCTTTACGTCTGTTGCGAAATTCTAAACTATATTAAAGCGAAATAAAATCGTCGGTCTTAGGTAGGATTCGAACCTACATCTTCTCTGGCTCTCCGGGCCGATGCAGACGCATTACCCCTTATGCCACCAAGACCCTACTTAAGGTCACGAAATTAGTAATCGCTTTCTTTTCCATAGTCCGAAGGTATGCTGACGCCATCTATAGTTGATTATTTTAGTTGTTTGTTTTATTATACCTATCAATAATACACTGGTAAACATCTTAGCCTAATTGACAAGATTTCATATTTTCAAGACTTTAATTTTATTCGTTTTATAGATATTGTTTGGAAGGAGAAAGATACTAAGTTTTAAATTTTCTCTAGACTGAGTAATTATTTTATTATTAATTTAATAAGATGTACTTATTCTAAAAGGGCGTAACTTCATTTCTACGACACAATGGACATATTACGTTAGTCCAATCTGTATATAAAAAAGTATCATGACAACCGATAAAGGGCCACTTGCACGAAAAGTTTAACCCTGGGTTAAGACAGTAACTCGAGTTAAAATGACAGTTTTCGTATGAATCTGACGTCTACTGACTCGAGTTAGTGCCTTAACCCAGGGTTAAATTCTGCGTGCAAATGGCCCTAAGTCTCTATCCATCTGTCAATAGTGTCAATGTCTAATTTGAAGTATGACAGCTTTTTTTCTCGTGAAAAAGGCAATGGTATTATATCTATTCAGGCATAGTATTGGTAAAACTCGATATTTTTACTAACTTACTTGTAATTTTGAAATTACAGAAAAATAAATCTAAATAAATATTTTGCCGTGTTCAGGAGGTAAAACCCTTTCGATTCGTATAGTAATTTGCAGGTGTCACCAAAATGAAATGTTGTCAATTGTGCAAAATGTGGTTACAGAATTATTAACAAGTTTTTAGAGTTGTTAGTAATTCTGTAGCTCTGCCTACCCCACTCTGGGAATGAAGGCGTGAGCTTATGTATGTATGTATTATAGTTGTTTTTTTTCGCTTTAATATAGTTAAGCATCTTGTGAATCTGTGTACTAACCTTAGCTTCCGGAACATTAATTCTATCAGAAATGTAAAGTTCACACTTCACCTCCCTCTAGGCACGCAATACACGCATACCACGACACATCACAGGAATATATAGCGTATCGCAGTAGCGTGAGAGTTAATCGAAATATATCGAAATCCGCGATGATATTGACAAAGTATCAGGGTGGTTCTTCGATATTACGTTATTGGGTATTTCTTTGATGTATTTTTCATTTTATTTGAGTAGGTTGTAAGTGAATACTCTTGTAAATGTAGAAATATCTTAGTCTAGTAGGTCTGTGGTAGTTTTAGCGGGTATAGTGTTGCCAGTTATGCAAAAATGCAAGTAACGAACAGGGCAAACATTCTACCTTATATAGTTGTTGACGTGTTTCCGTATTGTCAACGTTACGATATCTCTTATTTATTTGACTGTAATGGCAGACAAGTTACAAACAGCAGTGTTCGCATTGTTGTGTTCCGGTTTGGAGATAAGACAGCCGGTGAAATCACTAGCATAGAGGCATTCCATCTTAGTCCTCAGGGTTGGCAACGCATTTGCATTCTTAGGATTGCTCTGCAGTCTTGTGAATGCGAATGTCTACGGGTCACAGTTTCCGCTTACCATCAGGTGGCCTGTGTGCTCGTTTGTCATCTCTATGCCATAAAAAAAAAAAAAAAAACCATAACATGTCAATGCGGTCTCCACACGCTTGCGGTGTTTGCCAAACAGGACGCAACCATACGTTGGAGTGAGCACGTGCTCACTCTAACATATAGTTGCGTCCTGCAGTGTTTGGCAAACACCGCAAGCGTGTGGAGCCGGCATTAAAGGTAGTATGGTTTACCGCGTTAAATAGAGGCTCCGGTAAATGTAAAAAATATACAATATAATAACTACTTACATTCCATACAAGTATTATTAATGGAACACCAAAAAACTAAAAATGGAACAGTAAATTTTAAATACAAGTATACAACAGGAGGTATTACCGCTACATAGCTATCTGCTCCAGACAACCTTGGAAAGAGAAATAGCTTTAGGAATAGCCGACGAGAAATGCTTAAACTATGTTCAATTACATTCTATATAAACTACTAAAATATTATAGAAAATATACATACAGTAGATTTTGTATCAAAAGCCGTAAAAAATGAAAATCGAAACCAAAAGCATTAATTACTTTAGCCACACTTGTACATTCAAAATTAGTTGAGTTTCTTGCGTCGTTTCTTCTCAGCAGTGGTCTCTTGCGAAGCGCTGGTAGATTTTTGACGTGTAAAAGTGCCCGTGCGGCCTACTTATTAAATAAACATTTTTTACCTTTTGTTTTGTCTTATTTGTTTGAGCGAGAGTATTTTATCCTGAGTCTTGGATGTTTCTTATGTATAATTAAGTTTGTGTATCGTATCGCTGTCTAATTACCCTCAGTTCGAGCCTAGAGTTTAATTTGACGAGGAAAAATTGCGTGGAATAGTGTATTATGTATGATTCAGAGTCAGATTTTACTCATTATAACACAGTATAAATTGCATTACATGTCAAATTATATGCAGTTACATTGAGGTCGTCAGAAATAGAATTAAATCATAATAATAAAATAGGGAAAGTAAAAATGACAACCCAAATACAAAGTACAATAAAAAATTCAAAGTCAATCTTACTTATAAGTCAATATGCATGTACTCATTTGCCGAATAGACTAGGTTATCCAACAAAAGATTCCTAAGCCGGCGCCTAAACATTTCGTCACTCGTTTCGTGACTTCAAGTGCAGTGTTATTTAACACATTCTGTGGCATATTTTCTATATAACGCCTTAAATGCATGTCATTGAAAGTTATTAAAGAATACGCGCCAACATCCCTGGCAGTCATGTTGTACATTTTTAATCTTAATTCAGTCTCGGTCCTTGAACTATTCTTTACGAAAAACCAGGTCATTCTGTTGCCACGGTTTGGGGAAAGGGCGAACAAAACTACATGTATTTATGAGATCAATACATCGGTTCCAGTAATATACTCTCCTTCTATAAATCAGTCGAGTATTGTGTTCACTTGTACATTGTATTGTGGTAAATCAAATGACTTGTAAATTGGCTTTACGAATAAATTATTATCATTATTACCATTATTATCATTATTATCAGTAAATGGAGTATATTTTTTGTTTATTCTAATAGTCATAATAAGAAAGGTTAACTGGAAGAGATCCCTTAAAGGGATAACTTCACCTTTGTACATCCGTGTTATATTTTTGACTATTTTATAATTGTTATCTCTTGTTTGTACAATAAAGTGTTTACATACATGTACATAATCTAAATCATAAGTACATACATACATACCTTCACGCCTATAATACCAGACTGAGAATTACGTTCAACTTTAAAAACTTGTTGATAATTCAGTAACCACATTTGGCATAAATAGACCAAGGTTGTGTTGTGTAATTCATCAAAATTTTAGTGAGTAAGTATATGGAAACTATAAGTTAAGTGCGACGACGAGCGAAGCGAGAGTGCAACTATGGAGTTACAAAATAATTCGTATACCTATCCTATAATTATATCGTATTGTTGTCTGATAGGTATATAGTAACTTTTATAACATTCGTGATTCCTCTTCTGGTAGCGAATAAATGTCTTCTTACTTTCTCTATATACACACATATTCAAACTCTTGGCTGTCTATTTAGTTACTCTCCGCTGCATCTGCCTGTATGTCTATGCGCGATTTTCTCCGTACCGAGCGGATTTATTCCGGATTTCACGGATAGATAGATTGATTCACGAGAGGTTTATTGAGCCCCGCGCAAAGCTGTACGAGTTAGTGATATATTCATGCTGTCCTGGTAGTAATAGCTGCCTAAGTTAAAGGAATTTAAAAGGTTTTTTTTACTAGCTACATCTTTTTAAAAAGAAAATGTTTAAGAATCTTTTATACATAATATTATGTTCGTTTATTTTGGTCTTAGCAAAGAAACACCCTGTACATCTGATGGTAAAATAAATATCACGCAATTGGTATTGACTGCGAAAAACTCGCAAAAAAACAATATAGGACCTATATTCTATGTAGGTACCGGTTAACTGGGGGTTACTTTGATTTACGGGGTAACATTGCTCACCCTTAAAACGACAACAATTTTTGTGGTAATCTTCTTAAATTATTTAAATAATTGTATAACTATATAAGTAGCTTGCTGCTGATGAAACATTTAATAGAATCATTGAATATTAAAACTAGTTTTTGGGGTGGGCAATGTTACGCCGTAAATCAAAGTAACCCCAGTTGACGGTACTCTAAAAGCATATAAGTAGACTCTGACTATCATCGTAGTGTTTAACTCGGCCGCCAGTACCGTCGAGTAAAAACGAGGAGTGATATCGTAACGTTGACAATACGATAGCATGTCAAAGGTAAAATAGTTTTACCCACTGGAATAGAGGCCCAGTAGATAGGATATTTTACGACAGTACGCTAAACAAACAAGACAGAGATAAAAACAAAAACCGTAATAAATGTTGGCGAAACAAAACCACAGCTTTGTACAGACAAAACATTTGTGTCTGTTTTATTATATGAGGATTAAGGATTACCAGGGTCCCATGACTGCGAGGGCATAACTTAGTCTCTTTAAGAGAATCTGTGAATACACTCGGAATATTCTAGGGGGATTTGTGTTATTGTTGTATGTGTACCAGGGCGAAAGAGGGTATAAGAGGTGTATTCGCACATATATTTTATTTACGGTGATACCGGAATGAAATATGTTCTTTCTGTTTTTATCAATAGCTCAGTTTGTATATTTTTAGACCGTTTATTTTATGTGGAATAAAAGAAGATGTAGTGACTAAGATTGAAAAGGGCATGCTTCGATGGTTCGGTCATTTGGAAAGGATGGATGAAAGAAGATTGACGAAAGAGATATACAGATCGAAAGTGAGTGGACGGGTCGGAAGGGGCCGCCCTAGGCGTACTTTTTCTAGTCAAATCGGAGAAATACTGGAAAAGGGCCGAATCTTAAGTACCCGAAACCGACGTGCGTGCATGACTCGATGTATGAATGTGGAAGAAGCGAAAGAAATTTGTCAGGATCGTAGCAAATGGAAAGAAGTGGTCTCTGCCTACCCCTCTGGGAAACAGGCGTTATTTAATGTATGTATGTATTTTTCACATATAAAATCAGTCGTTCTTGGATATTTTAAATGAGTAAAATCCTAATCGTTGGCAGTAATTAAATTCTAAATAAGTAACTCTATTGTAGATACGAGTGCAAAAACCTTAGTCTTAAAACATTAACCCGGCGTAACAATATGGTGGTAACGATTATTCGTCCCAAAGGTTCAGCAACTAAGGAGAAACATCACAATAGAATGTCAAACTCGAACCCCATTAATTAAAAATTAAAAGCCAATAAGTGCCATCATGAATGGAACCTGACACGCTCAACAGCACGTATGTCAAGTGAGATCGTGCGAGACGAGTAAACAGTTTCCCGCCAATCTCGGAAGTTTGCCTGCGGGCCGTGATTAAGTCGAGTCGAAGACAGGCTTCTGTAGCCGTGTTCAACAGATATACGGGGTTATATACTAGTTTGTAATCACCCTGTGTATGTATAGGTGGAATCGATTGGGGGTTCCTTGTAGTGGTAAAGGGAAGGCAACAATGATTCAGTTAGGTGACTACGCTAACTTGCCCGTTAATACTTTTATCGAGGAACGGAAACTAATGAAAAGCAAGTTTTTTAAGAGGTTACAATTGGCGCTTGGTGCTTTTGTGTAAGTTGTAAAGGCTTACATATGTATTTATGTGCTAACGCAAGGCTGAAAAACGTAAGGCATAATTTTAAACAACAATTAGCTCGATTGTTTCGCGTACAGTCGAACACAATTTATATGGCGTGTCGTGAATCTTCGTTCGCGCAGACACGAACAACGATTCCGATGTTTTCTGCACGATTAAAACTCACGATCAGACTTTTACGTAATATTTATAAGGTGCAAATTAAATTGCATCTATTTCATCTCACTCACGCACGTTTGACAATTGACTGAATGACACGCGGGAGCGCGTCAACATGGCGTCACTAATAACCAATAATAGCACGGAATACAACCGCGCAAAGCGTAGATCATGCTGATTGGTTCCCGCGCTTCGAAAATCCGCGTCTTCTGCGCAGGTACATCGGCAAGCCATATCAGTTGTGTTTTACTGTAGTATGTTTGTTGTTCACTGCTTAGAGAAAGTGTCAATAGTAAGAAGTTATAGTAAGATATTGAAGGATGGACGGTAGGACCTAAAGTATATAACAGGATCCCGCTAGAGATAAAACAAGCTACTAGCGACGGATCTTTCAATAAAAAACTTAAATCAAAATTGGCATCCAACGCCTACTACTCAGTCGATGCATTTTTCGAGAGCTAACATCTATAGGGGACAGGTTGATGCGTTTCAACATCCAAAAGCGTCTGGTTCGCTAGCTCAGCCTTGCCTCACTAACGTTAATACATGTTACAAACATGTAAACTATGTACTAGCATTAAGTAATAGCTATAATTATTCCTAATTTGAATGTACCTAATATGACATGTAAAATTTTATTTTATTAATAAATGATTGGATTGAATTGAATTGATGCCAGCACATTTCGTGCATGTTAAGAAAAGAGTCTAATGGTTATATTAGAAACCGATAAACGATATACCAGGACTAGTCAAGTTGCATGGTACAAACATTTTCTAACACATGCAATGATGATACATAAAAGAAGCAATTCAAAACTGTAATTAAGGAAACATCAATCATATCGATATTACTGTATCGAGTTAACCCAATATGTACTAGGACTTCATAACCTCCCAGTAGCAGGTACAGCGATCCGATAGACCGGAACTATTGGAGTGCTCCACTGGATTTAATCGGACAGCGCGACCCGGATTAGTTCGGTTACACTTGGCTGAGTGTCGTCAGGATGTTTTTTTCTGAATGGCTGTTGAAACGTCGCGGTTACTGGAAATTAATTAAGTGCCACTTTAATAATATTAGTATGTGCAAAACCGTTGGTTGGTGTTGGTTTTCTAATGTGTTATAGTTGAATATGTAACAATATAAAACTTGAGCCACTAGCAGTTTTTATAAACCTTGATGATTTGAATAACGATGCGAATTGTCAAACGATTCATTTTTATAAATTAACATAATTACAAACGTACAATCACATGGTTTACTTTAGAACAATAAGCACGAAATGTTTAACGAAAGCAATATACTGGGATATACTTGTAAGATATGATTTAAGTACCAATAACGCGAACAGTGCCAACAGTGACCGATACGACCTTATTTGTCATCGCGGCCGCAAACATGTTTTGTTTGGTAAAAATAACTGCTTACGATAGGTAATTACGGGAGTAATCGCTTTTATCTATTGTATTTGTCTACAGCGCTATGATTGATTAAGTTTCTTATTACGTTTTGTTCTAATAAAAACATGTCGTCGTTTTTCTGTAGGTTTTAGTTTTAATTCACTTTCACCAAAAGGACCATGGGCAACTTTGTATGGAGCCTGGTTCTGAAACCAACAGAGCCGAAACTTAAGTCATTAAATAGGTCTTTAAATCTACTTTAATTCGTTATACGGGCACAAAGCCGAACTCCATTGCAGAACCGAGATATTCATATTTAAGTCAGAGTAAATAGGATCTATTAAAAAACAGTGGGGTTCGACAAGTAGCCATCGAAAACAAAAAGTGATAGTTTTGACGTCTTGTCAGTCGTTACGCGGTACTATTTTAACATATGCCTCATTCGTGTACAACTTGGGGTACAAACGGGCCATGTCCTTTGATTTTAAACATTTATGTTGACGATCTCAATGTTATTTAGTATTGTTGACATGCAATGCAATTAACCGTAGGTAGGTAAAAGAGATTTTAAATGACTCAAAATAATAATTATTATGGTAAAACACGATATTCAACAAGAAATGACACCGAAGGAACATAATTAATGGAACGGTCTATACCTTCATTTTTTAAATTGGGTTTATTTACCCTCCAGAATATTAATATCCTCCCAATGCACTAACCGTGACTAAAATACAAATATCTCAGTTCTGCAATGGAATTTGACTTTGTGCCCATATAATGAAATAAAGGATATTTTAAGACCTATTTATTGACATAACTCTCAATGCTGTTGGTTTCAGGCCCATTTTGACGCATGGTCCTTTGTCATAAAGTTTTCAAGTGTTAAATGTATAATTAAAGGAAGCAAAGTTTTGATTACATATTGTAGGAATACTCGCGAAGGCGTGTTTTGTATTCACCGGGCATGATAAGGGCCATTCATTTCTCAGCTAATTAAGTAAAAGCCATTTTTTCTACCAAAAAGCAACAAAAGCAGCCCAATAAAGCTTATCCGGGCGCGAAAACTAATTAAAAATCTGTTTGCCTTCGAAAAAAACAATCAGCGGTACAAATTACACCATATTTTGCCGGGAAATAATTAAATTTTGCGGAGTGTGAACGATGCTAATGACGTCATTTGTTTCGCACAAGCGATTTTTTCCTGCGAAATACACGGCGAGAAACGAATTATTAATTAATACGCCCTGTATACAGTCCCAGAGTTTGTCTGTTAAATAAATATGAGAATTCTGCTGTAGGTTTAAGGTACACTTTGGGTCGCCGGCTGATGTACGCGGTTCATTTTGTGATCAAATAAAATCATGCAGGAGCGAAATGGCTAACGAAACGAAAGGCTGTTGAAATACGCAATATCTACTCAAATAACCTTCCAAAAATGTTTTTTCGTTAATTATTTTGACTAGCTTTTTTATATTTGTGGTGTTTTTTTTGTGGTCGTAGGACCTCGTGAAAGGTTTGTTTGGATCGCTAGCATTTTATCCTTTAACCTATCGCTAAGGAATGCAATATATAACCGGATTTAACCCGGTTTTGACCGGTTTTATCCGGTTGTAACCGGTTACTTTCCTACAAAAACGGATATAATCGGTTAAATTGCATTCCCTACCTACCGCCAAGCTGCAGTGTTCACATTGATGTGGTCTTGTGTGGGGATAAGAACACCGGCGAAATTATTAGCATAGAGGCATACTATCTTAGTCCTCAGGGTTGCCAACGCATTTGCGGTCTTACAGGATTGCAGTCTTAAGATTATAGTCTTGTGAATGCAAATGTCTATGGGTTACAGATAAAGACATAGAAGTAAACAGTAACCACGAAATGAAAGACTGATTATGAAATCAGGCAATTATTGCTCCAAAACTTTACCTTTGTTATTGAAAACCAAATCTTAAATCAACTTGTACCCATAAAATATATGAGATCATCTATCTATACTAATATTATAAACTTGAAGAGTTTGTTTGTTTATTTGCTTAAACGAGCTAATCTCAGGTCCGATTTGAAAAATTATTTCAGTGTTATATAGCCCGTTTATCGAGAAATAGGCTATATATCATACTTACATAAACCGAAGTGAAACGAGGGCGGGTAGCTAATATAAGATACAAAAAGATATCTATCACACTCGAACCTCTTTAACAATTGACTTGAGTTCAAGTATATCTGGGACACTAGTCTCGGCATAACCTAATTGGGTCATTACGTCAAGTAAATAACAGCTATCATAACGTTTACAATTCTGTAGAATGTCAAAAGCAATTAATTTTAACCTAGCAGAACACAGCACCTGTACATGTATGTTCCGATCTATTTCATCCCTATACAATGTAAACTACGTTGACGACCGTTATCTCTTCGAAACTTGTACGAAAAATAAAAATAACCCCATATTGATGGGGTTCGGAAACCGCGTTATCCTTCGAGGATTACGCACCTGCGGCCTCCGTTTATGATGTGGGTTAATAGCCTCTTCGGCGCCAGGATGAGCTACAACAGTACCCTTACCATGAGTTACAGTTACTGTAACCGCTAACGAGTCGAATGCTCTGTCCCTCGTTGAACTCACAGTATTCTTATAGAGTGCAAGGGACAGAGCATTCGACTCCTTAGCAAGTACGGTAATTGAAACTCATGGTAGGGTATACAGGTGATGAGGGAAAGAGGAAAGGTGAGAGAGTTTTTATTTTAAATTTATCTGTTGCATGTGGTAGTGTTAACTGCTTCATTTCAATTCATTGCATTACTATTCCTTCACACGTAACTAAGTTTAGCATTGTTTTACTGCTGTCAACAGGATCAACATTTAGTAAATTCATGGTTGTGCAATGTGTCAGGATTTTATTTATAACTGCCTAGTATCATAATTAAAAAACTAAGCAATATCGCGTGCTCTACTATAGTGTATACTTGTATAGTGTGTGTATAGTGTATAGTATAATCATCCTAGCGTTTAACTTACAATAAAGTGCTTACAAACAAACATGCCTAATGTTAAAAGTTTATTGTAAAATAACAATAGAATGATGATAAAATATGATTATTAAGTATAGTTAGTCCCTGAGACTATTACAATTTCTAATAACTAAAACATCATTAATATCTGAAGTTAAGAGATAGACATAATATTTATAAATTTTATTATACTCTTATATCTGAAATCGCTCGAACTGAAAACCAAATTTCACGAAGATTCAATGATAACTTAAGAGGACCTGAAAATCTCGTATTCCTTTGTTTTAATTGAAAATATAAAGCCGTTTCCAAGACATGAGTATAGAATACAAGAGTTGCTCGCTTAAAGTCAGAAGAAACTCGTAGTGGGATCGCACAATTTGATGTTTTAATTTATTACATTTTGAGTTAAAATATGGCAAAATATTTTACTTACAAGGTATGAACATACTTTCAATTGGATATCAACATGTTATTTCGATTTCAACCTTTGATGTTTCGGATGCATTCGCATCCACATTCATTTGAGAACATGCACCCGAATAATTTGACGCGGAGCTTATACGTAAAGTTGACGAAGACCAAAATAATGATCAAAACCCAAATCTAACAACCCAAAGGTTGCCTGAAGTGGGTCTCTACGTCTCGTTGAAAAATGTTCGCCATCGCTGCTGTGCCAGGCTTTGTGCAAAAGATTAATTGATATCTGCAGCAATGTGGACTGGATGCTAGGAATATGGTGGATTCTTTAAATCCTTGTGAGTCTTCATTTATTTTACCATTATTGCACAAATGGCGGACTTAATGCCCAGTGGCATGGGTATAGCATGATATTTACAATTTGGTAAAGAAAACTATTGGGCCAAGTATAATGCCTTGGGTGACGCCAATAAAATGATTCATACAATTTTGTAACTTTTGATTACTTTTCACGTATCTAAGCAATATATCTACTCTACTCAAGCGAAAAAACACTGTATATGTAGACCAATCATCTATCTAACTTATAAATGTTAAATTTTCGTAAATTAATTAAAAATATTTTTCCCGAAAGCATTTCGAAAAATTGATATTTTCTTTGTCATAGCCAATTCAATCAACGTTACAAATCCCAAGTAATTCGAAACAAAGGAGATAAACAGAGGAAATTCAAATTGAAAGCCAACAGGAGTACAGGTGTGAGCGGCGCTGTTTAATAAAAGCCAATTTGCTTTGAAACATAACGGGCTGTTATTTTTAAAGACACTTATAGCGTTTTCGCAACGCCGCTCTCCGATTCAGATCCGAGGAAATTGGGTCTGAGATTTTATATGGCGATGACGGTCGGAATCCTTATTCTTATTCTTAGTAATATTATAAGTAAATAAGTGTTTATTTGTTTCGTTTTCACGGTTCTATAGCTCAACCGATCCTCGTGATATTTGGTACAGAAATCGTGAAAGACCTAGAGATTTGCATACTTTTTACCCAAAATTGAATAACGATAAACTATTTGCACGGACGGAGTTAAGGGCAAAAGCTAGTTCTCTTTAAAATTGTATTAAGACCTCTTTCCGAAATTGCACTACAGCTGCATCGGATACTGCAACAAAATGTCTTCCTATTTTCTCGGCTGCTGTGTGAAAAGAGGATTGTAGATGACGTTGCTAAGTTTTTACCCGACGACTGCCCAAATAGGAGAGTAATTACTACTGTTTCAATCTAGCAGTGAAGAAAGATAGGAGTGTTTTTGATTTTATTAAATGTATATGCATACATATACAGTGTGTTACCGGCATGCGGGCATTTATTAAGACTGGCGATAATATGTTGCTTTACCAATTGTTTGTAAGTATTATCAATTAAAATAACTTTACAATTCATTTTCTTAGATACTCGTACTGTCCATTTTTAATGTAGTGCATGTGCTGCGTGTTCATCGTTATCAGTATCGCTGTTGCTTAGTACAAGGCTTGTCGTGGTACGGGGGTAAATTATAATAATCAAACTATCAATCGACTGTCATTTACACTTGTCAAATTGCTGTGCTTTACATTGCTGGCAATTAAAATTTTGTTAGAAAGTTAACAAAGCGTGAAATTTTGTTTATTAATTAAATTAATGTCATAGTTACGTTACAAATATACGTTATTTTAACCAACTTTAAAAAAAGCCAGGGTGCTGGTAACACACTGTATAAGTATATATATCCATTGCTCGTTTATTGTAAGCTATTTTAATCTAAATTCTGACCAAATGAATAACATCTACATTTATTCATTTGTATCCATGTAGCGGTTTGTTAGATTTGTTTTGTTTTAAGTAGGTAAGCTTGTAAGTTCGTTTGGTATTTTAGGGGTTCCCATACAAGAAACGTTTTCTTTAATGTATTTTTTTACGAGTAGTATATTACAAACCGTGAAAAAAACAACAAATACCAAAAAATTGTCAAGTGTAAGTTGGGCTTGCGATGATTTGATTCGAAATCGAATTCAAATTGGAATGCTGCGCGGTGGTACCCTATTTCTATGGGTGGTACGTAACCCTCGGTGCGCTAGTCCGACTCGCTCCATGTATTTTATTATTAGCGTTTTTTGTGTACAGTCGGCGAAAAATTTGGTCTACCACGCTACGGTTGAAGTTCATTTGCACTTCATGATCGATTTTCCCTTGCAATAATATTACGACAGTGACAAGTGTCAACCTTAGCGATAATTAGATCTCACAGAAACTTTTGTCAAAACTGGTAGACCAAACCTAACCAAAATGTTAAGCACTTTAGTTCGTTGTCATAGTAAACTTCAAACAGAATATCAAATGACACACATGCCAATGACAATGACATTTACAATGACAAGGTTCTAAGTATGGTCAACATTTTTATTGGGTGACTGTACATTAAAGTGCAATGACTTGATGGATTTTGAAGTGGCGTGAATCAGTATCGTTGAATTGGTCTTCATCCCAGGAGTGCGATCTGATATTCACTCGGCTAGTATATCACCTCAACCAATATCAAATAAAGATCTAAATCAATTTCCTCAAAACCATAAACAAAATCAACCCAACCAAAATGGATGCCACTAGCTGACTACCCACATAAACCTCAACTTTTCTAAATGAGTTACAACGAAAGCATTTACTCACAAATAACGCGTTTACACAACACCAGAGCAAGCAAGATGGACCCATACGAACGCCCTGAGAGAGGCCAGGACGGAGGACATACATTATTCATGGTTTGCGATCGAGAATAAGCGGGATGTCAACCCTTACCAGAATAGTGACATTGTGCAAATCTTTTATTCAGAGCTGTAAAGGTCCGCTTGGATTTTTTTCGATGGAATAACGATTTGGACGCCATAAAGGTAACTGGAGGATTATTCTTTGATGGAAATTTTCAAAGTTCTGTGAATGGCAGAATAAGTTAGGTTAGGTTAGTTACCTTATGCCTTATATACACGGTGGAAAAAACGAACGGTAACTAAAATATTGGAAATAGCTAATTCTACGCTAAGGAGACAAAACAAAAACAGATAAAGTTTGATTTAAAACTTAAAGTATATAGCATTCCGAATTTAAATGCAACACAAACATATTTTGATTTGTGGCCCTTTTGTATTTAAGCAACGATATGTTTATATCCAACATCCAACTAAAACCTAATACATTACCGTCCCACTAAAGATATAGGCACGTAAAGCGCGGGAAGTGGTTTCGTCCCTCGGGAGTATTGTTATATAAGTGTATGTTATGTTAGCGTACAGCGCAATATGACGTATTCAGGCGCAATGTTCAATAAATACAGTCACCAACAATAATATATGTATACAATACTAGCTGTTGCCCGCGACTCCGTCCGCACAGAAAAATACAACATCCTATGTTCATCAGGGATAATGTAGGATTCTAATGGTGACAGAATTTTTGAAATCGGTCCAATAGTTTCAAAGCCTTTTCAATTACAACAAACAAACAAATAAACAAACAAACAATCAAATCTTTCCTCTGTATAATATTAGTGTAGACAAATATTCTTTATTGAACACCACATACCATAACAGCTTGAAAAATAAGCATAAAAAGTTACAAAGTGAGTTTTATCGCTAAATAATTAATCCTATAGTATTAAACGAGCGATATTTGTATATGTATACTAGGTGACACTTAAGACGTAATACAAAATGTAATTTTCCGAATCTACTCATGATTACAATCAACTATTAATATGGGACCAACTTCGAAAACGTAAACACAAAATCGACGTCTCCATACAAATTGTGAAACCAGTTGATTTCTTTTAGTATGGGAGATTAAATTTTTTTCTACCGATTTCGATATTAGTCCCATAGTAAAAGTTGATCGTACTGATGAGTAGATCTAGAAAATAAAATGTTGTATTACGTCTTAGGTGTCACCCTGTATATTTGTATTCATTGTCATTGTGACATTTGAATTTGACCGATAAGCACACAGCATGGTTTAGCTACTCCACGGTAATTCCACGCTTATAAGTAAGGCGGATAGGGGTTTACGGGGGTAAAAATCGATCTGTCAAGTTGTCATCTTCGAGAAAATGCGATTTCAACCCGAGTGACGCCCGGTCTATCTGTAAGTGATATTAAAGTAAGTATAAGTTCACCGTACACGTTAATCTTCTGTTCTGTCAAGTTTCTTTAAGTACAGTCAGCATCAAAAGTAGCTAAGCAGAATCACATGCTCAAAATGATCTAGACACGACGTATTCTCTTGACAATAGAGTCGAGTGCAGATTTGGTGAGGCTAACCGTGAGGACTAAGATGGAGTGCCTCTATCCACGCCGGAACACAACAATGCGAACACTCCCGCTTGGCGTTAGGTTGGTTAGGTTTAGGATTGAACGTGGTGACAGACGTACGAACCAAGTAAGTTTCAGAATAACAGACATACGAACAAAGCAAGTTACATACAAGTTTGTAATTAAAACGTCTGACTCGCTTTATACGTTGACAGAATATCTGGAGACGGTTATCTCGGTCGTGATTAGTTTATTAAAGGATCGACCACACCGAAGCTTGAAATACGCTGAAGCTGCGTAAATTGATCTGGGTCAAAATCGCCAACAGTAATTACATTGCGTTCTTTAGGACGTGACCACACCGGTGGGCAACGACGCGTTGAAAACGTGACGCGTCGCATAAACGTAATGTCAGCGTTTGAAGCTTCAGTGTGGCCGATCCTTAATACGGCCTTTACATAGTGAAACAGTAAGATGGTATATTAGTATTTCCAGTATTACCATAGATCAAAAGTAAAAGGGTCGGCAGACGTGAAACAATGAAAGGGTGTGTCTGCGTTATAAATGGACCCTCCGCAGCACAAGTTAGGTTATGATTTATACTGCTCGTCGTCATGTGGAAACTAAACAGTTGGTCAACTTGGGGGTTTATAGAGGGTTAATACTTATTGCTACGTCCGAAAGCAATGGGCTTTAGACTAACAATAGGTATTACCGTATTCTTGCCTCCGTCAATGCTATCATCAACCTTATTGTGATTTCTAAAAACGGCGGATGTATAAAAGATGGCATGAGTTTGTATCCATGGAAGAATTTTGACGGGTATTGGTTTGGGATGCCAGATGTTGTGTCAGACCTTTTTGGAACCAACAATAATTCGGGCAAAAAATATTCCTGGTCACGGCACCGAAAATATTTTTTTTACTTTCGGCGTCGATACCCTCATTTAATGCAACTAACCTAAACTATTTCTGGAACTTAGTAAGCATACTCCTTCATTATCATCATCATCATCAACATCACGTTGCCCGTATCCCAATTATTTCAGTTTCTTCCAATCATCATATCAGCCGGTCATCTCAATGTTCAAACCTTTGTTTTTAGTCCAAATACTCTTTATTGTACAAAAATAATTTGTTTTACTTATACCCACTTATACGAAGATTTTGGTTGAGGAAATGTGACCAAATAGCTGGCAGCTTCCTCGCTAAATGCATTAGCATTGCTATCTATTTGCATCCCTATCTGTATATGTATCTGTATGTTTGTACTCAGCGAGATAATGCAGCTAGCATCATTGGCAATATGCCACGAGAGCCCTAATTAGATTTAATTAAGTTTCAAAGGAGTTTGTGATTATTAAATTATTATTGTCCTTTAACCCACTGCCAAGCAGTGTTGTGTTTCGATGTGTGAATATTAAGATCATTCAAATGACTAGTATACTCGTAGAGGCCTTCCATAGTGTCGTCATCCTCAGTATTGTCAACGTTGTTGCAGTCTTGTGATGGCAGTTTCGAGATTGCAAATGTGTATGAGTCTCAGGTTCCACTTACCATCAGGTGGCTGGCTGCTCGTTTGCCTTCTCCGTATATTTTACTAGTGACCCACACTCGCTTCGCTTCGGTTTATGTGAGTATGATATATAGCCTTCCTCGATAAATGGGCTAACACTGAAAGAATTTTTCAAATCGGACGAATTAGCACGTTCCAGCAAACAAACAAACAAACACTTCAGCTTTATAACATTATTATAGATATAGATTTTAGTTCTACTTTAAGTAAGAGTCCATTAAATAGCGGCAAAAAAATTACAGGTAAACACATGTACGCGAGTACGTGTTACGTCACCGCCTGTGAGATTGCGCTTTCTGTCGATAGCCTGTTGCATACCTGTTACTGGCGTCCATACGTCTACCAAGGCTACATAGCCAATGAGAGCTCAGATTTTTGACGGCAAGTAATAAACTCGCTCCGGCTTGTTTATCGGAAAGGAAGACAAACAAACGGTTAATCGATGTCCATCTTTAAATATGTTTCAGTCACCCAATTTAAAACTTGCTTCTAATGCTACTTAAACTCGCCTTATTTTAGGATGTCACAAAGCTATGACTTTTACTCAGCCACACGCACGTTCAATTACGTCCTACTTGTTGAAATGCTTAATTGCAAAGCGCCGCTTGTAAATTTATACCAGGCAAGCAACAAGGCGGAGGTAGCTAAGGTCGTTTTTCACACGGCGTGTTTCCTACAGGAAGCGATTACGCCCATACACTCGCAAGTGCAGACTTTGAGCTTGAAAGTCGCTCTAATTTCAGCCTCCCTGGTACTTCAAACACTTTTGTGTTTAAAATTGCCAAGGGAAATTTTATTTTTAGGCCGATTTTACTCAAAAGTCAGTTTTCATTCAAACAAGCCATCGGGTTAAGTAACGTTTACTTTTTTGTATCGTCATCGAGTAGAAAGGGTGAAGTATAAATAAGAAAATAAATGTAAAGACACGTGAGTCGGTTTTAGGTGTTCGTTCAAGCGATTCGAAAACGTGTCGTATGATGTATGATCGAAATGCACGCGCTAGAACTACTGAACTGAAGTTTTCTTTTTAATTGTATTAATAACGGGTTGGCTTAAAGTAATGAGAATTTTTTTTTCTCATTTTTTTTATTCAATTACTTGTTTAGGTTATATAGCTTTTTATCATATACAAATAAACTAAAACCAGCATGATAATCAATCATTATAATATAGAAAACCTCGCCCATTTAAAAAATTACGCAGCTTTCTTCTTACCGTTTTCATCATACGTTGGACAACATCTTTTTTTATTTTTTCAGTTAATTCTTTGCTTTTATAGCCGGCGCTTCAACTGTGTATGTGATTTCGCTTCCGGCCCATCACTGTAAACTAGTCTACTGAGAATTACCAAAAAATCCTCCATTGGACGAACTACACCGACGTTCGGACGGTTTGAATTCTTCGATACGAAATGAACGTCACGCTTTTTTAGTCAATTCTGGGTGCTCCCTGCATAGTGATACTTTCTTCGCAACTTCTTGCACTTCTTGGAATTTCTTCAAGCTGTATGTCGGAATATTTGGGTGTTTTTTGACGCTTTAAGTGTAGAACATTGTATTTCTTTAAAATATTCCTTATTCACCAACGGGAAACAGCATATTTTACAGCTAACTTATCTGGGACTCATCCACTTTGTTTTGTGCAAACTTTGCCATTTTCCTCCGGTTTCAATGATTAAGAATGGGTGATCTTCCCGTTTTTGGTAAATCTTTAGTCCTAATACCAAATTCCCACCGCTGGATCAAACATTAAATTGTAGATGGAGATACATTTCAGCTTTGAAGTGAGAGACCACTTCAGATTTTTCACGTCGTCCAAGTAGGCGATAGACATGTTCACGTAATGACTTCCTTGTGGACATTTTTTATTAACACAGCTAATCATTATTTGCCTTTTTAACAATAATTGACATATTTTCTATTTATTATAGCTGTCAAAATCCTTTTTGTATTATTTTTTTGCCTGCTATTGTCAATTGAATACCTTCTCATTACTTTAAGCCAACCCGTTAATAAGTACATGTAAAACTGTTCGATTCGGCCTCAAATAGCGACAAGAAAGGCCTAAGATTAACGACCAAAAACTGTGGACTCACTCTTCGATATTAAAAAGGGATTAACGTCCCCGAAAAGTAATCAAAGGATGCTAGTCAATTAATATCCTCTCGATTTCAATGGATTATCCCTCACTTATAGCGGTACGAGACATTTATTAAGTAACTTTGTAAAAACTGAGGCCGACGTTTTCCTCCATAAGTAAAATAAGGGTCAAGCGCGAGTTAGTGGCGCTTGCAGGTTTCGTACTTGTTTACAAATGTTACAAACTAAGTTCTAAATAAAATGTGAAGAGTACGGTACATAGATACCATAGGCATTTTTATATGAGAGGGATGTTAACAAGCAAGAAAGACAACAAGCAAGGGATCCCGATGGAAACTAACTGCCACCACCTATGAACGAATGTAGGTCCGTTGCCAGCATTTGAAGAAATGGAATCTGTTTTTTTAAACACTTCCATGCCATAAATATTAGGTCGTTACCTATGAAATTGGTGTTTTATACGGAGAATTTTTTGAAAACGGTAGTTTGCATACATTTAATTTTGCGGATTATTTGGTAACGTCAAATGCAAACCAAACAAAATTCTGCCAGGAATATTGAACACTTCTAAGCTATATTATATATGTATCACTTAAAAATAGTTAGCTTCATAAAAAACGCGTTTAAACATTTGAACTCGCAGCACTTGAAAAGAGTTGAGCTCACACTTTTATTTTAAACATTAAGTAAGAAATTAAACCATATTACTTGTATCTAAAACCTTTTTAACATAATCGTAGTGTATTAATGAAATTTAAAAAGAATTTGGAAGTTAAAATTGAAATGAGCAAATTCCGTACGAAGTATAACACGTAAAAAAACGCCAATTTCATAGGTAAGGACCCAATATTAGGGATCACCGCATTGGGAAGTTGATTCATCGTACGGGGTAAGAACTAGGTACCTAACCTACCTAGTGAAATGCATAATAGAAAAGTCCCATTCATCAACCCATTAGCAAAGTTAAGGTAGAATTCCGATGTTGGCAATGGCGGCCGGGTCGCACCACCCACCCGTTAAGTATGAACTTATACCGTCTCGATAGTGGTGGTCAGCGCTTCATATGCCACTAATATCATAAATGCGAAAGTTTACGCTGAAATGGCTGACAGAATTAAAATGAAATTGGGTATGGTTATAACTTATGCCCTGAATAAACATAAGGTTAACTAATATTCTGAAAACAAAACACTGTTTCTGTTGGACGGTCATCACGGGAAGAAGCTACAAATTCATTCTAAATAGTAATCGCGCGACCCAATCGCCGTCGCCGGTCGCTGTCGCAGTTGCCAGCTTTGGAATCATGCCTTTAGCCACTCATAAACCCTACTTTAGTGCCCGGCCGATAAGAAGTCAATCCTGACACCTGTCATTTCAGTACATATTATAACCTCAAACCTCAATAGGTTATAAGTTGTACTGCGATGACAGCTGTCAGGATTTACTTGTTAACGGCCGGTCACTATAGTCAAATTAAAACAAAATAATCAAACCTCCGTTTTTTGCTTTTTATTTTATTCTACGGAACCCCAGAAAAACTTGTAAGTAAAGTTACAAAACGCTTTCTACCAGCACGGCTTTCCTTATCCGATTCGTTTTATCACTCAACTTTTAATTGATTTTTGTGGGGTACCCATTTAATGGTGGGAATAATTGAATAAGACGATGGCAAGACTTTTCAATGGCTTATTAACACACTTATATTAAGTTTCACTTGCGGATATAAAACTTTTAGTGACACAAATGCAATATTAGGGACTTCCCAGCGATATTCATTGATCGATAAATTATGTTGCTCATGACATACATTTAGGGAGGAATGAAGGAATAGAGGGGAGGCCTTTGCCCAGCAGTGGGACACTTAGGGCCCGTTGTTTGATCAGTAGTTAACTCAACTAATTGGAAAAATCGAAAAAGGTATTACATTTTTTATACTTTTCTTAAGATTTAACCATTAGATATGTTTTTTAACGATTAGTAACGTTTCTAAACATACAACTTTCGCTTCCTTTACCGTACATTCATCAACCTCTTCATGCACGTACGTCACCAGCAATAAAATATTATTCAACAGTGCATTCAGAAATATCTGACACGCTTTTATGCCTCTAGTAATAGAGACATGTCAGATCTTGGATAATATGTTACTACTGATGACTTGTACAAATAGGACGTAATAATGCCCGTATACCTAAATTTGGTATCGGAAGGAAGTCCCCTGTCAATTGTCATTTTTACCACAAAACTTCTGTCTCATCATAGGTAACAAACGATGTATTAAATTCTTGGAATTCGATTTCAACCTGCTTTTAATTGTCGACTTGACTTGAAATCTAGCATACTTATTCAATTCTGATGACAGTAGAATAATATGGTACAGTCGGCCATAAATGTAGTCTACCACCCTACGGTTGAAGTTCATCTGCACGATTTCGATTTTTCCCTTGCAATAAGATTATGACATGACAAAGGGGTCAACTTTAGCAATGCTTAGATCTTACAGAAACTTTTGTCAAACCGTAGCATGATGATGGAGACGGAAGGTAGGACTCGGGGATCTTTCGATACTGAGTTAATATCAGTGTTAGAAGTACAGACGGCAATAAAGAAGAATGCTGTAAAAATTAAGTTTTGAAAAATAATATGTTTTAGCAAGTATCTGCAGTGCGGCATGGATTTTACTCAATGGAAACGGAAGCTTATTTTCTTTTCAACGCACGATATTCGGTGCAAAGCTTTTCACGAGTTAACCCAGTGGGCATTTGTTTGTTTGTACGTTTATTTAACGATAACTTGAGTATTGTTGACGCGATCTCTATGAATTTTGACAAGTTATTAAATACAATTGGGATTGACCAAAAAAAATAACCCACGGTTTTTACTTTCTCATTCGAAAGGATTGGAAATTTTAAGACACCTATTTCATAAATATTTATTTAGCAGAAATTTTATAGATGACATGAGTAGATGTTTTAAATTTGGGATGGCATTTTCTAATAAATTACAACAATTAAATGATATCTAATGAAAAAAAGTGATTGTAATAGTGTATTAAAACATACTATTTCAAGCTGTTTTCGCCTAACCCGTAAGATACACCTAGGAGGGCTTCAAGCCGAAAACGAAAGTCAAACAAAGGTTATATATACTTTTGCCAAAATATCCAAAATAAATAAATATTTCAAAAACTTAATAATGCAGAACGGCTTTAAAACCCTATTCCTCTAAATGGTTTTCGAATTGGAAATTGTAAAAATATGTACAATCCCAATTTTCAACTTCTTTGAAAGAATAGGATTGGTCAGGGGGTAACAGAGGGGGGGAGGGGGTTGTAAGATCTCTGTTCAAGGCAAACTGCTAGTTACAGTCTAGTAAAGGAATTCTTTAGTACGCCGGTTGCGACGCACTCAGCGGGTCGTTAGACGCCGGTAATGAGGTCGCGCCTTTATAATTTGCAGCTTTGCCCGCTACTTCATCTGCATAGAAGCAGTTTATCGCTTTGCCTTTAGAAACTATCTAAATTTCATCCAAATCTCTTTAGCCGTTCACTCGTTGAAGGACAATCATCCAAATATTCCTACAAAGTTTCACATTTATAAATATAGTAAATAAATAACATACATACATTAAATCACGCCTGTTTCCCAGAGGGGTAGGCAGAGACCACTTCTTTCCACTTGCTACGATCTTGACAAATTTCTTTCGCTTCTTCCACATTCATACATCGAGTCATGCACGCACGTCGGTTTCGGGTTTTTCCAGTATTTCACCGATTTGACTCGAAAAAGTACGCCTAGGGCGGCCTCTTCCGACCCGTCCACTCACTATCGATCTGTATATCTCTTTCGTCAATCTTCTTTCATCCATCCTTTCCAAATGACCGAACCATCGAAGCATGCCCTTTAAAATAAGAAATAAATAAATACTTAAATAAATAAGAATTATAAAAAAAAAAAAAGAATTATAAAAGTTATTGCCATACAAAATTCTAAAAAGCATACCTACTGGTTTTTTTTTTCTATGTTCCGTGTTAGAAAGTGCCACTCTATGTCTTCCCGTTGATGTCGTAAAAGGCGACTAAGGGAATAAAGGCTTGTACCCTTATCATGAGTTACAATTACCGTACTCGCTACGCTAGCGAGTCGAATGCTCTGTCCCTCACAGTATTCTCAGAGAGTGGGAAGGACAGAGCACTCAACTTGCTAGCGAGTATAGTAATTGTAACTCATGGAAACCTGGTACATTAATACGCTGGTAAACATCTTAACCTAACCGTCCAAAATGTGGTTACAGAATTATAACCTTATAAGTATTATTATTGTGGTAGATTCTTGACGTGTAAAAGTGCCCGTACGGCCTACTTACTGAATAAATGTCTTTTATCTTCCTTTTTTTTTATCAACCAGTTTGTTATTGTATGGTTGTTGGTAATTCTGTATCTCTGACACCCCACTCTGGGAATGAAGGAGTGAGAGTATGTATGTATGTATGTAAAAGAATAATTGAATATTAGCAGTGTTTGCTACGCCCGCTTTGGACTAGTGGTCGAAATCACGTCATTCTGTTTAGAACCGCATTCTGTTTTTAACCCCCGACGCAAAATAGAGGGGTGTTATAAGTTTGACGTCTAAGTGTGTGTGTGTGTCTATCTGTGGCTCCGTAGATCTGAAACGGAATTACCGATTTGGATGCGTTTTTTTTTTAAGTCTAACACTAGCTGTGAAGTAGTAAATACCATGTGGCGTTTTACCACTTTAGCTATTGGCAGAAATTTGTTTTGTTTCAGTAAACAATGAACAAAAAAAAATAGTATGCCTTTGAAAGAAACCTCTACAAGCATTTTTTTTTAGAATAGCTTTTAAAAAGTCTCTGTTTTCAATTGGAAAATAAAATATAGTCAGCAAAGTACGTAAATAATTTGAAAAGGCACAGTAAAGTGATCCCTACGGACACAGGTCCGCTAGAATTGCAACTAAAACGTTGGATATAAGTAGATAGTTACGGTAAGAAACCTTTCGTCACTTTTGGACCTAAAGAGCGTTGAAATAGAGTCGAAAAATGACGAACCTTTTTTTACCTTGACTATATCTACGCGCTACGTAGGGTTTAGGACTAACCTGGATTTCCCAGCGCGACGATTTATCTAGATCTCGCACTTGATGTCGGCCATTTTCACAAAAGGTAAGAAGTTATTTTACTGGCCTATAGGGCTTTTAATACCAATAACAAAAAATAGGTTCAATTGTGATGCGACATATTTTACCGACAATGGAAAAATAAAAAAAATAGAGTAGGCTTACAATTGAGTGTGGGGGCCATACAACAGTCACATTTTTTTTAAATTAAAGAGATGACAGGGCGTTAGTAAAGCTTTTCATATCAGTTGACGAAGGAAGGTCCCATGGTCTCCACTGCAAGCGCCACAAATTCGTAATTATTTAATATTAGAGATGTATACCTATTACGTACTTACACAAAAGTACAGTAGTTCCAGCTTCTGAATGTCTTTATATATACAGATATACAGATCGAAAGTGAGTGGACGGGTCGCAAGGGGCCGCCCTAGGCGTACTTTTTCGAGTCAAATCGGAGAAATACTGGAAAAGGGTCATCTCACCATCAGGAAATCTTAAGTACCCGAAACCGACGTGCGTGCATGACTCGATGTATGAATGTGGAAGAAGCGAAAGAAATTTGTCAAGATCGTAGCAAATGGAAAGAAGTGGTATCTGATCTGCCTACCCCTCTGGGAAACAGGCGTGATTTAATGAAAGAATGAATGAATTAATGTATAGCTTTCGGCTGGTTATCTCTATCACGCTTGCATTCGCAACTGACACTATATTTGTCACTCGTGTGCCATAGAAAAACGAAGATTGCCGATAGCTATTAAGAGAATAGCACTGTACAACGGATTTTCATCCTCAGTGCTTCAATTCACTCAGCTGTAATAAAACTTAAATTGCCCTGTCGGAGTTGCAACCCGCTACCCTAATTGACTCATCGGCCTGCATCGATCAAGCGTTAGGTCCCGGCAGAAAACGTAATTTCCGGAATTTTCCGGAGTTTCCCGACAGGCACGAGGTAACCAAGTCAAGGGTTCGATACCTGACGAGAGCAAATATATACCGAGAGGCAACTGTCAGCGACGTTACCTGATCGAGTACCAGCTGAACAGTTAATACAATACAATATTGCACACAGAGAGATACAATAAAAAAAATATATATTTAACTTCCAGAGGTAGAACTGGCATTTATTCTGCATTCTTGAAAACAATTTGTTAAAATAAGAAGGCACGTCACGACATTTCTTTTTTGTTATTAATGGTACATCTTTATGTACACGATATTGCTGGTCTACCGTATACTGCTACGTCCTGACTTGAAAATGAAAAACTACATTTATTTCAGCACACCCGTTTAGACTGTAGGCGATGAATGATAGACGGACGGACAGAAACTGACAAGCAAAGTTGATAAACGAGTTACTACAAAAAATAAAAACCAGCACAAATTTCTTATGGAAAGATGTTGCCTATTTGGCCACCCCGTCGCCTTCACATAATGTGAATAACTAGCTATAATCGCAAGCAAGGCGAAAAGACGTGATGCATCATTTCAATTTATGAACGTCACGAGGTTAGCGTATCAATGTAGTAGTTATGAAAAGTCAAGTAAACAAGTGTAATACTCGTACGTGTTTATATGAACTGTCACAGGGATTAACCTAGATTGACCCAACTAAGTACTTATATAAAATACGGGATCTCGGTCTGGTAGCAGACTATTGCCTAATTAGGATATGGAAATCTTCGAGTATGTAATGTTTTTGGGGTTCAATAAATGTGCGAGAAAGTATAAAAATAAGTACGTAATAGTATCCTGTCCAGTTAACTCCTGTTATAAGGCCAATTTAAGTAGACTCGATCTTAATGTAACAAACTTTTTTTTTTCTGTTTTTGCTTAGTAAGTTAGTTTTACGTTATTTTTTCCCGTTGAAGTTCGAAACTAAGTACTTATGGTAAAGCTGAAATTAAATTATTCTTGCAATTGGCATATGAAGTTAAATATAAATGACCTTAAAAAGTTGGCCAGCGGTATGTTGTGACTTTCATCTTTATAAAACGGTTAAATTAAACCTATTCCTGCATTTTTATTACTTTGTGGGCTTTTGTTCCGTTAACATATACGATGCAACATTCAAAATCAAATCGACCTTCGCCAAAAAAAAATCTACAACACGTAAAACTTTACGCAAAAACATAGTAAGATAATTTTCATATTTCTTAATAAAACACCTAGGTATTAAAATTAAAACTTCATCCTAATAAAAGACGAATAAAATTCCTCAGCACCCAACCTAAAACCACAAGGCGTTTTTCCTGAGGAAAAATTAACTCATCAATAATAAGTGTTTACACTCACCTGGCTGACGCAAACAGGCTTTTTATTAATAACGCGTTTTCTCCTGTGCACATCCCTCACCTAGTTCCATTTTTAAATTCAAACCGTTCCACGCACGAGAAATCACTGACATTCAAATGGACAAAGAATAGTTCAAATCCGGAACTGAGTTTTTGTTTTTTATGTCAGTTTTTTGAATTCGGTGTTCGATTGCAGTGTGTTGTGTAGGGCAACACTCGACCCGACCGCGCGCTCGGGGTCCGGCGACCAACTGAAACGGTCGGGCAGGCGGGCTCGTTCCCGGCGCATTTTCTCCCAGTGTTGCCAGCGCCGGCTGCGGGTTTCCTAGTTATTTTTACGCGTACGTAGATGACGCATTTTCCGCTCGGCTGAAGATTTCAGCAGAGTGTATTGCGAGTTTTAGCGATTGAAAAAGGGGATTGGGTGTTGATACTGCTGATGTCGCAGTGTATTTTCGTTTGTGTCTTTGGTCATGAATAAGTGAAAATTGTTTAGCGTTGTTTCGTGTATGAAGGAGTTGGTATGAGAACAAAGTTGTTGGTTTTAGAAAACGTACAACATTTTATACTTACTTGTAAGTTACTTTGATAATAACCTCGGTTAGGATAATTCCAAAAAATAAGTACCAATCGTTTTGATAGTATATTACATCCAAATAAATGACAAGTACTTAAGTAAGTATGAATGTAATTTTTTTTTACTACCACATGCCCATAAGATCATAAAATACCCCAAATTTGGGGTAATTTCCCCGAGTTTCCACGATGACCCCGAATCCTTTGTGTGGTCTACAAACTGTGAGCAATACCTTTACTGAAAATCTCCCACACCGAACATCTCCACTCTATTGTTTTGCGTTACCGTCCCACCCGCGGCGCGGGCTATTTACCCATCCCGCTTCCACTTATGGAGTCGATTAATTAAATAATTAACCCGTTTTAACCCGTTCTAAGCGGTTATTCATATTTTTGCGGCTACTTTATGTGCACCTTCGGACATAGTGGTCACTAACAAATGTTAGGTTTTTGCTTTTCAAAACTTTTCTAACATTTTGAGGTACCTTGTACCTGTTGTCAAGCGGCAGTGTTCGCACTGCTGTGTTCCGATGTGGACGATCGGACAGCTGGTAAGTTGACTAAATCTTGCCTGTGACTCGACATAGAAGTAGTTTATCGCTATTTTCACGAAAATGTCCGATTATCCGAGTTTTTTTTTAACTGTTCTAAAGTCGTTATATTACATCCATACATTGAGACGTCTCGAAGACGGAACAAACAAAACAAACACACTTTGGCATCTTCTTTACATCTACAGTATAAATTAAAGTCGCTTCCGCTGTCTGTTCGATTAGATTAGATCTTTTAAACTACTCGACGGATATAATGCAGTTTTCAGCAATAGATAGAGTGATTCAAGAGGAAGGTTTATATGTATAATAGCTTCTGGTTTATGTACGGAAAATTGACATAAACCGAAGCGAAGCGAGGGCGGGTCGCTAGTGTATATTAATTATAACCCCCTTACTAATAAACGTTAAGTAACGGTGGTATGGTTATACAATGTTTTCTCCTTGTCTGTTATTGTGACATTTGAATTTGACAGATAAGGACAAAACATTGTATAGCTATACCACCGTTACTCAACGTTTATTAGTTAGGGGGTTAGTATATTTCGCAAACGACCCTAAGACATGAGTTAGGTACAGTCGGCCTTATAAATAGCACTTTTGTGCAGCAGTTCAAACATATCGATAAAAAGACACATCACCAGAGATCGGACAAATGGGTGTCATTACTCGCAATATTGTGAACATGACTCCAAATATTTTAATTAAACAAATTAATTTACGTTAATTGATTACTTACCCGGAAAATAATTTTGGTCTACTAGACTTGTTTTTGTGTAGATTTGTTAAAGGTAATAAATGGTAATTTTGATAAATTTTCCGTGATTAGTTTATTCCTTTTTACGGCTAAAATAAACTTACGAGGTGAAAAAGACCTTTTGCAATCCACGCATGTTAATGGGTTAAGTAGATTAATATTAATGGCCGCTCCTCACGTCTTTGTATTCTTTATTTATTACTCTCTTGCAAAATATCAAAAATATTTTTCGGGTAAGTAATCAATTAATGTAATTTAATTTGTTTAATTGAAATCTTTGGAGTCATGTCCTCACTATTGCGAGTAATGACACCCATTTGTCCGATCTCTGCACATCACTGAAGTGTGTAACTACATATTACTGGTGCCTCTGACCTTGGGGCTTTGAATGCAACGATCGATTGTACTCGATAAACTGATTTACTTTTGTTCTGCAACATTTAAAAATAACTTAAGTCTAGACAACTAACGCGGACTTGCGCGGACCAGAGCTAGCCCTTAACCCAGAGTTAAGCGTCTACTTTTGTACGTGGTTCGTCGCCTAACCTCGGGTTAAGACGCTAACTCTGGTCCACGCAAGTGGGCCTAATTGATGTTAAAGTCTACTTGTAAAATCCGTGTATTCAATAATGGCTATAAAATCACTATCTCATGGTACGGGGGCGACATTTCACTGGTACGAGGGCTAAAGGAAATGGAGTATTGGATCGGGTACATTGAAAATTACATTTAACTTGTATGAAAAAACTAGCGACCCGCCCTCGCTTCGCTTCGCTTTATGTGAGTATTATATATAGCCTAGCCTTCATCGATAAATGGGCTATATAACACTGAAAGATTTTTTCAAATCGGACCAGTAGTTCCTGAGATTACCGCGTTCAAGCAAACAAACAGCTCTTTAAAAAGATAAAAAAAAGATAAAAGATGTTTATTCAGTAAGTAGGCCGCACGGGCACTTTTACATGTCAAAAATCTACCAGCGCTTCGCAAGAGACCACTGCTGAGAAGAAGCGCCGCAAGAAACTCAACAGTTAGTCGTTTTTTAAATATACAATTTTAAAACTTAACCTAGCATTATATA